>OZ034808.1:23370117-23880815 GCA_964028335.1 Altica lythri | reverse complement strand
ACTGCAATTTTGTTAATATTTCACATAAAGTAACTTATTTTTTTTGATAATTTTTTATCCATATTCTATTCTCATATTTTACTTTTTTTGTATTAGAAATAATATAAGAAATTCAATTAACATAAAAATAAATTAATACACAACCAGAAATCGATTTTAAATAAAAATAGATATAAAAAAATCATTACTCCTAGATCGTAATAAAATTCAATTGCTTCTTTTTAATATACATCATTCGAAAATTAATTAAATTCGTCTCTGATCAATTCTATAACTTCTTTCATACAAGAAATCGATGATATCTCGGGTTTGCGGTTAAATATTTAATATTTATCATTATCATTTACTGTGTTGTTTTCTGATCTCCCAAAGCTATTTTGAAGGTCATTGTTTATGTGGTAATGCGGTTTGCTTGTATTACCTTATTACTTTTTTTCTTAATCAAAGTCTGTGAAATAGTCGCATCTTACACCGTGAAGAAACAGGTGATCAAAGTTAATGTAACCACAAAGATTAACAGAAACTAATTGTAAATACTTTAAAAACCTTAAGGTTAGTATTAAAAGAACTTTTGCATTCCCGGAGGATATTTTACCATAACAAAACAATAAAACAAGATGAATTTACCAAGGACAAACAAACTTTGTACGGAATACTGAAGCAGAACATGAGGAATCATGAAATTGAAAATTATGTTTCAGTTAATTCATAGACTTTATATAAAAATGAAAACGAAAACATAAAGTAACATCAAACCTGGCGAAAAGAAATAAAAACTATGTGTAGGAATCAGCAGAAAAAGAAAACTGAAAAACATGTTTATGACTTAGATGGGAAACCTGGATTTTATTCAAACTGAGAAGAATTATTATTAAATGGATATTATAGAGAGCGAGAGACAGTATAAAACTAAATGAGAACAAACAGCCAAAATAAAAATAAATAAAAACTTTTAGTTTGAACAGCCAGATTTACTTTCAATTGCCAAAGCTCAGCCTTCTTTTGGTACAACTTAATTCAAGGGAAGTTTGGTTATCTCAATCCATTTGAAAAGTAAAAACATACGCACTCAACGAGCAAGTTTAAATGAAAAAAAAAATGTGAGCCGTCACGGGACGCCTGGCAGATGTGAAACATCGACATTATTGTGTAAAAGTAATATGCAGAAAAGAACAGATTGTGATAGGAACTAAATATGTCATAATGATAAAATAAAATATTACGATTTTTTCCAGATAACGATGACTATTTATTGAATAAATTTCGTTTAGCTTTTTATTTAATTGCCTTAAATTCAATAATCTTAAAAAAGGAAATTATTAAAACACAAATTTATATAGAAGTACGTTACTATATTAATATAATTGTAGTTACTTCATAATTTTAGTACAAACAAAAAGCGATACTAAATAAAAAATAGGAAAATGATGAATTTAGCTATGAATACAACTTTATCGTTGAATAACTTTTAAACGGTATTTAAATGGGAAATGTATTATGATTTAGGCACGGGTTAATGTGAATATTAAGGGCTGGTTAAGGTCTGATAATTTTTGTTAGGTCATAATCTAAAAATTTGATGGGTGTTTGGAGAACAAAACCAAATCTGGGAAATAACGGACACCCCAATGTATATAGAATAGGTAGGTACTCACTCATTTTTATTCATATTTTTTCATCACTTTCTTTATTAACACTTTGTTTATTCATATTTAAAACTAAATACACAAATTTTACGCGGACAACTATATGACAACTATTCACCAATAATCTATTTTGATTGACTAGCTGTCAATTTTACAGGTCAGCAAAATATGTAGGTATATTATGTTGCCTATACAAACAATCATTTTTATATATATAGAATAGATAGTAGGCGGAATCGAGTTAGGTTTTTATGAAACAATTCATACCCTGTCCCGCCAAATTTTTGAATCGATGAGCTTCTTCCCCCTATTGTTGGTGCGCCACCGTCGCGTCGCTCAAAACATGACACCAATTTTATATAAGATATCAGTACATCTCTTATCGATTATTATCGATGCGTTAGGTTTTTTACGTCATGACGTCAGCGTCACCACGCCAGAAATCTGATTTACGTGCCGCTATAGATGTTTCACATCAACAAGACACACTCACCAAAAAGTTACTCCAATTAACAAGAGCCGCTTGAGTTCTTGACAGGATGCGCAACGAACGTTAATTCCCTTTGATGATTCGTCAGTAAGTAAAGTAACGAAACGCTGTATAACGTTCTAGAGCAATGTTCGCGGACACTGTTCTGCGTGTATGAGTGTTTACACCGAGTGAGCCACTTGTTCGCGATCGTTTGCGAACAAAACTCGGTTGATGTAAATGAGCCTTAATGCTACAAAAACCTCAAAAAATCCGGACCTTTGTCCAAAGTTTTACAGTGGGTGCCAAAATGTGAAAGTTTTAAAATAATGTGTTAGTGTTATATTTTACTAGCTGTTGCCCGCGACTTCGTCTGCGTGTAATTCGAATAAAAGCAAGGTCTTTATGTATCTTATATTAGCGTGAAAAGAACTAACATTATGACATTAAAATTATAACATACATAATTTTTGGGTCGTATTTGAAAAATGTAACAGTCTGACAATATTGAGATGTTACATTCGCACTGTAATAAAGTAACAATATTGTCAACATAAGAAATACAGTAATTAAGCACTGCAAACCCCTAATCATAGGCCTATAGCTCGCAGATTGCAGAATTTTTTCAGATTTATCGTTATATTTTGGACAATTCACACAATATCTTTATAAATTATAGCCTATATGTTATTCTGATCTATAAGCTACATTACTGTAAAGTTTCATTAAAATCCGTTTAGTAGTTTTTGCGTGAAAGAGGAACAAACATCCATCCATACATCCATCCAAACAAACTTTCGCGTATATAATATTAGTAGGATAGGATAGGATAGGATATTTGAAATTGAAAGGAACTATCATAGGCAAAAGATTGTAATCATGTCAGATAGTCAAGCACTCATCAAAGCATAAACTCACACACAATTAGTTCAATGATGGTCTGGGAATGTCTAAGCAAACTAAATAAACTATGACAAAATAACACTGTTACTCTCTTATGGGTTTTTGGACACATAGGAATAGAAGTAAGCGAAAAAGCAGATAAGTTGTCAGGAAAAGGAGCTGATACCCCATATTTAAGACCAGAACCATCTTGTGGAATCAGTAGTATTAAAGTCTTAGAAAAACTAAGGAGAGAAGTGGATAGAGAAAAAGTACTGGAACGATCTAGAAGGACTAAGACAACCTAAGATGCTCCTGGAAGAACAAAAATGTCAACACTGAAGAACATTATTAAGTGCGCTAGTGGCGCTTGACATCTATCTTAAATTCTTTCTATTGTGCGTTAACAAGACAAAGATAGTAGGTAAGTTTTTTAAAGTTAAACATGGCAACTAGCATTCATTCGAACCTCGCATTGGTTCCACTTGCATTTACGTCACAATGACGTCACTGCCGGACAATTGGGCCTCGAGGTTTAGTTAATTTTTCGTTAAAATCTATTACTATTTTTTCTGGTATCGTCTATTAAATTCAAATAAATGTATATTAAACCTCTCTTGCTTTACAAAAAAAAAATGTTTTTTATTAAGTTGTAAGAAGACCGAGTTAGGTAAACATTCGAGTTGTTAATGAATATTATTATTTTCTTTGTCAAAATGATATTAAACAAAAGCTAACAATAAAAATATATAGGCAACTGTAAAATTCCTAGGAAATTCATATATAACTTATAAAATACTAGCGGACCCGGCGAACTATGTTTTTTCAATTTTTTTTTATTTTGACGATTAATTTTTTGTATTTTTTATCATATTTTCTCGTTAGTTACCAGTTTTTACTATTATTTATAGTACTTTGTAATTTATCGGTTAGGGATATTATATATTAACTGCGCCATCTAACGGTGGCGTCATAGTTCTTAGGTAAGTAAGTTTTTTTCTTTTAAATATCAAATATCAACTGCGCCACCTTACGGTGGCGTCATAGTACTTAATTATGTAAGAATTACAGGTGTAAATTTATAACATCTCAACTGCGCCACCTTAGGGTAGCGTCATAATGATTAATTTCGTAATAAACGCGTCCAATCGCTGCAAAATTCAAAGTGCTATAAGGAAAATCTCAGCCTCCGTTGCCGCCGCCCCGGCCGGCCAGTGGGTACTACCACAAGCGCTACGTCCCGCAATTTTAAATCTGCAATATCTTTGAAAATATTCATCTAATTCTTGTGCTGTAAAGGACCATATAGATCGATATCAAATCAACAATATATTTAAGCTATTTAATTGGATAACGATTAATGCTGTATTGGTTAAAATCGCGTCGAAAATTAGCCATTATTTGTCGTAAAAAGTGAATGACAAAAAAATGTTATTGTGGGATATCCTTAGGAGATAGACATATACCATCGCGGACTTTTCTGTAGACCTTTTCAATGTGTACAAATAATAAGTACATTATTTTGATAAATCTCGTAAGGTTCAGCCTGCGTTTGCAATGTAAGCGGAAAAAAATTGATAATTAACGACATCACATTAGAAACCCCAAAAATAACAGTATTTCTCCACTATTTAATGGATGTTATTATACATATAAACCTTCCTCTTGAATCACTCTATCTACTAAAAAAAACCGCATCAAAATCCGTTGCGTAGTTTTAAAGATTTAAGCATACAAAGGGAAATAGGGACAGAAAAAGCGACTTTGTTTTATACTATGTATTGATTTCCCATATACAACTACGACTGCCTAGTAAAAAGTTCTGACGGAATTTCCAATACATTATTCACAGTTGTAAGGATAAAATCTTAAACATTTATTTAAAAAATAATATAATCCTTAAAGAGCGTACGATTCTAAGAGTTGATAAGGCGTCTCATCTTATAATTACCTAATTGTTCCCTCATGCATACAGATACCGTCTTTTAAAATTCCAAACATTTTTTTGTTCTCAACTCTTTGGATACTTATGAATTATAAATGGACTTTAAGAAAAACGTTAGATTACGGTGTTCTCTCGTTAATCGAATAAAATTATCTAAAACAGAAAAAAATTTAACCATCAACATTATTTGTTTATTTTTCCGCTCACAAATATCCACTTCAAATACAGCACAGTGTGTCTGATTTGCGGGATCGTGAAATTTCGATTACTTTAAATTAAATAACCATAGTTTACTCTAACTGTAATTGTAAATTGTTGAATGGGAAGGAACAGTGTCGTAGATAATAATTTAAGCGTCTTTGTGTGAATTGATTTAATCGTTGTTTTCCTTTATTCCTACTTTATGCAGTTTTTAATACCTGAAATTGGTTTTTTATTATTTATTTACAATATAACAAAGAAAACTGTACAGTAATATGCAGTTTACAAATAAAAAAACGTCAACAAAAGTTAATAGTCGAGGTAATAAAGCAATAAAGTCAGTCTTACCTACGAAATGTAAGCGGCAAGAATAAGACTGATTTTAATGATTCTTTTTGCATTTGTGAGAGCGTCAGGAAACTTCGTGACCGTATGCGATCATGTAATATTGGAAAATTGCAATTGTGAATAGAAATGTGTTCAATTTTGTTATTCAGAGATTTTTGGGGTCCCTGAAAATGCATTGACATTAAAAGTGATCTCCGGAGTACCTGGTGTCCAGGATACCTTCTGTTTACGTCGTCTCCTGGAGTTTTTGGTAATATTGTTATACAGTTACTCAAAATTCCATACTTGGAGGTTTTTGGGCTTGATAAAAACGAATATGATATTAAATGTGATTTTCGGAGTACTTATTTGGCGCCCAGAATACTAACTGTTTACCTTGTCTATTGGGAGTTTTTAGTAATATCTTTATACAATTAGTAAAAATCCATAATTCGAAGGTTTTTGCACAAAATTTTTAAAAAATAGCTTTCGTTTTTAAACTATTTTATGAAAATCTAGATGATGTAAAGGTTGCTGTACTGAACAACAGATACTCCGTACCCAACCAGCAACGATACGTACACAAAACGTTTGAAGTACGTTATCATCTGACTAAAGTTACGTCCATAATACGTACTTTATTGTACGTAGTACGTACACAGTACGTTTTAAGAATGTACATTTTCCACAATGCAGTATGTCCAAATTACGTACAGAAATTACATACAATAGACGTACACACATACAGCTAATCAATATTATGTATGTACATAAAACGTTTATATTTTGTCTTGTTTGTACCAACCAGAATAGTGTACATCCAACTGTTGTAATATGTACGTACACTGTACATTGTATATACACTGTACCTACACATAACTACTCATTTTTTTTAACACTAAAACCAATTATTTTACAGTACATGAATATATATATATATATATATATATATATATATATATATATATATATATATATATATATATTGTAATGGTTACTCTTCTTAACTCCGGCTTTCTGGGATGGGTTCCTTCTTATTTCTTTTTTCTTTTTTAGTTTTATTTAAAAAAATTCACTATTCAATTAATTATAACTCTATATTAAGATCAACTTTAAATACAAAATGACAAGTTCAAATTATCAATCAAAAATCAGCAATCAATTCCCGTTTCCATCGCATTTCACCGCTTATATACATAAAAAAATTAATAGTCACTGGTCTATGTCGTCACACTATACAGTAAGATATTTTAATTTACACAATAGACACAGTGATACCATAACAAAATCCCCACAATTAAAAAAAATTAAAATTTTCTTCAAAGACATATTTTAATTTTTTTAAATTTATTTTTAATTTTTTTTTTTTTTTTTTATTATTATTTTTTTTATAACTTTTTTTATTCAGTGTTCCTTTACATTTTGTTTTAAACATTTTATAAAGCTTTATTTATTTATTTTTATCCATATTTTTAATTTTAATCTTAATTTTAATTTAGTTTTAATCTTATTTACTTTTATTTAACTATTTTATTTTTTTCTCGTTTTATAATTATATACAATACTCATCCAAATCTTCCTTAATCTTCTATTAATGTGATCTATTTTAAAATAATTTATATCATCTTCTTTAGATGTTTTATGTTTAAACTTCTTTTTATTCTTATAATTGTAATTCAAATTAGTTTTATGTTTAATTTTATTGTCATTATCATAATCTAATCTATTTTTATGTTTATTATCACCCTCATATACTTTATTTTCACATTTTGCTTCTTCATTTGTATAATAATTATCTTTATCTTTATTCTTATCATCATCATATTCATAATTTAATTTTAATTTCATAATTTCATATTCTTGTTTCATATTGTTTTTATATGTAACATGTTCTTTATAATAGTTATTTTTACTTTTTCCATTCTGTAAAATGTCTTCGTAAATATATTCTTCTTTATATCTTCTCATAGGTTTATTTTTATTTATTTTTGTTTCATAAATTTCTATTAATTCAGATTTATCTTCATTTTTAAGTTTATTTTCCCACATATCTTTTTCTTCAGGAGCTTTAATTTCATAGTCCTTATTAATTACTGATTTGTTATAAATTATTTTCATATCTTTTATTGTTTTTCTATACATTTCCATTTGGTTCCTCATCTCATCTTTAAATGTTTCTATATTTTTGTTCATGTCTTCTTTAACTCCATGTAAATCTGATCTTATTAATTTAATTTGTTCAGTCATGTCTTTTTTCATATAATCCATATTTTTATTCATTTCTTCTTTATTTTCTTGTAAATTCTTCTTCAAATCTTCTAAGTTATTATTCATTTTTTCCTGTTTTTCTTGATCTTCCTTTCTACTTTTTTTCTTGTTTTTCATTCATTTTTTCTAAAAATTTAAACATTCTGTCCATGTCACTTTCTTCATGTTTGTTACCACTACTTTCTATAATTGCTTCTATAATTGTAGTATTCTCTTTTTCATCTCCCGATTCATTATTTTCCATAATATTTATATCATCTTTTTGATGATCTCCTTTTTGTGCATTATTCCTATCCTGTCTTTGTCTTCTTGTTTCCATAATTATTTTTTTTTTTTTATAGTTTTAAAATTTATTTTTAATTTTCAATAAAATAATTTTAGTTTTATAATTTATGTTTAATTGTTTTAATAAAATTTTCCCCACAAATCACTGCGTCTATTATATAAATGCAAATATCTTACCTATCTGTCAGTCCCGTCTGTCAAAGTCCTTGGAGGTGTCTCGAATTTGCAGTTCTAGGTGCTAGTAGGTGTCTCGATTTGCAGTTCAGGTACTTGTAGGTGTCTCGAATTTGCAGTTCAGGTGCTTGCAGTGGACTCGAATTTGCAGTTCTGGGTGCTAGTAGTTGACTTGTATTGGGCCCCACGTTGGTTCGACAATTTTGTGATGGTTACTCTTCTTAACTCCGGCTTTCTGGGATGGGTTCCTTCTTATTTCTTTTTTCTTTTTTAGTTTTATTTAAAAAAATTCACTATTCAATTAATTATAACTCTATATTAAGATCAACTTTAAATACAAAATGACAAGTTCAAATTATCAATCAAAAATCAGCAATCAATTCCCATTTCCATCGCATTTCACCGCTTATATACATAAAAAAATTAATAGTCACTGGTCTATGTCGTCACACTATACAGTAAGATATTTTAATTTACACAATAGACACAGTGATACCATAACAAAATATATATATATATATATATATATATATATATATATATATATATATATAGCTCTGCAGGCCTAGAATGCCCATGGCTTGTTGTACTATTTCTCTCCATTTTTTCCTATCCATCACTTTATTTCTCCATCCTTGTATAGCTAGTGTTTCAATATCATGCTCCACTTGAGTACATGAATATAAAACTTAAAATATCTATTTTATATTTGTGTAATATTACTTTAACATAGCTTGAGAAAGTGTCTACCAAAAAGGATAATAAAAGTCAAAATCTGCAATTTCTTTCTATATTCAATATTAATTATTTTTATTGAATGCCCTCAGCCTCTCTTGAGTTCTTCTTAGCCAGCGTGCTATCTCCTGCTCCGCTTCCTTAGCATCTGTACATTTTTTTGATTTCAATGCTGCATCTGAAATGGGAACAAAATACATTAAAAAAATATTTGATGTAGAAAAAAGTTTCTTGAATGCATGCTAACTACCAAAAGAGACAATAAATTTGTGATTCCATGCGAGTTCTAATTAGATGCTGAAGAGAAACTTGACATAAATTTCTGATCACTTGGCCCACACGAATGGCAACTCATTTGCGGGCTCTGGTTAATAAAATGAGAAGACAGAGGGGGTGCGTGTTATACTTTTAACTGTTCTATTGTTCAATTTTATCCGCAAAAATATGCTCCCTTCTGTATTCAATGCAAAATATGATAATATTACACTACTTTGACAACTCAATTAACTGCCTAACCTACAGTTTTTTATAACTGTAAAATATACTTTATACTTATCACTACTTTGGCTACTTCATAGTCACAAAACTTTTTCTTTTGTCTCCTTCCGAGCCAACTGAATCCAACTGCCAGCTGGTTACCTATCAGGTTCTCCCATCCACCTTCTTATAAAATCTGTTAACTTTTCGTATATCAACCAACTACACAAACTAAATTTTAGTGTCACAGCGTAATAAACACAGTTTAACACAACCAAATCATAAAAAATACTAGTATTTTCAGAAACCGTATTTTATGCAAAAAGATAGTAAAAGGCACAGCATATAGGGAAACAAAGCGCCAAACCGTTCTTCTTTTGCGCGTTACTTGGTTATACATTTAAAGCACAGATTATAGGTTAGGTAAATCTTCTTCTTTTTTTTTTTTGCTAACAGTGGCAATATCAAAATGAACATATTTTGTACATACAGGGTACGTATACAAAGTACGTTAAAATAAGTTTGTCTTAAGTACGTACTTACTGCTTATCGTATAGTACGTACAACCAATATCCTTTACTGTACGTACTTATTATATACATATTTCGTTTGCTATGGGACAAGGACGTAACGACTTAAAAAGAGCCTTAAATGTACGTACACTGGACGTATCTTGCTGTTTGGGTAGATGGCTTCCAACAATATATACATACGTTCTCAGCGAGCCTAAAAACCACCTAATATTGAGTTTTGACTAATTCTTTAATGATTTTACCGAAAACGAGAAGACGAGGTAAATAGTAGGTATCCTGGTGCATTAGGTACTCCGGAGATCATATTTGTTTTTGGTAAACCAAAATATCCCAGGTATTGAGTTTTGACTTATTGTTTTATAATATTACCGAAGATTCCAGAAGTATCCTGGACACCAGATAATCCTGAGATCACCTTCGACGACATATTCGTTTTTAGCAAACCCAAAAATAACGTAGTATTGAGTTTTGACTAATTTTATTACGATATTATGAAAAACTCCAGAAGGCGATGTAAACAGAAAGTTTCCTGGGCACCAGGTTCTTCGTAGATCACTTTCGATGATATATTCGTTTTAGCGACCCCAGAAACCCCTGAGTAACCCCTGAAAAAAAGAAAAAAAAATTATGAAATCTAAAATCGTAAAAAAAATAATCAAAAAAAATTGAAAATTTGAGTTGTGCGCTACTGGCGAATCATTGTTTATCTCGGTTATGCTAATTAAGAGAAGATATGCCGATAATTATTGTGTGAAATGAACATTTTTTTACGGTTTCATAAGAAACAAAGGTATTTCGATAAAGTTTCTTGAGGTTTGTTTGTGTTTTAACTAAATTAGTTACATTAACTAATAGGCTCTTTTGTATTTATCGTTATTCTGTAACGGAAAATTTTCGAAAATTACAGTTTAAATCTAATTACAAAACCAAAATATAATAAATCATTGTATTTGCATCATTTGTCTAATATAAGTAGGTATGGTTAGAAATGGTTATACAAGGTATTAATTAAGTAGGGCAGAAGAACTCAATCAGAGGATATATTGGCCATAATTTTAAAGGCAAAGACAAAAAAGGACTATAAAAACAAACTGTAAAGTATAATAACATTGAAACTATACAAATGATTGTTAGATATCTACAGAAAAAACTTTCTTTGCAATAATCGTGGGAACTACTAATGAAGTCGTTATAATGTAACATAAAGAATCAAAATCTGCGTCCTGAATTTTATACACTAGTTTCGCCAACAATTTTCTCAATTTAATAATTCCTATAACACAGATGTTCTCTTAATTTTTATTATAATTATGGCTCATTTTTTTACCACTTTAAGAATCGACTTCTTCAGTAGGCTTTAAAAACTTTACAACTAAAAACAGAATTATCAACAAACAACTGGCGTTTTATTACTAATAAAAATGTTGGTGTAACGTCAGTCAGTTACTTACCATTTGTAATTAGTTAATATTGCAAAAAAGATAACAAACGTTTGCGGCAACAAATATTGTGTAGGTATTCGTAGTATCAATCAATATCAATTTGTGCTTTTTCATTACCTACCGAAAATCGGCAACAATCTCGGCAAATCTTCGTCTATTTTGTGCGCAACTTTCAACATAAATTGGGTACCCAAGAACATCCAATCTATATACATAAAAGGAGATGTTCCCACTGACTGAGGTACAGACGCACACACAGCCGTAACCGCTGACGGTAGAAACGTGAAATTTGACAGATGTCAAATTGTGAACACCCACTAAGAAGGGATTTTAATAAATTTTAACAGGGAAGTGGTGAAATGAGGGTTGAAAGTTTATATGGAAAAATCTTTAAATCGCCACCGATTTTTATAAAAATTGAAATTTATACTGTTCAAAATATTTCATTAAAAACGTTTCATGGTTATAAGAATTCACACCCTAAAGTGGTAAAATAATAAAATGCTGAATGTTCTTTTATCGATAGAAACCTGAAGACACCGATTTAGATTATTTTTTTTTTACGAAAACTTACTGATTCTTATAGGCGCATCGGTCAGTTCCAGGATGTTTTTATTTTTGGATGTATGCCATTATCGATGTCTAGATATACACTACCGTCCAAAAGTTAGGAATCACCCTAATTTTCGTCGACAGAAAAACTTTACCGCAATAAATCCATCAAAAAACATATTGTTATTGGAGATTAGTATTTTTACGACCATACTAACAACAATATTTTACAAAAACACTAATTTCTTATCAACTATCCATTGTTTTCAAAAAAGACCAACACACGTGTTTTATGACCACTCAAGTTGCGGCACCGCCGTTTGAAAATTTCTTAGAACAGGCGGTTTTAAGCATTGTTGCAGTAATAAGTAATGTATAATCTATGGAATATGGGTGTATTATTTCAAAAATTATCAGTTTAGAGTTCAGTGTGATTTGTGACGTTCATGTAATAGTTACAAACGTTTGCAAGCTCATAAAATGGCAAAAAGGAAACAGATTTCGCTTGAACAGCGGAGTGCTATCTGTACTTTGAGCAAAGAAGGCTATTCTTTGCGCCAAATCGCAGAAAAGGTCGGTGTTTCGTACAAAGGTGTACATTATACTCTTGTACGAAAAAGAGCTACTGGAGGAAATCAAGACCGAAATCTACAACTAAGCAGGAAGATAACTTCGTTGTGACGTTATCAAAACGAAATCGACGTTTAACTGCACCTCAAATTGCCGCTACTTTAAATGAAACCAGAGAAAAGTCAGTTTCAATAACAACTGTAAAAAGACGTTTGCTATCTGCTGGTCTAAGAGGATGTGTAGCAGCGAAAAAACCCAGATTGACTAGTGTTCATAAAAGAAAAAGACTGGAGTGGGCTAAAACACATAAAAACTGGACAGAAGAAGACTGGAAAAAAGTCCTTTGGACAGATGAGTCCAAATTTCAAATTTTTGGATCTAATAGACGAGTTTTTGTGCGCCGATCAAAAGAGGAGCGGGCTTTAGAAACGTGTACTGTGCAGACTGTTAAGCACGGCGGTGGTAGTGTGATCGTTTGGGGATGCTTTGGCAATAATAAACCCGGCCATCTGATCAAGATCACCGGAAAACTGAATAAAGAAGTCTATCTGAAAATACTTGAAGAAAATGCCATTCCCTCTGGAATTAATGTGATCGATCGTAATTTTGTTTTTCGACAAGATAATGACCCAAAGCATTCATCCAAATTATGCCAGGGGTTTTTAGAGCAAAAACGATGTGAAAAAGTTTTGCAAATTATGAAGTGGCCCTCACAATCACCAGATTTGTCTCCGATTGAATTAGTATGGGATGAACTTGATAGAAAAGTGAAGAACCGGTGTCCATCGAGCTCAGCACAGTTGTGGGAATATTTACAGAGCGAATGGAAGTCACTGGACTCCGAATACTTCAATAAATTAATCAAAAGAATGAGTAAAATTTGTGAACAGGTAATAAAGAATAAGGGTGGCCATTTTGACGAAGCTAAAATTTAACGAAGAGTGTTAACTTTTGGTCTTAATTGTCTTAAGTATATTTAACTGAATGCTAATCTATGATTTGATTAAGATTTAAGTGTAATAAAGTACACTTTACACATATTATAGTCGTTTTAATTAAAATTACCCTAGTGATTCCAAACTTTTGGACGGTAGTGTATGTCTGTGGTACTAATCTTTCACAAAACAGAAACCAATTCGTATCATTTATACGAAATTGTTTGCACATTTCTGTTTTTTTTTTTTAATTAAACTAAACAACTACTCGTTTGCAGAACTAGGTACGTAAGTAACCTATTAACTTGTTAATAATTCCAATATACGATAGGATCATTTAACAATATTAAAGCTGTCTCAATTCAATAGCATTTTCTAATTGATTTAATTCAAAATCTTAATCATAAAGTATACATTTATCATTTTCAATTGCCATCACTTGACAATATTCCAGTGCGCTGATAGCTAATGAACTGATTACCATCAATTGAGCAGCAAGTTGCATAATTCAATAACCTTGAATATCGATAACAATAGAAAAATTATCTCATTAATCGGATCAGGCTAATCTGAAGTCAATGGTTTGGTGTGAAAGTATGCTATGACGTCAAGTTTGATGCCCTCAAACAGCCTTAATAACTGTGTATTTTGTCTTTAGTGATATCGCTTTGCCTAGTTTCAAATTTTATCTAAACGCTAAGGTATCAAGGCTAGTTTTCAACATATATTTATTGGCTTATGTAGCCGAGATGATTTTGTAATTAAACTAATGCAGCTTACTAACCTAGAATCGTTAATTGAATTAATAGCGTTTAGGTAACATTTTTCTTAAACAAATTGTAGGTACATCCATTAACGGAAAACTTTAAATATCGGCCAAATTAAAATAAAACTAAAAGTTTAATATCCGTCTTAAATGATAAGTTTTAATTAAATTATTTATTAAAACTGTTTTTATTTCGTTCAAATAGCTTATAAAAGACAGGAAAAGTATTTTCAGAAACAATTTCCGTTTACAAAAAAGCGGCCCTTCAATGTATTATTATCTATAAAATTCGATATATATCTATGTATAGATATGATGCCCAAATTAATTTTTCCAATTATTTGTAGAAAGTTCCTGTTACCAAACTCTATGAATGAGGTATTGACTTTGTCCTTCAAACGTAGTTCTACTTAATAGAACCTTATATGTTAAGGAATGTAAAGTTGATAAACATTCAAAAAATCCAAGGTCAAGTAGTAGTAATGAGGGACCATTAGTTTAATCTGTTTCAAACAGCAGATTTAGAGTAGCAGTTGACAAAAAGTATCTACGAATTTGAAATACCCTGACACTAATGTGAAGTTATTCTTGCAAATACGGTATGTTTGCAAAAATTTCAACGAACCAGAAGATATATAATCCTATAAAAACACACAATATAAAGAGCAATCTGCTTAGTAAACAATATTCAAATTAGGAATGTTATCTTGTCCTATTTCCTTTTAAATCTTTTAGTTTTGTGTTTGTGTCTCATATATTAACTTTTTTAGTAACCTGATTCTGTGGTTTTCGCACTGTCTGTTTCCTTTGCTCTATCAAAGTTTTAGACCATTTATGGTCCTTCATTGACTCCAATTTACACTTTCTATATCTGTTGGCTTTAATGTTTACATTTGTATACTGTGTATTATTTACATGCTTGATCTTCATTTGGCCAAGAGACTGTTCCGTAGTTGATAATACAAATATGTGTTAATCTATTTTAATAAAAAATATATCAAAATAACTACCAATTAAAAGTTAATAGGCTGCCAGTCTATTACATGAGAATTTATACAAGGAACCTTCTGTCAGGTATCAATACTCTTTTTCCTTCTTAGTACTAATTATAGAGTATACTTATTAAATCGCAACATTTTAAACAAGGTTTTTTGCATACCTACGCATAAATTACAATATATGCTTGTTCAAATCATACTGCACCCAATTTTTAAGATGGATCAATTATTCGGGCGACAGTAGTGGGTTGCAAAATGGTTCAATATTTATGATATAGGTATAATACATAGTTAACTAATGTTCACTAAATCTAGATTGAAATATTTATGTGTTAACAAGATGGTAAAACATGTTATTTCTTACATATACTCTGAGATAGCTACCACACCATAAATAATAGCCAATTTTTACCGCTATGCAAACATATATAGCAGGACATTTGATATAATTTATTACATCTAAATATCGGGACTATAAATTTTTATTGGCATACTTAACTAGTTGGTTACAAATTAAGCAGTGGTTAAGTTTACCTCTGCTAAAAGTGATTGAACATACGTACAATTTACTACTTTTGTTTTCTACAAACGTTTAATAAACTGCATGGATATTAATAACACTAGCGCGGTGTAGATTTAATTTTGGAAATATGACAGTGGTAATTGGAATTACACAAGAAATATTGCTGGTATTATTTTGTTAGATGAATTAAAAGGAAATGAATAACGGGAATAAACTACAGAATAGGCAGATCGTATTAAGAAGAGATACTACGAGTTTGATAATAATGTCTTTACAATGCTTGTAAAGAAATCTCCACTAAATTCCAAGACTGCCGACCCCATATCATTATCAAAAATACAAATTAGCACCTGTGTTTCAGCGTGAAAGTACGCCAAAAAAATAGTGGGTAAATCACCCTTAATTTTTGATAGAAGCAGTTCAAAAAAAGAAAGACTCCTGTAGTATTCAAAAAACTTCTACAGATTTTCTTTTAATATGTTTTTTCACCTTTTTTTACTTTGTACCTCCAAGACATACCACTATGCTCTGCCACTGGTATGTGATTTTAAGAATACTAGATTGAATTCCCATATATAACTATTTTTCTCTCTTCTCTCTCTTTGTCAGTCTCGCTCTTTTTTTCGCACGTGAAGTAGGTATATAGTCCATTTCACCGTTTTTGGCCGATGACAGAAATCATACTCGAAGTAAATTTAGAGTTACATCTCTCTCAGATACAGGCAAGTTAGAAATTTAAATGAGGACGTTTGTTTTTTAATACAACACTTACGTGATTGCATCTTGTTCCACCAGTAGATAAAAAGTATTCAATACGGAAGTCTTGACTTAATTTCACATTCCTAGTAACCGTCATGTACGGCTCGTTGTTGAAGGGTTGAATTTAATAATTATTAATGTCATATTTTTGTAGATGTCAAATGATAGTTTCAGAAACATACGACCTAATTTAGAAAAAAAAAACTCTCCGCCATTGGTAACTTGGATGACAGTTTAATCTTATTTCAGTGGTTTCTAATATCAAATCGGCCAAAAACGATGAAATGGACTATAGATGACGCGAGTCGCAAAAGAAAATATTTATTTCCATGATTTATTAAATGTATGTATAAAAAATTTACTTCAAAAAGTAACACAGTAAAAGTTCGATCCAAATATTCTGTGAAAAACTTACTATAATTTCAAAACAGTCCTGTTTACAATAACACTGGCAATAGGAGAATTTATAAACATTTTAAAAGTTTAGCTACGTAACCTGTTTATTGTCAAACAAATTAAATTATGTAATACTGTGCGTGTTTATAAAGCAGGTAAACATGAATTTTCTTAGTATTTAGTTAAAAAAGTCAATAACACCTACGATAGTGGTGATGATACTGAAGACGACTAAAGTAAGTCTAGCCACTGCTTACAAATTAACCATTCAAGTAGTGTATTTAAATACGGCCGCGTTTAAAAACTAGACCTTGATCCCATAGAATGCGAGAGACCAAAAAAGCCGATTCTCTACGTTGGTTGAAAGAAAATTTATGGATTTTATCTTTACCATCTCTCGGTGCTATTGTCTCAGACACAAATCTATCATAGCGTCTACTACATATGTAATCGGAGATACTCATTTTATAGTCTGTATATTTTATTCAGTTGCTTAAAGAAATCAACGATAATTCAATGATAACGTAGTTATATGTTTGAAAAGTTGATGTTTTACAATAGAATAAAAATACTCGTTTTTTTGCACAAAAAATCATAATGAAATCATATCACCCATTTAATTTTCAGTACAGGTTAGAAAAAAAAACACAAATTCGTACCTGAAAACATTCAAGTAATAAGGATTTAAGGAGAGTAACTAAAAGTAAATAACATAACATTAAAGAAAAAAGTAGGTGGTAAGATTTGACCACAATTAAAATAAAAACAAATAATATGAAAAATGATATATGTATGTGATCATAAGACGAAATGTTTATTAAAAAAACTCTTAGAAATAGAGGTAAGATGGGATGAAAGACTTCGGAGTCCACGAGAATCGGAGGGAAATCATCCGGGGCATAAAGCTGTACTAAAGTGCTAAGACAGATCCAAGTGGCCCAAGTTTCTTTAAACTAAGTACTTAAAGTTTTAAAATTATTCATTAAATTTAATGTTGTTAGCTATATTTTTGTTCTTATTTTATTATACCTACAACAATTACAACAGGTGAGGGGTGTCCGAAAATAATTTATTTAGGCATGTGTCCAGGTCTCTTGATAGCCCTGGGTGCCTTAAACCAGAGGAAGTCTTAAGCGAACCTAGTGGAACTTTAGCTGTCTGGCCCCAATATATATTTTTAATGCTTTTTATGTTTTTTGATCCTGTGCAGTTATCTTAGGTTTTCTATATAAGCTTTATAAACTAAATAGCAGGAAATTGCATTTTTGCGTTGGTTATATTGCATCTTTTATTAGTTTTAGGATTCTACTGGAATTTTGTATGGATTACAAAGAAACTTTTTGTTTTGCGATCGTAATTTGACTTTAAAAGTCCCTGTGTTACGATCTGATTTGGAAGCTTTAGTCGGGTGTTAGATAAAATATTTTTAATGTATTGCTTACAAGAAGTTTTTATTTCGTCTTCAGGGTAGTATGGTTAGCCGAAAATTGAGGATGCTTGGAATCTTTTATAGTAACTAATATATTTTTTTATACACATAGGGAAGACCTAGGGAACTGGGTCTGGGAAGAGTCAACCAAACACTGGAGTAACACTGTAGGGCTGAGGCACTCGAAGCCGATGCTCAAAGGCTACTCCAAAAAACTGACGTCTGACATACTGAATCTTGGTAGGAGTCAGATAAGAGTACTAGTGGGCCTGCTCACTGGGCATGGACCATTCAGACTACACCTTCGGAGGATGGGGATTCTGACACAGGAACCCACCTCGTGCCGACTGTGCGCCATGGACGATGAGACGGCAACTCACATTCTATTCGAGTGTGAGGTCTTGGACTATAAACGGTTCCTCATCTTCGGTGACACGAATCCTGAATCCTATCACCACCTTGAGGAGCTAGTCACAGGAGTCAAGTCTCTTATAAAGGGAACTGCTCTGTGGCAACAGTAACTCAAGGAATTTCGGACACCTGGATTCTAGCCTACCTGAAGATCAGCGTGATGTTGATTTTCAGCTGAACAAACAAGAGTCCTGCACGCATCATGTGCATGTAAGGACTCTTGGTGCCAAACCTGGTCACAATATTCCCATAGCAAGCAGTACTCAAACATGGGGCTCCACATGAAAGACCATGCCAGGTTATTTAGATTAGATTTACATTCTTTACATTTATCGCTAATTCATTTTTTTATATTCCCTTAAAAGCCTCACAATGCACTGTTAATGCTAAAATAACAACACAATTTTTGTGCTTGCGATCTTGGAAGGTCACTGCCAAAGTAGTACTTCATTTTGGCATATTCCTAAATCTGGCTAACGTAGCTCGGTAATACCCATAATAATCACTTTTTCATATCTTTAATAGGAATATGAATCTTGCCTGCAATACCTAGAGCAATACGCAATCGCGATGTTGCAGCTAAACTGCTGTTTCAGTTCTGCCAATTTTAAGCCCTATTGATATCATTTATCATCCATCTGAGTCTAATTTTGATACAGCTGGTCTATATCATTGCTAGATTTGGGTATTTCATTTCTATTGTATGACCTATGTCCTATACCTATCTCTAATGAATGTATAGGTAGTATGAGGAAAGAGACCACCCTGACAAGTGGGCGGAGTTGAGACAATAAAGCGGATGGGACAAATTTAAAACTATATTATTATAAAATACGCAATAACCCATTAAAACAATGTCTGGGAAACATTCATTTATCAGCCACCGCCCGATGGATAACTAGCAATTCAACACTGTGGTGAAACAAATTTACAGACGATTAAGTTTTTCAGAACCGATTGTTTATTATACTTTTTGCGAAAATTTTATATATATTTCTTTGATCTAACTTATATCCGATTAAAAACAAATTTATGATACTTTAATATGATTTACATATTTCAGAGGTCGTTAGCTCGAATTCATGCTCATCGGACTCAGTTAAAGAATATTAGGAAGGCGCTGTACAATATTTCATTCTTAATACCTTTAATGTAGGTGTCGCATTCACTAGCCAAAATATGATTAGGATAAATATAAAACTTTTTTTGGATTGGTAAAAGTTGCAGGGGGTCATTGCGTGTTACAGAACAAGAAATTCTTAATGCCCAGGTCAGGATAATATATACACCTAATTTGGATTTGAATAGATAAACTGAACGGTACAAGCTTGAATATAAACGTTATGCAGGAATAATAAATCTGATAGTTATTATATAATAAAAAAATTTATACAATATGAACAATGAAATTCAGAATAATATTATGAAATGGTAACTGTGGATCTGAGTTTTATACTTGATTGATATATTAAAAATAAAACTGTACTAAAAATTACATAATAACATGCCGGAAAAATGTCTTGCAGTCCGAAAAAGACAACTAATTTAATTCGGAGGAATATGCAAAAATATTTCTTTAAATATTTTTTGCAATTTGTTTCTGTTGTTTCTAGATGTTCTATCTTGCAGACAAGCTGGATATTTTAGTAATATAAACAAAAGTAAAAGTAACGCATGTGAATGTTACTTTGCTACTTGCATTTGTAATGAGGTAATCGTATTTAAAAAGCGAAACGTGCACGAAAATAGGAATTTTATTGTTGGTAAAAAACTGTTTCTGTTATAATTGTTATTGTAGAGAAAATTAGCTTTTCGTGTTCATTTTTTATATTAGTATAATTAAGTACCTTTTGTCTCATTAATTTTATATGGTATATCAAATTTGCATAAATTAAAAATAAAAACAAATACACTGACAATCAAAAATATATCATGCGACATTTAGAAATCCATCCCTTCCTCAAATAGCCAGAGGTTGTGAATACAATCTTCATTAAATTGATTTCATATCATAGCTAGAGATTACAAGAATGATTGTCTATCTGAAATTTAAAGTCTCTTAATTAGATATAAATAAAGAAAAAATGTAATTTGAATATCAGTTAACTTTCGAGCTAAAGGGTATGTTTTTGTAAATATTTGATCAAAGTTGTTTATTCATTTATCTAACATGTGCGTCTTATAGTAAACACAATAAAAATGACAATAAAATTGCCCCTATACCACTAGAAACTTTTTTCGCTATTAAGTAAAATTTAATACAATAACCTATAATATGAAGTTTAACCACGATTTTCTTCCTTAAGCCTTTTTGTGTACTGAAAATTTAATATGACATGCGTGCAAAAAAAGAAAAATTTAAAGCTGAACCTATTTGCAATTTTCTGAAAAATGAAAATTCCTATATTTTTATATAGTACCGATAGCACTATCGACAATGTTTGTCTTTTTAGTTTGGCATACAGTCGCTTAGAAGTTGCCACCAATAGAACCTTCACACACAAATCTAACTTTATGCTTTTATTGACAAAGTTTGATTGCGATACAGCAAGTCATGTAGGTACGGTGAATTTTTCAAATTAGCAAGTCGGTCGGAAAATGGATCTTAGCCGAGAACATTTTCCAGCAATAATCTTTTACAATTTTCGGACAGGATTTTCCCAACAGCATTGTTTGCTGAAATGGTTTCTGCATTTGGGAATGAAGGACCACACCAGTAAATTATTTCCCGCTGGTAATGCGAATTTCAAGGTGGTCGCTTCAGTCTCAGTGCCAAATTCAGGCTAGCTCCACCCAAAGCTGCAGTCACACAGAAAAACATTGATGCGGTTCGTCAGCTAATTAAGTATGACCTTGATCGAAAGAGATCTTACACGAAGAACATGGGTGTTGGTTTCCCGTTGGATGCCTCATTTGCTTACAGAAGAGCAAAAAGTGGTTCAAGTCAATTGGTGTCGAAAAACATTGGAACGGTTCAATAAAGGAAGCTCAAAAAACGGTTATAGAATTGTTATTAGCGATGAATCTTGGATTTACGCCTACGACCACAAAATAAACAATTCACTGTGTGGGTGTTTAACCATGAGAAAAAAACAACAAACATCTGTCTTGAAGTGAGTCAAAAAAAATGGTCGCAACTTTTGTGTTGCTTTGGAAGATCGAAGAACGGTTACTTCCGATCGGTATATAAACGTTTGTTCACAAGAAGTTATCACGAAACTCAACAAAGCAACACACAACGGCGAATCACCCTACATCAGGACAATGCAAGTGCTCACACTGCCCAAAAGACAATCGGGGTTTTTGAATATTTAAAACATCGAATTGTTAGACCATCTACCGTATAGTCCCGACCTAAATCCCAACGATTTCTTCACGTTCCAAAGATCAAGAATACAATGCGTGGCAGTGATTCTAGTCGCCAGAAAAAGCCATCGATGCCTTTAAAACAATGATTTTGCAGGTGCCAACTAAAGACTGGAATAACTGTTTTACTAATTGATTTGAACCTAAGCAAAAGTATATCGATCTTGGTGGGACATATTTTGAAAAGCAATAAAGTACTTTAAGTCGATTTATTTTTTGTCTATATGCAAAACTAAAAAGACAACCCTCGTATCATGTTGTAAAAAGGCATAAGGAAAAAACCGTTGAACCACGTGTTTTTTTTTATTAGAAAAGGAAATGTTATTTTCACGCAGATGCCGCAAGGAAACCTTATATATCATTTTCACATATTTTACTCATTTTGATTATACTTTTAAGTACTCCCAAAGGGATAAGAGAGAAGATTATGTGATGGGTAACATACCGGTCTAATATCTTTAAATGTAATATAAGCTTTTCCTGTACACTGTACAGTCGTTTTGACACTGATTGGAAAATGGATATTTAACCGTTTTCAGATTAATAATTATATTAATACGGCTGTTGTGACAAATTGAATTAATCAGAATATTGTTATGAATATAATTTATTGTACTTTGTGTAGCGTTTATCAGTTCTCTATTATTGATGAAATAGACTAGAAACACGAAGAAGTGGAGTACAATATTGTATTTTATGGTTACTAGTTGGCAGTTACATTAATCAGGTCAGGTGTAGCAGGTTAAATATTTTTTTCTCCACGACCATTAATGAATGTAATAATTCCGACTTCATTTTTAATAATAGAAAGTGTTCATTCTCACTCTTGAGATAGAATATTCATTCTGAAACACTTGCTTCTTATGTGTTTTGCATGTATTTCCATTCTATAACTAGTGACGGAATAACATTCTGTAATTACTCAACAAAAAACATAGATTGCCCTGCGAATTTTAAAACTGTCACTCAGTTTGTCAGTGCGACGTTCTAATTGTTTTGCTACATATTTCAATTTAAATAAACAGAATTATTACATGGTCGTGGAGAAAATACAGTCTGTTACACGGTTAGAATGAAAATTCGATAACTCGTAGTTCCTCTCGCTCGCTACGCTCGCGTTCGGAATTCTGCACTCGTATCGAATTTTCATTGTAACCTTGTTACAGAATATACTATTCCGTACCTGTGTACGGAAATGATCCATAAAACGTTTATAAGCAAATTCATATTTTGCGCCTTGATTTTATTTGGCAATAAATTTGAAACCAGATTAGTAGCAGTGTTTAGTAACTTTGGAGGCGTTTTGCACCTCTGGACATCATTGTCACTGTCCATTTTAAATATAATTTAAAATATTTTGAGCAATATGTAACTAACCGAACTGACACTTTTGTGACACTAATAAACAATGATTAACAAACAATGTCAACAAAACTGTTTCATAGAAAATACGATGATAATAAAAAACAGTTATGCATATATAAAACTTTCTTAGTTTGCGATTATATTTAATGCGATTTCAGAAAAAATAGTATGTGTATCTCGTAGTAAAAGCACATTCCTGGACTCCAATGTTTGTTGGCCTCGGCTATACGCCTCGGCCAACAATTTACATTGTCGTCCGGGAATGTATCGCTTTTCCTACTAGATACACAATATACTATTCCTTGTTTAACTTTCAAACATTTAATTATCAAAAATTCTTAAATAAATCAGCCTTAAAACATAAAAAACTCTTTGTAAAATAAATTCGAATTAAGAATTTCACGATAACCAAATCGTTAACATAATATCAAGACTTAATGCCTTTTTTGTGGACCGATTGTTTAGAATCACTTTGTTTAAGTTAGTATAGATAAGAAGAAAAATAAGTAAAAAAACGTGAGCACAAGATTGGATAAAAATTTGGATTATTGTTACTGACACCCATCTCACTGTGTTCGACGCTTACTGACAACTTTTACTTTTGTTTTAATATTATTATCTGAATATATTCCAACTGCTTGCAAGATATGCGATCTAGTATAAAAAGTAAAAAACAAGGCGCTGAAAAATATACAAAATCAGATTACGGATCCGTGCGCGTTTGCAGTTGCATCACTGAACGTGACAAGTTTACTTTCTGTAGGATTTGGACTCACAGAACACGCACTGTAAAAAAATTGACGGACGTCTTATCTGACTTTGTGATTTGTCTCATGGGAATTTTTTTTATGGCGGATGATCTCATAGCTGTAACTAAGATTTGTATCTAACGAGTTATGTTCAATATAAACGGTTCTTTTAAATAATTGACAAAAATGAATGATAGCAACACAAATTATAAAATGGTCTCAAAAGAGAACCTAGTGGTCTAATTATAAAGCATAAAACATATCTACCTGAAAAAGGACCAACCTAATCAGATTACCGAAAGTACTTTTTTGATATACATCGGTAAAACAAATATCGGATATTAACAGAATATCGAATAATTTTTTACGATAAAAGAGAAGAAAGGAAGTAACAAACTGGGTGTCAAAAGAAAGAACAAGAAACTAGGTATAAGATTACGTTCATGAACATTCTTGCAGGCATTTTTAAAGGATAGAATATAAGAACGCAGATAATGTAATAAAGGAAGAAAGGGATAAAACTAGAACATTCTTTTTTTTGTTGTAATAATTAGTAGATTGTTTCAAATGTATAATTACTTTCTATGACCCTAATCGATGTAATTTTATGATTATTATAGTTAAAGAGAAATGTATCGGTAAGACACGAATATTAGTAAACTTTCAGAAATTCACGCATTGATTTTGTTCAAACTTTGTAAAAAATTTCTGATAATTATGTAATGGGTCATCATAGTCAACTCGTTTGGGAAAGTAAGGTTATACTCGATTCCTGATTTCCATCTTGGGAATCTAGGAAATTCTCATCCTGCTTGACGATAAAATATTTCAATTGTTTCGATAAACACGATCGTCATGACACCTCAAGAGTTCAAAGGTAACTAGATCGTGTCCTTATTTACCTAGCAACAATTCTACGATTTGCTCTAATATGTGAAATTACAAAATTACATTGATTCCTCGTTTATGCAATGACCCGGTTTTGTAAACATCATGTAGATGCAAGAAAAATGAATAACGCTGCTGGAGTTTTATACGTATAATTATTTATTTATTTTTTATTGTTTGATATAATGAAAGTATTGTTTATATATATAGTCGTCATTATTGTACTGATTAAATCTATTTTTCACAATAATGATAAATAAACGTCTATTTACTTACTACAAAAACTATCGCAGGCTTATTCTTTGGATTCTTATTTACTTGAATCTTAATATTATATTTAACAAAACACACAAGTGTAGAGTTTAATGTTGACTCTATATTCCAGCGGTTATCAAATTGTGGCTGCGCCCCCAGGATGGGGGGCGTGTTAACTTGGTAAGGGGGGTTTAGTGATATATTCCTTGTGCAATATTTCTAAGAAAACAAGAAAATTTGTAAAAATAGTAAAATTATTACAAATTATGTAAAAAATTTATAAAAAACGAGAAAGCTAAAGTAAAAATCGAAAAAAAAGCTGAAAAAACAAAGGAAAAAAAGAGAAAATTCGAAATTGTTCATTGTCTATCAGTTCATAGAATTTGAAATTTTACATATTTTCAAAAATAAAGAGTTTTGGAAATTCGCTGTATTCAAGAAAATTTGATCCTAATGATAAAAATATACTAAAAAGACAGACAAAAAATGAGAAAATTGGTTATATTGTAGAAAATTGGATTCAAATTTTTGGACGAAGGAGACACTTTTTAAAGAGAAAACAATACCTGAAAATTTCCGAATTTGCCTCGTTTAATAATTACCCAAATTTCCCCTACGCCGAAGTTATACGATTTAAACATGTTAAAATGTTGTCGTGGGACACCAGGTGGGAACGAAGTTCCTTCGGCTAATGTAGAATCGACACATAACACTACACGCTTTTGTATACGACTGTAGCGCCTGCGCAAGTCTCATTTAACGGTCAATATATCAAAATCAGTGAAATCTTGGCGTTAAGAAAGAAGCTTCTTTAAAATTCAAGGTAAGCTTTAAAGAGTAATGTATAAATTTTTTTTTCACCTTTCCTAACTACTTTCAACTATCAAGATTTTTAAAAATTATATCTCATATTACTTTAACAAAAAAAGGTAAATGTTAAGAGATATATACAAAAAAAAAATTGCATCGGCCGGGAATCGAACCCGGCTCATTTAACGGTTTTATTCCACGGACTTTTCGTTACGGTTTTTAACTATTACATTTTTTTCAGTTCGGTCATGCAGCAAAATCCCTATCTCCTTCAAGCCTGCCGTAAGGAACTTAGTTCCAAAAAATTATATAACAGCGTAACCCAGCTTTGTCCAGATATACCCAATATATGTATAAATCCAAATATCTAATTGAATTCATATAAATATCGAATATATCTGTCTTTAAGGTATTGTGAAGAAATTGGTATAATTATCATTTTATCGTTATTAAACGCACTGAATTTACTTCCCGGTTTTTATTTTGTTAAATTTTTACCCGATTGCAAGTTGTATTGCAAATATATTTTCGAAACTCGCATTAAAAAACACATTTCACTTCTACGTAGAAAGCTGGAAATAAACTTATATAAACAAATAAAAATATTTACCAAAAAAGAAAACAAAGAATGATGTGTCAAATTTAAATAAACGCTCTTATAAGATTATGATAAATATCGAAATAGGTTGCCTATTGAAATGCTTCGAAGTGAGAGATTTAGATTGCAACAAATAAGGGGAGATTTTTAAGTAATTATACTGATTTTAGGTTTTTTTTTATTATAGCTTTAGGGGTAAATACTTTCAGGAGTTAGTAAACCTAACGCAGACTCACATTAGTGTAAGAACGTCTATTTAAACCGTTAAAGTCACTCAAATTTGATACTTAATGATTTTTTAAATGCGTCATGTTTTGTATTTAATTTTTTTCAATATATTTTCGTAGTAGTGCTTTTTACTATTGCTTACAGAGAATAAAATATTGTGTCCAAGTCATTTTTTTTTTCTCAAATCATCAGTTTTTTCTTAATCTCTGTAACTTTTATGTACAATATAGTTAGAGCTTACTGAATTCGGGATTAACTGGTTTGAACAGTGTACCGTAAAAAAATTATGTTATCTTTCTATCGGCATTCCATTTTTTGCATTGTGGATTCGTTAGCCTTTATTTCTGTCACGACAGTCTAGAATGCTAACGCTTATGTTTCTAAGTTAATTTATTGTTAGTTCCATCAGACATTAATTGTTTTATTGTTTATGTTAAATTTTAAACTTAATCTAAATTTATTTTTAAAACGTTTGTAATGGATATGGAAATATACTCTATATTTATGGACTTATATATTTATATGTCATTAATCCTGTCTCGTCAAACTACAAGTGCGTACTAATAAGTTCATCTTTACAGTTAGATGATTTATTGTCATTGTAAGTAATATGTCGGATAAATTTTAATAACAATTTCTGCATGTAGATGGTTTATAGAAGACTCGGAATGTAGTCCATCAACGATCTATCTATCCAAGAAATATTTTCTTCCGGGTGTCGGCTGGTTATGGAGGCATCAGCCTCTTTGAATTTTGCCGATGATGTTTTTCCAATCCCGGAGGCTTGTTTAGTGGAATTCAAAAAAATACCGCGTGAGGTCAACGCGATTGATGAGACAAGTCTACGACGAATTCAATTCACTAATAACACTGACAGCGCAATGTCTTCAACTTAAGTATTACGTAAGCTATAATATACAGTATAGTGCCATTGAAACAATTAAATTAAAAACATCTGAAAAATGTACACACATAAAAATGTTTGAGAAACATAAAAGGAAAGGTTATTTTAATTTTCGTTTAAAAAAAAGCACTCAAGCTGAAAAGTTCGTAGGTCAACATAATAGAACACATTTTTTTGATAAAATTTTCTGTGCTAAATTTCTTACCAGCAAGCATTCTTTTTAGGTCTGCAAACAGGAAAAAGTCACAGAGGGGTAGATCTTGAGAAAACGATGGATGCGCAATTAATCTGTAACCTGAATTACGTTATTTCGTCATCGTTTTTATTGATTTGTGACACGCTGAATTGTCTTGATGTAAAAGCACTTTTTTCTTCAAATAGTGACCGTTTTTTCGTGATGCGTCTTTCACGTTTTGGAATCGGCTGACTGTCGGTTGGACTTTGGTGATGCACAGATGTCCAAATATTCATGCAAGATAAGTCTAACACATTCTTTAGATATCTTTAGACCCTCAGCTATCTCTATCATTTAACTATTTTATGTCCCCTTTTAGTGGGCTTTCACACCAAAGTAGCATGCGACGTGCGACGTGCTGCCTGGAAGCAGAAAGCATGCTACTTATTTTAAAGCCTACATAAATATATGGGTGATTTCACACCGAAGTGGCGTCGCAAAAATGCTTAGGCTTTAAAATAAGTAGCATGCTTTCTGCTTCCAGGCAGCATGTCGCGCGTCGCATGCAACTTTGGTGTAAAAGCCCACTTAGGCGTCGCTCATTGCGATATCATATTCGATGCTCATTTCGCCGAGAGATTAAGGGAACAAGTTTCAACGATGCACAAAGTTTGCGATGTCCAAATATTCATGCAAGATAAGTCGAACACGTTCTTTAGATATCTTTAGACTCTCAGCTATCTCTATCATTCAACTTTTTTATGTTCCCTTTTAGGCGTCGCTCATTGCGACATTATATTCGATGCTCATTTCACCTAGATTAAGGGAAATAAGTTTCAACGATTGATTTTCCTGATACAAAGTTCGAATAATGTTTGTCAAGCAAAGTTGTGGGTTTAACAGTACTTTTTTAGTAAAAAGCAGTGCTTGATCCATCAAAACACAAAATTCTTCTTGATCAATTTTTACACGTATCTTTTGAAGGTTCTTATTAACTAAAACCATATTGATATAATTAAAGTAACGGCATATATGTCTTGCTGTATAAACTTTTCAATTGGAACAATTATTATCAAGTACCTCCTCCACATTTTGTGCAAAATCGAACGCTTACAGTTAAAATGAAGAAAGTAGAAAAGTATATACCTCTTTATGATTTACGATGCTGTTAAAATTAAATCTTTTATATTCTTCTGCAAACTGTTTTCATTTTATTACATAGACCTATGTTTGTGGTTCTACTTAGGTATATTGTTACTAAGTATATAAATAAAAATAATTTATTTCTGTATACCTACTTTATAATCAGAATAATGTGTTTTATAATAAAGAGTTATGATTTTTCTGTTAGTTGTTGAAGCCTTATATATAATACAAAATAAGAAGAATTTGGGATTTAGTACAAAAGTTTTGATATGTTTGCATGTTATTAACGAATCATTCGATAATGTGACCAAAAGAGTAAACTTCTTATTTTTAATAATACGAGTATTTAAACTACGGTTAATCATATGGTGACTCAACTATGACATAATGCTACTTATAATTTTAAACAAAGTTGTCTAAAATGTCCCTTTTTAGTTCCTGATACATAATAAATTATATACCCAGTTCTGAAAAAGGTCAATGAAGGCTAAATATTTAAAGTATAATATAATCGTTTAGTAATAAGAAGTTATATAACAATACACAGAAGATTCTGTTGTGTAGGTATACTATTATTTGCTATAAGCAGTTTTTTGATGTCAATTAAAAACCTTAAGTTCTTTTAATTTCACAACAGATAATAAATATGTTATTTTATCTTCCGACAACGTTCAAACCAAATTAGTATAATCCAAGCAGGCTGCACTTATTTAAAATGGTTATCTATAAAAATCCAAATGAGGAATTAACTTATCAACCACATGCTTTCGAGTTCTTTACTAAATCATATTCAATTAAAACGAAATGACGTTTTCTTAGACTTTGTGAACAACAGTGGTCCCGCAACTTCTCTAAGAATTAACATTGAAAGACAAGAAACGAAGAATTCTTTAATTATTGTTAGAAAGGATTCGGAATTTTGTAATCACCTTGGGAGCTGCTAGATGATCTTAATTCTTGTAATTAACTAGCGGTTATTGTTCGTTAATATTTTTGCAGAGAAAATACCTGGACAATTAATACCGACGATGAAGTGTTTTTTTTTCTACCTATTTATATATTAGCAGAAATTTTATGATATCTGAATGGTGTACTAAACATTGTAAATGGTATATCATCTGAAAATATAGTATGCTTTCTATTCCTAGTATAAAAAATTTATCCATTTCCTTTCAGGTATGCTTTATAATTTACTAGCAGCCCGCCCCGGCTTTGCACGGGGATTAAAGAAAAATAACAAAAGCCATTAAATTTATTGGGTCAACGCTTCCCTGTAATTACATGTTGTTTTATTTTCTGGCAGCAAAATAAATTGATTTTCAGGTGCTCCGACCCGCCTTAGGCGGTTGGCCATGAGGAAAACCGATCCCTACTAATTGGAAGGTTTGACCTTGAGACTTATTATTAGTAAAAGCGAAAGATGTTTTGATAGGAAATTGAAGCGGTTTAAATGGATTTGGTAGATCAGTTGGGATCATCGGTATCCTCAGTGTATGAGCTAGTTGACTAGCTGGTGGTTCAGTTATAAAGGTGGCTACAACTTAATTGTCCTTTAATTCCTTTATAAGTAGCCTCGTCCCATTGCACATGCTAAATTCGTGGTATCTGTCGTGATTATGAAATTGGTTATTTTGATAAGGATTAATACCAAGATAAACACTTTTAAAAAATTCAAAAATAGTTATTGTGACGTAACTATAACAGTTAGACATATGCTGTCGCGGCATTTTTTGTAGATATTTATATATTCTTCGAAATCGTAGTACATTATTTTATTCTATAATCAATAGTATTCTCAGCGCACGCGATGTAAGGATTTTAAGGTCATTTTTGGTTACATTAATGGCATTTTAATAAGGATCCCTATTTTTTTGAAAACGAAACATAGCCTATGTCACTCGGGCATAGTGTAGCTTGCCAACGGTGAAAGAATTTTTGAAATCGGTCCAGTAGTTTCGAAGCCTATTCATTTCAAACAAACAAAAAATCAAACCTTTCCTCTTTATAATATTAGTATATAGTATATAGAAGTATTCTCAGCGCAAGCGATGTAAGGATTTTAAGGTCATTTTTGGTTACATTAATGGCATTTTAGTAAGGATCCCTATTTTTTTTGAAAACTAAACATAGCCTATGTCACTCGGGAATAGTGTAGGTTGCCAACGGTGAAAGAATTTTTGAAATCGGTCCAGTAGTTTCGGAGCCTATTCATTTCAAACAAACAAGCAAACAAACAAACAAACAAAAAATCAAACCTGTCCTCTTTATAATATTAGTATAGATAAAAATTAATGAATTAAATAAACCAGGGCAAATCTGTCAGATAATATTATTCCTATAGACTATAGAGGGTTGAGAGCAAGAATTTACAACCGAAACGTGTCAAAATTTTAATGGAATGCTGTTTGAGGCCTTATAAATCTTAGTGGATCAATAGTTGCACATATATTTTCAGGTCTGGTTCGAGTAAAAAGACATAGAGAGACAAGGCAAAGAGCAGGCTTTTTTTGAAACGAAAATGTCAATCGTAATATTATACAGTTCTAAGATTACCAAAATGTGCAGTCCGGAGCCGGATAAAAGCTTGGATCTGTAAAACAAAATAAACATTCAGCAAACAAAAAAATGTTTATTAAACATATGTGTATCAAAAAGAGACGAATAAAAACCTGGATCCAAAGACAACAGTAACAGTACCATTACTAAGAACACGGAAATGATCATTGTACAGACGTGTGTTAGAAGATAATTCTTTGTGTTAATTATTATAAATATTTAGATTAAACACTTCAGAATGCATTAAACTGTTAGTCTAGTAAAAACACCTATCGTGTTGGTAATTTTTAATATTTAAAAGGATATACAAAAAAAAACTAGAGAATGCTACTTCTGATAGGGTAGAAACCATAGGGAAAGTTAAAAAATCAGAAACATTTTTTTATAATTCACGTTCACAAAGTTTCTATTTCGACACTAAAAACAGTATAGAAATAGGTTCATTGTAACACTGTTTTTGGTAACTTTTTGTTTTACACAATTGGTTGCACTGCACTGATTTTCAACGAAAGAGTTCAGGTACTAAATCAAGAAGTATGTTTTAGTAAATTATTAACTACATTATCAGCGTTATTGCTAAATTCGGAATATTTTATACAAATTTGACAAACATTCTAATTTAAAATCATTAAAACTGACAAGTGTCAAAACTGTCAAGATTGCCAACATAAATAAATATTTCTAAAAACTCTCATTTTATTTTTTTATACTTTTTAAAGTTCATTATAAAAAATAGTATGTAACACTCGAATTACAATGACGGTTTGTAGTACTCGTTCTTTGCGAAACTCACCGCTTCGCGGTTCGTTTCACAAACTGAACTCGTACTACGAAACCTCTGTCATTGTAACACTTGTATTACAATATACTATTTATTGATGATTGCAGAATTTCATTTTTTCATGACAGGTGTGTTATAGAAAGAAAAACCTTTCACATAGCTGAATTTTTTAGTATAGAACTAATTTGTTTATTGCTGTTTAAAAAGAAATTTATTACTTACTTGACTTTCTCATTAGTTGATTACTTGAAAATGATTAAGACGTCTTTGTTTCAATTTGATATGCGGAAACAATATAGGCAATTTGACTTTGCGCCGTCGGTTCTGAAACTTCTGGTAATCAGAAAATAGATTGACTTTTTTATGTTTGGAAGCACCTATTCCTGGTTTTTGAACGCTGCAGTAATTTGTATCGATCTAGAATTCTAGAAGATGGGTGTCTTATATTTGTGGAGTTACTTTAAAGTCTCCAAAATTTGAGTTCTTTTGCGATACAGTAGGTACCATGCTTTGGCACAGAATGTGTTTAATTGTTTTAGGATCTCTACCGCATAATCTGAGAGGCTCTTCATTAATCAGCCCTATAGTTTGCAAGTATTATTTTTTAAAGATGCGTGGTTTCTAAAGTAACCTGTAATACCCAAAGTGATTTCTGCTTGTTTTACGTAGTGCATTAGTTCTGAATGGCACGTAATAAAGTCTTATCGTATGAAAATATGCATTTTTGGAGCACAAAGGTATTACTAGAGACCGCTTTCAGTGCTGCCGATGCGAGACCTGTATCTGAGAAAGAAACAAGAATACTGGGAGTTGGAGGAACCGGTCGGCTTTCAGATTTACCTATTCTACTGTTTCATGTCTTCTCTACCTTATTTAACTACGACGTTCTATTTAAAATTTCTAAACGTCAAATGAACGAAACGTAAAATAAATGCGTGGTATATCGTTTGTCATTATCACAAACAAAGAATAATATTAGGATATGCTACCTCTCTCACACCACAGTCGGTTTCAACGTATTTTGAATTCGCGGTGTAATACTCGGAGTTGCATTGGTTGGATTTCAGATTTACCTAATCAACTGTTTGATCCATCTTCTCTTTCTTATCGAATTGTGACATTCTATTCAAAGTTTCTAAACATCAACTGAACAAAACGTAAAATGAATTCCTGGTAGATCGTTTGTCATTAACACAAACATTCGATATATTCTATAAGCATATCTCCTCTAAAAGTCTACATATATTTGCTGTATAAATACCATTGTAATAAACATAAACTTGTCGAATTCTGTTATCTATAGTTTATGATCTTGATTACAAATATTACTCTAAATGAACGTTAATACACTGAAATTACAAATATAAAATATAAAAGGTGTTAGCAACATTGAAAGTGTCACAAACAATATTGCATTAGGTCACTCGAAAGACAAATGTGAAAGTTCATCGAATTTCACAACAATAGTATATGATACCTATTTCTTAAAAAGATAACCGTAACGAAAACTGAACAATACCCATCTAATGCCCATATAAGTTTATTAAAAATATGGTTACGTATTAGAACAATTTTACATGGTCTCATAAGGCAATCAGGTAATATGTTTTAATAGGTATAGGTTATATTATTTGTAAAACATTTGTTGTTACGTTGCATTAAATTGCTTCGTGTAGTTCCTATTTTGGGTATTTTTTCTGAATTTATAAACTAAAATGTTACGAAAGGGCTCTCAGAACGACACGAATGCAGATGTAAAAATTGATTGAGAAGGTGTAACTGTTACACTTTACAAATCCTGAACTTTCACACCTTCATTATATAGAACCGTATTGAAAGTATTATTTGTAACCTTTTCTTTATTAGTTATAGGCACCGACTGGCTGTAAATATGTTCAAAATGAATAGTGTGATAATAAATTAAAATCCAGGAATTGGATTTCGTTAGAGATTAAACCTTACTATAGTGAAGAATTGTTCAAATGAATATAACATAAATACGAAACAAATATTATCTATTTCTATACTTATAATAAATCTGTAGAGAGGTCAATTCTGTACATGAAATATATTTCCAAAATAACTATCAGGGGGTGATTAGGGATCGATACTGATGCCAAAACTGCAATCAGTAAAATTTTTGTCTGTCTGTCTGTCTGTCTGTATAACCGCTATGGAAACAAAAACTACTCAACGGATTTTAACGAAACTTGGTACAATTATTGTTCATACTCCTGAGCTGGTTATAGGATACTTTTCATCACGCTACAATCAATAGGAGCAGAGCAGTGAAGGGAAATGTTGGGAAAACGGGAGAAGTTACTTTTTTAAGTTTTCGTCGCGTGTGCAACTTTAATGGTTAAAGCTATACAGAAACCATCTTACTTTTATAATTTGGAGGTCAACTTTGAACGGATTTTACAAAATTTCACCCACAAGGGGAGTTGCGGGGGCATGAAAAATAAAAAAAATTAAAATTTAAAATCTATAAGTCCTACAGGTTTAAAACTTTGCAAAATAATTATTTTTATAATTTGGAGGTCAACTGTCAATGGATTTTACAAAATTTTACCCACAGGGGGGTTGCAGGGGCGTGAAAAAAAAAATTAAATCTATGAGTCCTACGGGTTTGAAACTTTGCACAATAGTTATTTTTATAAGTTTGAGGTCAATTGTGAACTGATTTTACGAAATTTCACACACAGGGGGATTGCGGGGGCGTGAAAAATAAAAATTTAAATTTAAAATCTATAAGTCCTACAGGTTTGAAACTTTGCACAATGGTTATTTTTATAATTTTGAATACAATTGTGAACGGATTTTAGAAAATTCCACCCACAAGGGGGCATGCGGGGGCGTGAAAAATAATCTTTACATATAATAAATCTGTAGAAATGAAAATTCTATACATTAAAGATATTTAAAAAATAATTAGCGGAGGATGTTACTACATCGATATAGAACCCAAAAATGTGGTTAGATTTTTTTTGTCTGTCTGTCTGTATGTTTGTGCGCGCATCACATTAAAACTACTGATCCGATTCGAATGCGGTTTTTACAGATGTATTTGTCTTCTTTCAACTTAACATCTGGTGTATAAAAATTTTTTCCCCCACCCCTTTAACGAATTTGGGGGAGAAATTTTTATATAACAATCAACACGCCACGCGAACTACGTCGCGGGTACAGCTAGTAAATAGATAAATATATAAATATAAACTTCCGACTTGTGGGGGACCATTGGTGGCTAAATGAGCGGCAAATGTTAAGTGATTATTTGCGATACTAGGTACATTAACATATAAACTTTTTTTTTACCTAATTATAGACTCTTATTTTAGTTTATATTTGAATATTCTCTATAGCTTCTTTGTGGCATAATAACATCTACCTATTTACTTCTTTAGTTGGGGTTGGGGATCTTTTGCACACTAAAACAAACTGATGAAAAAATATAAATTAATATTTTGAAAATGACCCTTGCTTAATAATCTTGATGGATTTGTCAAATTTGTCAAGGGTCGTTTTTTAAAACTGAAAAGGCCTAACAAAAATGAAAATGGTTACTTTTAAAATGACTCTTAGCTTTCGACAACCGATCTGGCAAGGGTCATTTTTAAAATATTGATTTATATTTTTTCATCAGTTTGTTTTAGTGGCAAAAGATCCTTAACTAAAGAAGTAAATCTTATTTTGGTTGTTTTATGAATGAACTTAAACGACTTATTATTATTGATTCTCAAAACAGAATTTACCAAACCGACTGATTCATATACAAAACGATCACTCTATCGCTAATGGTTAGGCCAACTTTGACTTTCAATATCTCAGCAACCAGTAAGCCGAATGTATACATGGGCACATCCTGAAGGAATTTCAGCAAAAAAATAGCTTCCTATGGAAAATATCAATCATGGTCTGCATTTCGACAGATACCAACTGGTCTATTAGTCAATAGAGCTAAGTTGCATGTGTCCCAGTTTCATTTAAAATCCTTGTTGAAATATGGTACGCAATAAAAATTGTTGTAATTCGGATTTATGAGAAACCCTTATTATCAGAAATATGATGATAATACAAATATATATACATATTTATTCCAAAATTATAGCGGTGTATACTTTTAATTTTATGCTGTTTTAGACCACTCCACTTTTATTTTATCCAATTCCTGTAGTAAATATTTTCACTTTTAATGTGATTCTTGTTTTTTTTTTGATATTGTATAAAGAAAAGCATACCATTCTTTCTATTATGTTTGGTTGAGCTTTATTAATTATTCTATTGTCATTTTGTCCCATGCCTCGTTTGCAGAAAGCAAAGTCTGTAAGTTAAATAATTTAGATAGAACACATCTTATATACTTTAATATTAAACAGCCTTATAGACTTGTTGCAAAAAAGTTGAATTGGAAGGAATTTATGTAATGATTTGTAGAAATGAATTGCATACAAAATAGTTGATAGAAACCATTTACATAAATGCAAAAATGAAAACGAATTTAAGCACAACCAGATGTCATTAAAATGATATTGAATTCACGACAGGTAACTCTTTAGATCGAATATACTTCGTAAATAAAAATCAAAAAGTTCCATGAAATCTCATTAAAGACTTTGAAAAGATTGTAAATTTATTTTGTTATTACGCAATCTCCGTTCTGGTGTGTGAACTTCACTTCTATTAAAGGGGTCTACAACCTACTGTTTATATAAAGGTACGTATTTATTTTTTATTTTCTGTACTTGAAGCATTGAATCTAGCGAGACCAAATTACAGCGAAAGTTGATATATTTGTAGCAGAATGATTTGAATTTTAATTAATCATCGTTGCGTTTCTTTCAATAATACGCAGATCGATAAACTTGATAATATATTTATAAATAAATCAGATCTGAAACTTCAGACTTCAGAGCTTAGCTACTGTATAAATTTTATACTATTTTAACTGAAAATTAAGTAACTGCTATTATTTACCCAGAAATTTTTACTACCCGAATGATCTATTTAAAACATTTACCAAAATTTTAATTGTAATTAGAATGTAGAATTTTTAGGATTAGAACATGTCTAATTTATGTTCCTAATGTAGATATCTATTTAACTTTATCTGTTTAGACTAGATGCATTTAAGAGAATACCAAAATACTGCCATCTGGTTTTCCACAAGATACTCGTCTTTTTTAGCTGTATGTCCTTTTTACTTTAACAATTTGTTGTAAGGGTAGCTCAAGAAACTCTTCTAAATTTTTAAGAATTAATTTATGGATTACTGTATCGACGGCTTCAAGAAATCATAAAACCCATATCATATTGTATTTGTTAAAGATCTAGACACGCGGTAGCGTGTCAAGCCAAGTTCAAGCAAAAGAATTGGCTAGCCAGCGCCAAGTGTAATATTACACGAACCACTTGGTACCACTTTTGACTCTTCGATAACTCAAAACCTCTTTAACGTAAACTCATAAAACTACTTGTGTTTAATTGTATTCATAAGGATATCTAGGAGCCCAAATTTCATGAAGCTAGCTCAAACGGTTATAAAGATATGAAGGTCAAAAAGTCTTAAATTTTAGCACTGACTGACTGACTGACATAAGTATGTACCTAAACCTAACTTACTTCCAGATGACTTAGAAGAGTGAAATTTGGAATCCAGCTCGGTAATTATATGCAAGTGTAGGAAAAATTCTAAAAATAAAAAAAAGTTAAAAAATAGAGGGTGTCCCCATACAAAACAATTTTTTTAATTGTAGCGTTGGCACCGTTACAAGCAGATATTTGAAACTATCCCAATATATGTATGTGTATTGCAATATTAGCTTTATAACAAAAATATAAAAACAAAGCTAAGTCAAAAAATAAAATGGTGTCCCCATACAAAAAACTTAAATACGACACAAACGGTGTGTCGTAAGCGGCGCGCAAATTAAATTGAATTCAATGGATGAAATACACTGTCCACGGTCCACGGTCCACAAGCAAGCAAAGGAAGTGCTGAAAAAGTACGAGGATGATTCATCATTAACCGCTGGATTAGAAGACGACGTTTTCACGATCAAATTGGGTGCACGAGTTATGTTGCGTAGGAATATACATGTTAGTAAAGGGCTAGTGAACGGCTCTATTGGAGTTATAGAGAAAATAAACTGGAATGTCGATAGAAACAATAGTGCACGTAAAATTATTATCAAATTTAATAATAACTTATGAACTAGAACGTGTCAAGACTAAGTTTCAGATATTAAATAATGTATCTGTTCACCGGGAACAGTTCCCTATTTGCTTGGCTTACGCTATTACCATACACAAATCACAAGGACTTAGTCTGGATAGCGCTCTTCTTGACATAGACACTTCGATTTTTATATAGCAGAGGACAGGCCTACGTTGCGCTCTCCAGAGTTAAAACACTAGACGGAGTACACCTTATTAATCTAGAGTATCTAGACCCTAGTCAAATTAAGACACAAGATAGTTCAATAGTAGAATATAACCGCCTGAGATCGTTATATCGCCCGGACTAAGCTAATTTAATTATAAACAAGAAGCAGATAATGAATGCGCAATGCGCACTATTTTCTCTAACATTCAAGAGAATGTAAACAATAGCTTAAAAAATATAACCATGCAGCGGAAACGCAAGAAAAAACATTAAATCTCAATACTTGCCTAGTTTTCTTTACAAAAAGTAATGATATCCCACTAAAAACATAAATGTAAAAAAGGAGAGCCAAGTTCAATACAAAAATTATGCTTGGCTGAGGGCTTCGCCGCAAAAAGAATGGAGATCTAAATGAGTGCCAAGTTATATGCAAAATCCAAATATGTATTTATAGGAACAAAATAACATTATGAACAAATATTAAACTCTATTTCTTTGCTTTATTGAATACCTATAATAATTGTTGTTATATAAAAATGTGAGATCTTAAAGAAGGTTAGATTTGACTTGGCTAGTTTTTATCAGAATTAAAAAATATAAATGTTGAATAATTTTATAAAATGACTGACTTAATGAAAACTGGCCAAGTCAAATCTAACCTTCTTTAAGATCTCACATTTTTATGTAACAACAATTATTATAGGTATTCAATAAAGCAAAGAAATAGAGTTTAATATTTGTTCATAATGTTATTTTGTTCCTATAAATACATATTTGGATTTTGCATATAACTTGGCACTCATTTAGATCTCCATTCTTTTTGCGGCGAAGCCCTCAGCCAAGCATAATTTTTGTATTGAACTTGGCTCTCCTTTTTTACATTTATGTTTTTAGTGGGATTATATTACATTGATATACCAGGTTTAAAGCCGTTTTTTTATAAAGAGCATTTGTCACATGTCAAAAAATGAAATAAACGAATTTCTATGATGTTCTCAAATATTTTCCTACAATAGTAATTAGTGAAATTAGTATTAAGGGTTGGTTGAAAAGTTTTGAAAATGACACCTATTAACCAGTGGAGGAATCAAGTTTCCACTGACAGGTATAGACACACGCACAGCCGTAACTGCTGATGGTAGAAACGTAAAATTTTTACAGATGTATATTTTCATAATGTGAACTTCCTATAAGAAGGGATTTTGAAAATTTTTAACCCTGAACGTGTGAAAGAGGGGTTGAAAGTTTGTGTGGAAAAATCTTTGAACCGGCACCGATTTTTATAAAAATTAAAATCAGACCCTTACAAATATTTCATTGAACACTTGTTTTATGGTTACTGACAGAATGTTAAAAATCGTAAAAAATGTTGTTGAAAATCTTGAAAAAATTTCGAAAATGTTGAAAATCGTGAAAACTTTTTAAAAACAGCGAAAAATTTTTAAAAATGGTGGAAAAATATCGAAATCCTGAAAAACCTGAGTAATTGGAAGAAACTCTTGACAATCTTGTAAATTTGATAAAAATTGTTAAAAAACTGCAATAAACCACAAAAAAAAGGTTGAAAATTGTATATAACAAAAATTTGAAAGTCGTGAAAAATTGACGAAAATCCTGAACAATTTTTAAAAATCCTGAAATATTCTCGAAAATCCGGAAAAAATGTTTGATATTTTAAAAAAATGCTGAAAATTATGAAAAATATGAAAAATCCTAATATAATGCTAGAAATCGTAAAAAATTATGTTGAAAATTTTAAAAAAATTGTTATATAAAAAAAGGTGCCAGAATGACAAAAATCGTTCAGAAATGTTAAAAAAAGTAAAAAAAAAATGCAAATTATAAGAAATTCTTTATATTCTTGAAAAGTTGCTAAAAATATTTAAAAAGCTGTCAAAAATTATAAAAAAATGTTGAAAATCATAAAAAAAATGTTGACAATAGTGAAAATTGGTTGGAAATCCTAAAAAAAACTTGTAAAACGGTAAAATATTATTGAATGTCCTGAAAAATGTTAAAGACGATAAAAAAATATTTAAAATTGTCGAAAATGTATAAACAATAGAATAAGAAAGTGGGTATATTAAAAAACCGGGTAGGTATTAAAAAAATGGGGAGAAAACGAAAAAACTTGAAAAACGGAAAAAAAAACGAACAATATTGTAAAAACTGATAAAAAAAAATCGAAAAGAAAAACAAATAAAAAAGGACAAAAGCGTAAAAATTACAAAAACAACAAAAAGTAAAAACCAGTAAATAAACAAACAATGTGATAAAATCGACAAAAACAGTAATAAAATGAATAAAAATCAATCGTAAATACAAAAAAAAATATTGGAAAAAAACGGAAAATGAAAAAAATATAATAATTGTTAGGTGATACGAAGTTCGCCGGGTCAGCTAGTCTATTACAATGTCTTTACTATAATACGAGTACTCAACATGCCTGAAACCTTCATATTCCATACAGTGCCAAAGAATTTTGTAATAGTGATTCTACTAGTATTATTCAATATACTGCTTAATAAAAAAAAAATACAAACTTAAAAAATCTAAAGGTGAGGCTAAAAACTAATAATTAGAAAATAAAAAACCCAATTTTATGTTATGCTATCTGAAAAAATGTGGTACAAAATCTCGTTCAGCTGATTAGGTTATTATTTTTTAATTATCCTCAAGTAACACGCTGCTTTTGTAGCGCAAGTGACTTAATTGTTTGTCTTATCATTATTGATTTTAATAGCATTTCTGAATGGTTTCATAACTAATAAAATAATTATTTGACTAGAATGTAGTTGTTACATAAATATTGCAAAAATACAATATCTTACTCCATTCCTGGTGTAGGTAGTTATTAAAAATATATCCGTAACCTTTGGCTCTAATCTACTAATGTATATTAGTCTGTAATTATTTAGAACCAGGAAGCACGATTTGATCAAGATATCACACCTACGTAACCTCCCCATTTCGTATAAGTTGGATCGCACAAAAAAAGATGTAACGATGAACAGAAAAAAAGAGCCAAAACCATTAAACGCCCATCATAATAAAACACGAATTCATTCCGAATTCCCAATTTACAACAGAATCAAATTAAAGGTAACCGCTTTTTCTCAAACCAGTAGGGGACCCAAGCGGTGAAGTTTATTACCAGTGCCGTAATCGGACATTGCACTGGACTAGAAAAGGGATTTATTGCATTACAATTTGCTTTCATTAATTATTGAACACACGTTTCGCTTTTAGACCTTAAAATTTCGTAATTATAGATTCCCCATCAAAATCAAAAACTATTATTAGAGTATGCACAAAATAAATTTTACTTCTACTGCTGAGAGTATATCTACCTAATAGTGTTTTTTATTAATATTTCTATAATTATAATCAATTTATATTTTCATCTGTTAGAAACACTGAGTATTTTTGATTTTATATTTTATACTAGTTGTACTCGCAACGGTCGTTCGCGTGGCGTGTGATTGTTGTATAAAAATTTCTTACCCCACCCCATTTAAAAAATGGGAGAGAAATTTTTATACACCAGATGTTAAGAAGAAAGAAGACAAATACATCTGTGTAAACCGCATTCGAATCGGATAAGTAGTTTTCATGTGATGCGCGCACAAACATACAGACAGACAGACAAAAAAATCTAATCACATTTTTGGGTTCTATTTCGATGTACCCGCGACGTCGTTCGCGTGGCGTGTTGATTTTTGTATAAAAATTTCTTTCCTCACCCCGTTAAAGGGGTGGGGGAAAAAAGTTTTATACACCAGATGTTAAGTTGAAAAAAGACAAATACGTCTTTGAAAACCGCATTCAAATAGGATCAGTAGTTTTCATGTGATGCGCGCACAAACATATACATTTCTACAGTTTTATTATATGTATATAGATTAAAACAGTCATGTAATTTGATTTGAACAATACAATGCATTCTCTAAAAGAATCAACTTGAACTGTATTGGAAAACAGATCATCAACTTATATTTAAAATTCAAAAATGTATGAGAAAAAAGGTACAAAGTTTTATAAAAATTATAAACGGCTGTCAATTTAAAAAATATATATAAAAGAAGCTTGTAATATATTGTAAATTTAGTTATTTTGGTGACGAAAGGATGACAACCCATTTGGTTGTCGAGAGCTTAGTAAGTAAAGTGATTCTATAGAAAAGAAATTTTTTACGAGATATTCAGAAAAATATAAGAAACTAATAAATACAAAAAAATTTGATAATGCAGATATGACAAAGATACATTCAGCAAAGGTACTCCAGTTTCATACTATATCGTTAAAATTAATGTAATAAGAAAAAAATATAGCATTGCTACAGAGCATGACAATTTAGTAACTTTTACCCTACTTTTCCTGTACTTCTACTAAATTATAATGTGTTAATATTTTATCGAGAACCACATGTATGATTTACGATACTTTCTTTATTCACTGAAAACATTCAAAATTTTTCCATTTGTTAATATAAAGAAGATTTTCTACATTTACCGAAAGACGTTTCATTCCCTAATGGGATGTTACCTTCTACATAGAGCTTGAATCGTTTAATACAGTGAATCAGTCCGCAATTTTCGTGGTTCTTTTTAAAAGTTATTTTAAGCAACTTGAATTTCTCTACGATTTTCTTCCACTCATTTTTGCATATATCCCTCCAGTTTCTCATTTTCATGGCGTTAATATCTCTATCGACCTGGTCTTCCCATCTTTCTTTCAGTCTTCCTCTTGGTCTTTTTTATCTGGTTTCCATCTAATGATTTTTTTGATCAGTAGGTCGTTTCCATCTCATTCTTTGCGCTTTAATAAATCTGACATTATAATTCATCCTACTTCTCATTTCCCGGTTTTCCGTTTTTATTGGACCCGCGATTCTCCTTATGATCTTCCTCTCAAAAATTCTTAGTCTTCCTTTGTCTTTCTTGTGAGGCACATTGTACCAGTTTAGTATGTAGTTAGGTACAGGTGTGATTAAGATTTTATATACTTAGCTTTATAGCTTTGTATTTCTTGATAAGATCTTGTCCTTTATTAGGTTAATGGTATCACCAATATGTTTTATTGATATTATTCGTTCCGTTATTTCATCAGTTCTCTTATTTTTTTCTATTCACTATTACTATTTTATCGAGGACCACATGTGCGATTTACAATATTTTCTTTATTTACTGAAAAGATTCAAAATATTTCCGTTTGTTAATACAAAGTAGATTTTTTGTATTTACCGAAAGAAAGCCATTTTACCAAATAGTATGTCAAATAATTCCTATTTTCGTGAGGTATGTACCCACTTTTTTATTATACATTAATTTAATATAAAATTAACTATATTATAACTGTTATTATTTTATATATCTCTCAGTAATTTTTAAAATTTAGAAATAAGACAAACAGTCTATGAATTTAAGGAAAAATTGAATAAATATTTTATCGGCCAGAAATCGAACCAGCTATCTCTATCTATAGCCGATGGCGCGTTAAACCGCTAGGATCCTACGTAGGTATACCTTGATTTAACTTACTCTTTATTTTGTGTTTTATTTTATATTGTTATTCAATTAGTGGACCGGAACCAGGTTCGATTCCTGATGGATACAACATTTTTAGTCTAATAATGAGACAGATTAATATTGCCAAGTCTAGCTCTTACGTTTAGTAAATGTCTGAGTATTTCTTGCTGCGGACCACTACCCTCGAGTATTTGTTGATAAATCGTACAATTACAAGTAGTTTCTTAATATTAAGATTGTTATAAAAAATATTTTTGTAATTAAATGTACCTAATTGTTACCAATCAAGCGTTTTTGTTCTTAAGTTGTAGATTGAAGATTAGATTATAGATTATACGTGGAGTCGATTGACTCAGGTGACCTTGCTACACTGAAACCTAAAAGATTTTTGTATACACCCTACATCTTATTATGAGTCTATATAATCTAGACTTTTGAGAAAGTCTATTATCTGTTTAGGATTTATTTTTTTAACATGATTAGGCTTTATGAAGACCTGGCGTATGATTACTCAGCAGTTATAGTTGATAGGTTGAACCATTTCATCTGGATACTCTCAAAATCTGCATAATCCACTGTTCACTTTGCCCAATTTACAAAGACGGGACCTCAGTGGATAGTGTCCATGACGAAAATTCTGCGATTACTCTGAGTTCAGGTTTCTAAAGCTATAAGAGTAATTTAGAGTAGTGCAGTGAATGCCGTATTAACCTTTTTGCTTCTCTTTGGGCTAGAAAATTTTTCCAGTAGGCTGTACTGAGTTCCTTTTGCCAATTTCGAATTTCATCCGTAATGCGACATTTTAAGATTCCACAGACAGGTGTTCAATTACCATAAAAGGATTACCTACTAGCTCCTTTTTTTTGCGAGACTATCAGCAGTCTTGTTTCAGACAATCCTTTATGCCTTGTACCTACAGAAACGTTCCTTTGTTGTGTTTCGTTAGTTGCTTAAGAGATTGTTTGCAGTTCCAGGCTATCTTGGACTTGAACGTGGTAGATTGTAGAGCCTTTAAAGCATCTTAACTGTCGGACGTAATAATTCTGGTTGAATTAAGGCGTTTTTTAATGCACTAGTGAACACAGAAGCCCTTGTAGTTGTAGAGGTTGATTTCCTTTTGTTGGTTTGTTAAGAATGACTAAAAGTCCTTTCTTCGAACACCAACTAGTTATGAGGTTTGAGACACTTTGCATGTGGTCAGCAATAATACTGTCATGTTCACCTCTTAATCAATAAATCGTAAGGCAAAAGAACGGAACCTTTTTCTTTTAAGCTTTGCTATGAGATCTTCAACTACCATTGACCACAGTAAACGCGATAAAACTGCCGCATGAGGACTGTCTTTTACTGCTTTTATGGTAATTGGTTGATCTCCAAAGTAGGTAAAAATATTCCTAGTGTTTAGTATGTATTGGATCCGTTCGATAATGGAAGGTTATATCCCCAAGTTTGCTGTGGCAGCTCTAATAGTATCATGTATCATAATATGAAGTGTTATCGAATGCTCCCTCTACATCTATATTCGCGCATAAAACCACTTTCTTTGTGTCAATAAAACTTTTAAGATCTCTTAGGAAATATTGTAGATTGCTAGTATTTTTCCATATTTTTAGGACGTTTGCTACTTTTAGGAATAAAGTTACATTGACGACATTTTTTTATTAAACCAATTTCATGAAGCTACGGATTTTTTGACCATTTCGAGTTTCATGCTATGGTCATATATAATTAAAGGAACTATTTATTTTTAGTTTCCGGTTATATTTTTAAAACATTTGAAGTTTTCCGTTCAACCGAATGCTGTTTATACCTATAAATATTATCGTAGATTTTTTGTTAAACTTAAAATAAAATTGAATATAAAGGTCTATTACTAAGATAAATTTAACCAGAAAATTATACTAAAATATGTTTAGACATAATTAACTTTCATTAATATTTAAATAAAAGCACTTAAAATTGACGAGTAGGTAAGTTTGAAGCCATACACAAAGAGAAGACGATAGAGTCAATATTGTTAACGTTACTGACAAATAAAAACGGCTTAGCCGTGAGTACCTCTGGTATACCAGTCTTGCGAAATGGTCAATTCTCTGGCCAGCTGAACGCGACAAAAGAAATTCTTCCAACGGCGCGGCGCAACGTCTGAACTTGAGTTCGGCTCTGGAGACCCGGAGCATTTCAGGTTTCTTGAGAGTACTGGTGGTAGTGGTTCTTCAGTCATCATCAGACCCTCGTTGGTGCCGGTACCGAATGAATCGAGTACTGCCGGTGTACCACATCAAGGTCAACCGTGAACTAAGAGCAATACCAACGCAGTGCCGATATTCCGATATATGACTCGGCCGATAGTCCAAGCTGTGTTTAAAAATTTTTGTGTGAATATTTGCAAATTCCGTTGTTAGTGTTACTCAGATTGTTATTGTGAGTTTGGTTTTGTGTTGTTTGAACCTTTTGGATCTAACTAAGAAGGTATAGTGATTTGTTGGGATTTACACGAGTACAGATGGTTGGCAAGTTCGAGGTTATGGGAACCATCGATTAATACTGATGAAAGGTATTACTTATGGATGAAATTTTATTAGCGGCAGGTTTCTTTTAAACACTTGCAACCCTTTAATTAAAATTAATTACTTACTTGATATGTAGCACTATACCAAAAATATTTAATAAAAATATAATGAAATTTAAAACTAATTAAATATTTCGAAAATTTGATAATCTTATATTATTATTTATTAAATGTCTTTGTTTTTTTGTATTTTTTATATGTTTTTCAATTTAGAGTTTTTGAAAGAGTGATAATGGCTTAAATTTTGCTTAAAATTTGGATAAAATTGCTTTTTCAAAAAAACTAAACTTAAAATAAAAGATGGTTTAACATAATTCGAAAATAGTAAATTTTTGCTTATATTTTTATGAATTCGAAATGTTAATACATATTTTTTAAAAAATCGGCAACTGACTTTTCAGGTGTAAATTTCAAGCATCGATGTAAAATATGTTAACTTTTAAAAAAGTTCTTCGTAACGTGCGTCTCGGATTGGTTCTTAAAATACGGAATAAGTGTAGGTGTTAATGGCAGAATAAAAGTTGATCGATTTGTATCTGTCTGTAACAGAAATTTTAGATCAAATATGGACCATTGACGCATTTTTGTTATGCAAATAGTATGAGTTTACGTAACAAATATAAAGAAAAATGTACCTTTAAGCATTCAAAATAGAGTAATTAGGATCTAAATTTTTTTTTTTAAATTTACTGCTAGTTTTGTTCTGAATTTGAATTAACTGATGAAAATACTTGTTGACCAATAATAATTAGTGCTAAACAATGCTATTGTAGTCAGCAATGCACCAATGAAAACTTGTTTTTTTATAATTCTGAAAACACAACAATGCTGACTTGATGCTTACCATTAAGTTACCTTCAGTAGCACTTAAGGAGCACTAAATTATGATCAGGTTTTTTATTTACTGCATATCAAATATTAGATAAAAATTATTGTAACCAAGCCAGCATTGTTAGTTTAAAAAATAAAAATATATATTTTTTAAATTAGTTATTATTTCTCTTAGTAGCACTCAATGGGCGGTATATACACTATATTGTACTTCTGTTTAGCACTAGCTCAAATGGAACTTTGCTTCATTATCGATAATTCAATGCTTTCTGGATTTTAAGACATCAGTGTTGTTAGACTTGAAAACAAATTGGTTTCGCGTTATTTTCTTTGATTTTCATTTTTTCTTGCTGTCTATGATATCACTTTTTGAATGATTGCTTAACAATTTTTTTTCAGTTGATTCATAGCAATGAATGCGATTCACACAATATCAGCTTTCGTTACCTGTTCAGTTAGCATCAAGTCAGCAGTGTTTTAAAAATTATAAAATAAACAATTTTTCATAGGTGCATTGCTGACTACAATAGCATTTTTTAGCACTAATTATTGGTCAACAAGTATTTTCATCAGTTAATTCAAACCATTGAATTCAAATCATCCGGTCAGCTTTCGTTGAAATTAGCATTGCTTCAATGTTCTTATTAGTAAAAAAGCATGTAATTCGCGAATGCAGTACAAAAGGAGCACTAAATATAAAAAAGCCGATTTCGCCAATTTGACACTGTGAACTTTTTAGACATCGTTTTGAGGAAGTAATCTTAATTTTTAATAGAAGCATTTCATTCATCTGGTTACACAAATGTTAGTTTATGTTATAAACTTGCAAAATAGTTGATGGTATATACTCTTCTTGGGTTTAAGAATATCTGGTTTTGCATTTTAGATTTTAGGTATAATTTGTGGATAGAAAAGTGTGTATACTTTTAAGTAAAAATAGAAACTTAAGATTTATTTTATGGTCCTTCTGAAAAGGTGCAACCAACAAAAGTAGATACCTGAGTACTTTACAACCTAAGTGTTATTCTTTTATGTTTCTCTTTAAAAGTAATAAAACGAATTATAGGGCCAGTTATAGTTATCTGACAGTGTTCAACACATTTACTTTCAACTACACCGAACACGTTTTATTGTAATGACCATATGCTAAATTCATTACTTATTAGGGTGAATTAGTAATAATTTTATATTATATAACAACCATATAACGTATTATTGAACCATATATGGACTACAAAGTATGTTTTGAATATTCAGATGACATATTTTACAAAGATCAAACTGTTTATGTGGGGAAGATTATTGTATATAGAAACAAATACCTAATAAAGAATTTTCGAATCTTTGGTTTCAACATCAAAGCTTATAAGTACCTACTCTATTTTCATAACAAAAGTATAAAAAATACTAATATATTATAATAATTATAATATGATTAATTATGGTAAATAAACAGTTTTACCACAAAAGAAAAAATTTTGTTAGTGGAGAAGAAGTCCAAAATTGAGAGTTTCAAATTCGGGTGCGTAAGTAAAAATCGGGAGTTTAAAAAATCTGGTGTGTATGTCTTAGCCGTGGGTAATACTTTAAAAAAATGTTTGTTACAAAATAAGATTTGTTCACATTACAAACGAGAAAAATGTATGTGTAGATATTTTTGCTACACAGAGAAAAAGTATAAACCGAAGAGCACAAAAACATGATTGAAACATTCGATAAACTTGTTAAAGTACTGACAATACAGAAAATGGCACTTTAGTTCAAAATATTAGCTGAAGAATTCTAGTTGCAAGCGACTCCATTACGCTAGTTGGTATAACGATCTCCCAGGACTTGATCTGGAACGAACATATTGCATCAATCGCAACTGCAGCAAGAAAGAAGTTAGGCTTTCTTTTTAGAACACGGAAATATTTCTCTCCATCCAATTTAGCTACTGTTTATAAAGCCGAAATAAGACATAATCTTGAATCCTGCTCGCATGTATGGGGATTGGCGGCTAGATCAAGGATTATAGTTCTTGATGCAATACATAAAAGAGCAGTTTGACTAATAAACGACACCAGTATGGTCAAAAACCTAGCCCTATTGTCCCACCAAAGAACAGTGTCTGATCTTTCCCTATTTTACCGATACTTAAACGGATTTTGCTCAGAACTCCGCTCTGTAATGCCTTCTCTTGTCAGACCAGCCAGAGCAAGACGATGTACCAACTCCATGCACCCTTATACTCTTCAGTGCCAGATATCGAGAACGGATCGATTCGAACGTTCTTTTATCCTTAGGGTCTCCAGATTGTGGTACTCCTTACCTTCCCACGTTTTTCCCACTTGTCCTAACTTACAGTCCTTTAAATTCCAAATTAATAAATTGCCTCTGTTGCCACAACAGATGTTCTCGGCATATTTGTATTTAGGTCTATACCTACGAGGACATCCTTAAATAAAAAAAAATCTTGAAATGTGATACAAATTAATATATTGACTCCCTGAGTACGCCTCTGTCTGCCTGATAGCGCTAGGTAAGCAACTGATTCCCGGAAGTCTAATAATCGAGATAATTCCTGATCATACGCGCGCTGACAAGACCTTCGAGAAAGTGTTACCGAACGATGTTCTGGAAGCGGTGAACAGCTATATAAGCTGAGATGCGGCGGACAACAGGGAAGTTTAAATTTAATAGCGACAGTCTAAATAGTTGAGCGAACTACGAAGTGAAAATAAATAGTGAATATAAATCGAAGTTAATTGTTGTACATAAATTAGTGTGTTATAGTTAGTTTAGTTATAATTCGTTTAGTTTGTAGTGTGTAAATAAATTAGACATTTTCGTTCAGCAGTGATTTTATTTTGAACCCCTATAACGTAAGAATTGGTGTCAGGTGTGGGGTAAATTGAACTGCTGTGTTAATTTAAATTGTGGACTTCATTAGTGAATATTTTGTATGCCAGTTACGAGATCACAGACGAAGAAAATGGATCAGGCGACAATGGAATTTTTCAAGCAAGCCCTTGAAAAAATGAGCTTGAATATGGAGGAAAGTATTAGGAAAATGGAAAATGAAATGGACGAAAACACAAATAAAATGGAAGAAAATACTAGAACGATAATGGATGAGAATACCCAGAAAATGGAAGAAAACACTAAGAAAATGGAAGATAATTTGGGAGATAAATTGACATTCATTGAAAATGAGTTGAAGAATAATTACTCCAAACTGGAAAATGAGATTGGAAGCGTAAAAGACGAAATTGAAAAATTTGAAGACAGGGTTGGAAACATTGAAGGCAGATTGGTTAATATGGGGGAAGAAATGCAAATAAAATTGGAAGAACAGGTGAAAACCATGGAAGAGCGTTTGAGCAAGAACTTCAGCAAATATTGTTCTGTTAAGCTGGGAGAACGGGGTGAGCCAGGGCGAACAAAGATCAAACCTCCAACTTTTGACGGCAAAATACCCTGGAGCACATATCATAAACAATTTGAAGCAGCAGCCAACGCCAACTGCTGGGACGATGAAGAGAAAGCAACTGCCTTAATTGTTGCATTAAGAGGAGACGCACTGAATATCCTTCAGACCATTCCTGTAAGTCAACAAGGTGATTATAAGACTCTGACAAGTAGACTGCAAATGAGATATGGTGATGCACATCTCCAACAAGTGTATCACGCACAAATCAAAAGTCGCCATCAGAAGAGTGCAGAAACCTTGCAGGAATTCGAAGCAGACATAGCAAGGTTGGTAAGGCTGGCCTATCCTTCAGCACCGGACAGCTTCCTAGAACAACTTGCTGTCCAGACCTTCGTCGATGGGTTGAGAGACACGGAGACTCAGCAGACGTTGCGGTTGGCCCGGCCCAAAACCCTAGATGACGCCCTGGCCCATGCACTAGAATTTGAAGCTGCTAAACAAGCTTCGCACAGAGGACAGTGCAAAGTGAGACAGCTTGATGATTCGCCAGTCTGCGACGAGAGTATTGAAGACGTAGTTCGCCGAGTTCTCCAGGAGAAACGTAATGGTGGACCAAGATGCTGGAACTGCGGCGAAAGAGGACACATTCGGCGTAACTGTAAGAAGCCGGTTAAACCACAACGCCAAGAACAGGAAAACTAAAGCGGGTTGGCAAGAAGGGGCATAAACCGACCCGCCACGACAATGCCCCTGAGGTTATAATTCAGGCCATCTCTTCAAGTATTTATGTCGACGGTAAAATTAATGGGAGGTCCGTAAAAATGTTAGTCGACACTGGCGCAACCCGAACTATAGTTAAGCCGAGTGTAGTTAAAGGAAATGGAAAAACCTTACCAGCGACGGTTCGTTTACGGACTGCAACTGGAGAAGACGTGCCAATACATGGAAAGAAGAGGATCGTCATCAACATTGGGGACAGGTCTCTCGAACATGAGGTGCTGGTGGCAGATATCATGGAGGAAGTCATCTTGGGAATGGATGTCATTAAGGGTTATGGCTTCCAGATGGATATGAGAAACGATGTTCTGAGGATCGGAAGTCTGGAAATTCCATTCCTGGGATGTGAAGATATCACGACTCGAGTCTTACTCAGCGAAGATGTTCACCTACGTGGACAGGCGGAAACCATAGTGAAGGGGTATTTAGATAGAGACCTTCGAGATAGCTGTATAAGACTCATCGAACCAGCCAGTGAGAGTAACCTCGGGAAAGGACTGCTAGTCGAAAAAACCTTGGTGAGAGGCGGAAACGAAGTTCCTGTGAGAATGTTGAACACCAACATGTACCCTGTGATCTTGAAGAAAGGTACGATCCTGGGAGAAAGCTGTTCCGTGCTTTGCGTGACAGGAAGCGTTCAGAATGTGAAGAACCCGCTACCAAGAAGCGACAAGAGTTCGAAAAAATTATTTGAGACATTGGCTTCTTCCTGCACAGAACTTGCACCAGAACATATTAGCAAGGTGAAGAAACTGATTCATGAATACAGTGACGTTTTTGCTATGGACAACACTCAGATGGGTAGGACGAATGTTGTGAAGCATTCTATCAATACCGGAAGTTCAGATCCCATTCGCCAACAACCGCGAAGGCTTCCCATAGCAAAGAGAGAAGAAGCAGAAAATATAATCAAGGACATGCACGAACAAGGAATAATAGAGCAATCTGATAGTCCTTGGTCATCACCTGTGGTTTTGGTGAAGAAGAAAGATGGCAGCACCAGATTTTGTGTCGACTATCGTCGTTTGAACGACGTCACCAAGAAGGATTGCTACCCCATTCCAAGGATTGACGACACTTTGGACACGCTTTCTGGCTCGAAATGGTTCTCCACGCTGGATTTGAAGAGTGGGTATTGGCAGGTGGAATTAGATCCCAAAGACAAAGAGAAAACAGCTTTTACTATTGGGACAGGATTGTGGCAGTTCACAGTAATGCCATTTGGCCTCTGTAACGCACCTGCAACTTTCGAGCGATTAATGGAAACCATTCTTCGAGGATTGTCATGGAAGTCGTGCCTAGTTTATTTGGACGATGTCATAGTATTTGGCCGGACATTTGACGAACACCTGGAAAATTTAAGAGAAGTCCTTGAAAGGCTACGCACTGCAAATTTAAGACTCAGTCCAAAGAAATGCCACCTCTTCAGGAAAGAAGTGAAATATCTAGGACATGTAGTATCTGCAGATGGCATTAGTGCTGACCCAAACAAAGTCAAGGTTGTACGAGAATGGCCAGTACCACAGGACAAGCACCAAGTAAGGAGTTTTCTTGGCTTGTGCACATACTACAGGAAGTTCGTCTTGGGATTTGCTGACATCGCGAAGCCTCTAACAAGACTGACGGAAGATGGAAGGGACTTCAAATGGGATACTGAATGCGAGGATGCTTTCAATCGACTGAAGCAAGCACTAACAACAGCTCCTATATTAAGTTATCCTCAGACCAGTGGAAGGTTTATATTGGACACGGACGCAAGCAACACGGCCATAGGAGGCATATTATCCCAAATTCAGAATGGCCAAGAGAAAGTTATAGGATATTTCAGCAAGGTCCTGTCGAAGCCTGAGCGTAACTATTGTGTTACGAGGAGAGAACTTCTCGCCGCAGTCAAGTCCATGGAACATTTCTATAAATACTTGTATGGTCGCGAATTCCTTCTAAGAACAGATCATGCTGCTCTGAAGTGGCTTCTGCAATTTAAGAACCCAGAAGGTCAGGTTGCGAGATGGATAGAAAGGCTGCAGGAATATCATTTTTCTGTGGAACACCGGGCCGGAAAGTCACATGGCAACGCAGACGCATTATCAAGGAGACCTTGTCCTTCCGACTGCAAACACTGCAGCAAAGCAGAAGAGAAGGAATTCTGTTTAAGAACAACCGTAGTGGATCTGGATTGGCTGCCAGAATCCCTGAAGCGAGACCAAGAAGGTGACACCGAACTAAAGATGTTGCTTGACTGGAAGGCAAAAGGGCAGAGACCAAGATGGGAAGAAGTGAGTCACCTGAGTCCTAGGGTCAAGTCCTACTGGGCGCAGTGGGACTCCATCATTTTAGAGGATGGATTGTTGAAGAGGTCCGTCGAGAATGACGAGGGTACTGCAGCTAGGGCTCAGCTGATAATTCCCCGGAGTCGGACGACAGAAGTATTGGAGAAACTTCATAATGGAACCTCCGGTGGACACTTCGGCATCAAGAAAACGTTGGAAAAGATCAGAGAACGTTTTTACTGGGTCAACTGCAAAGAAGACGTCAAGAACTGGTGCCGAAAATGTAGACTTTGTGCTTCAACAAATGGCCCAAGAGGAAAACGACGAGCGCCAATGAATCAGTATAACGTAGGCAGTCCTATGGAAAGAGTTGCTATAGACATCGCAGGCCCATTCCCAGAGACCGACGATGGGAACAAGTACATATTGGTGGCGTCGGATTACTTTACCAAATGGGTTGAAGCACATGCCATCCCAAACCAAGAGGCCTCGACAGTGGCAGACGTGCTGATAAAAGAGATGTTTAGTCGGTTTGGAGTGCCACTGGAGCTACATTCTGATCAGGGACGAAATTTCGAGTCTGGCCTATTCCAGAGCATTTGTGAAATACTCGGAGTCAAGAAGACCAGGACAACGCCTCTTCACCCACAGTCAGATGGCCTAGTCGAAAGAATGAATAAAACTGTGGGAAAATATTTGGCTAAAGTGGTCTCTGACCATCAAAGAGACTGGGACCGGTACCTTCATCTGTTCACCATGGCCTATAGATCAGCCGTGCAAGAGTCTACTAGAAAGACACCAGCTTGTGTCATGTTCGGCCGGGAAATAAGATTACCCTGTGACCTAGAGTTTGGATGTAAGCCCGGAACAGAGATAGCTGGTGAGGACTACGTGAGCACATTGAGGGGCAGGCTACACTACATTCATGAGAAGGTCCGACAAAACATACAAGTAGCTAGTGACCGAATGAAGACCCGCTATGACAGCAAAGCTACAGAAGGTGGAGATTTGGTCTGGCTGTACAACCCTCAGAAGAAGAGAGGATTATCACCTAAGCTACAGAGGAATTGGGAGGGTCCATACAGAGTGGTAAAGAGGATCAATGATGTAGTGTACCGTATACAAAAACTACCAAGGGGCAAGAAGCGCGTGGTCCATGTAAATCGGTTGGCGAAATACGAGGCGGACTACGACGAACAAGACGAGACCCATCTGAGAAGGACGACCAGCCCAGAGCATGTTGAGATGAGTTTCGACCAGTTTATGGAGAACTATGGTGGAACTGGGAAGGCACGATTCGGAGTTACCACCGAGCAGCAGCAGGACCTCTTCTCTGTGCCTGGAGATTATTCCCTAGCCCATTGTGTCGCCGAAGATCTGCGTATGTCCAGGGGAATAGCATTAGTCTTCAGGAAGAAGTTTGGCCGTGTATCTGAGCTCTCCAGACAACAGCCTTATCCCAAAAAAATTCTAAGTCTCACTGACGGTCATCGTCACCTCTTCTACATGGTGACTAAGAGGTTTTCCGACCACAAGTCCAGCTATAGGAGTATGTGGAATACCCTGCTAAACCTAAGAAACGAACTCACCAGGTTGGAAGTGAAGAAGCTGGCTGTGCCTAAGTTGGGTTGTGGTCAAGATCAACTCAACTGGAGAGTCGTCCGGAACATGCTCGAGGTGCTTTTCCATAAGACAGGAATAGAGATACTCGTGTGCATTTTCAACCCGAGCGGAAACACAATGAAGGAGAAGACTGTGGATTGCTATTTCGAAAAGCAAGGGAGCTGCAGAAAGGGAGATGCCTGTAGGTTCAGACATACCAACCAAGGTGTTCGGGGACCGAACGTCTTAAGGAGGGGGCAGTGTAACGAGCGAGACTCCCTGAGTACGCCTCTGTCTGCCTGATAGCGCTAGGTAAGCAACTGATTCCCGGAAGTCTAATAATCGAGATAATTCCTGATCATACGCGCGCTGACAAGACCTTCGAGAAAGTGTTACCGAACGATGTTCTGGAAGCGGTGAACAGCTATATAAGCTGAGATGCGGCGGACAACAGGGAAGTTTAAATTTAATAGCGACAGTCTAAATAGTTGAGCGAACTACGAAGTGAAAATAAATAGTGAATATAAATCGAAGTTAATTGTTGTACATAAATTAGTGTGTTATAGTTAGTTTAGTTATAATTCGTTTAGTTTGTAGTGTGTAAATAAATTAGACATTTTCGTTCAGCAGTGATTTTATTTTGAACCCCTAGAACGTAACAATATTGAAGAAGTTAAAACAATAAACTAAGAACAACCAGTCAAGTAGAAATACATTGCATAAGAGTAGTAGATAACCGTAATTGGGTTTATAAATGTAATTGATATGGTTTGCTGATCTAATAAATAAATAATTAAAAAAATAAATAATTGTTTTGTCATCAAAATATACCTTTTAGTGAATAAGAAATCAGTGTCAGTCTGTCATCTTTGTTTTTTATCGTTGTATTTGCACATCTGCAGTTCCATAAAATAGCGTTATTAAAGTGAAATGATTTTTGTAAAAGGTAATTCATAACTTAAGAATAGGTCAAATCAATGAGGTATGGTACTTAAAACTTAGAGATTGTCACCGTTTAACTTAATTTTTACGCTCTCTCTTCCAATGATTGTCAATTTTACGTTAACTAGAAGAAATAATATTTAATAATATAACAAAAACATTGTAGCAACAAATGAGTTTCTAATTATTCTGTTTAAGATTTCACAAGATGTTTGTAAATCGCAGGTATAATTTGAATACCCATATCGTTATTACAAATTCTATCGAAATTCTTAAACTGTTTCGATGTTCATTATCAAATCAAAACATGTACAAAATCTTCTCCGAAAACCCAAACTGTCTATATATAAATAAATATTGTTCTACGCCAATATCTCAGAGAAGCATACAAAATTACATATTTCTGCATCTACATTCATTTTTTTGTTTTTATTTCGGTAGGTGTGACATTTAACTACGTATTTCGGCCGGTAAAATTCCAAAAAATTTTTTACTTCCACCGTAACATTTTCTAAAACTAGCAAATACCAGTAATGGTTATTCAACCTTATCCTAACCTCACCTGTTGTAACATTTTCATTGTAACATCCGACAGGTAAATTATGACGAAGCAACATTTACTAGGGTGTGTATTCATACACCAGCGGGATCAATAAAATAAGAATAAGAAAGTATACCTGTAGGGTATGCGGGTAGGTACTTTGCTACCTTTGAATACCTAAATACACTTAAAACACCTCTGAAGGTGATGTATTCATTGTTATTGTTTAACTGTGAAAGAGATAAAGAGAAAAATCTTCAAATTGTTTTATTGTTAGAGGCTATGTTTAAATAGGGATATTTACTCTTTTGTACTATTGACGCTCTGATAATGTAATGTTTATATTTTGCGATAAGAGATATATTTTGATAAAACTTGCAAAATCTTTAGTTTATCTAAGCTAAGCATATAAATGTTAGTTTTTGGACAAAAGCCGAAAAGAAGAAAATGTCACTTACCTTTCAAAATGAGTTGATTCCATTTAGAGTTCTGTAACAAAAAAGAAACAGTTTTAAATTTTGTTTAACATTGAATGAAACAAATACGATTCCGTGTATTTTAAAGAGCGTATTTTTTCTTAACAGAACAAATTATGTAAAGGCCAGAAAAAGCGTCATAGGACCTAAGCCGATAAAGGCTACTGCGTCATCATTTCGTGGATGAAGTTAATCTGCATACAACTAATGTAAAGAACATACACAAAGATACAGGAAAAAGCTTTATATCAAGACAACTTAGTTGTCATAAATATTCAAGAAATATGTACCACACAGTGGTATAGTTTAACTAATATCAATGTGAAAAGACAACCACGCCTACCAACCCCAACAAAGGACCCGACTTTCAAATCTATGTTGCCAGATATATTTCTGAATATTCCTAAGTTTATATATTTTGAAAATGTTTTCTCTACTTTACTATTCAATTGTTCATCAATGACTCTTAGAAAGATAATATAAAAATCTTCTTACAAAATATATACTTAAATTAATTAACTAGCTTCTTCATATTTAAACAGTTTCACTAATGAAATCAGTTTTGTATATATTACTTACCTATACTTAGATATATTTTAGAGTGATGGCAACATTGAGTTATAGCACCCTGCTTTTTAATATTTTTGTCGGCTCCTTAGATATAGATGTTAAGAAATGCCGACGCCTTTCTAAGACTATGTACCGACAAGATCTGTTTCTAAACATACAGGAGAGTCGCTAATAGGAACCGACCATGGTAGTAACGTAAATGTAGTTAAATTTCGGAGTTGATTTAGCAGAGCCACTCTGTACCGAAATGGAAATCGGCATGGAACGAGTTTTAGCGAGTGGTTCGACTTCTGAACCTGCATAATTGTTTCATTTTAAAACTAGTTACAGTAGCGTCGGTGTGTTTATTGGAGAAATTGGTAAGAAATTATTTATAAATCTATGGCGTTTTGGCGACCATTTGAAACGGGTGATCAAGATCCATCATCGTCGCAATTATCAATAGATGATAATTATATTAATGACAGTCTCGAATTAAAACACAGAGATTTACACGTTCAATGTCAACGCGTTGTTTTAAATATGTATCATTGTTTGAAAAAAGAAAATGGTGGAATGACTGACACTGCGATTGTTTCGAGAATTCATGAATTAACACGAATCGGGAATACGACGATATATAAAATTGTTAAATTAGGAACTGTTATGGATCATTCTTTAAAACGAAAGCGACCAAATAAAAAATTGGGTAGGGTTGACACTGCTGCAAAGGACGTTATTCAACGAACAGTTTATAACTTTTACAAAGAAAATAAAGTGCCTACTTTAGAAATGATTCGTGAGAAATTGAGAGATTTTCCTGAATATAATTATGCAAGTTTGGAAACACTGCGCGAGGTTTTGTTGAGTTGTGGATTTAAATATAAGAAACTAGATAATCGGATGATAATAATGGAATCTAAGCGTATCGTAGAACTTAGACAAGGGTATTTGTGCAAAATAAAAGAATATCGCAACTTAAACAGAAATATAATTTATTTAGACGAAACCTGGTTCGATACGCATGATGTTGTCAAGTACGGCTGGGTTGATAACACAAACAATTGTGCTTTAAATGCACCGTGTTCAAGAGGACAACGTGTTATTATTCTTCATGCCGGAAGCAAAGATGGTTTTGTAACTAATGCGTTGCTATTGTCGGCCAAAAATATAACAAAGTCTTCTGCCGATTATCACGAAGATATGACAGCCGATTTATTTGAAAAGTGGTTTGTCGAACAGCTCTTGCCTAACATATCGCCGAATTCAGTAATTGTTATGGACAATGCGTCGTATCATTCCCGCATATTAAACAAAATACCTAATACCAACACAAAAAAGGATGAAATTTTAAGATTTATGGCAATCAAAAATATCAATGTTCCTAAAAAGGTGCCAGTAAAGAAGGAATTAATAAGAATGATCAAAAGTCAGAATTTTAAAAATGAATACGTCATTGACACCATTTGCAGCAGACATGGTCATACCCTTTTGCGTTTACCTCCATACTACTGTATTTTTAATCCAATCGAAATGGTTTGGAGTGCTGTAAAGAAACGTTTACGAAAATATAATCAGTCACCAACTTTAAGCGCAGTTGTTTCTTGATAATATTCAAGAGGTAATTAGTGGCATTAATAGCGATGTATGAAAGAAAAAATTGCGAAGCATATGTTATAAAAATAGAAAAGGAATATCCTGTTTTACCGCCAATAGCACCATTAGTTATTCAACCTGGAAACGATTCTACTTCAGAAGACTCTGTCAATTCTTGTTATTAATTCCAACCAATTTCCTTTACAACTATCGTGATGTATCTTGAAAACTTGTTTTTAAAAACAAACTAATTTTTTATTCTTACTAACATACCCAACCCTTTCCTTTCCAGGCAAGGAAGGCTTATACCTCCTCATGGTCCTTGCTGGACAAAAAATCTTTTAAGATTGTCTGATAAAATGAGTATTATTTGTAGACAATTGTTATAAAAATATTATGAGTTATGTACTATTTGAATAATGAGCCAAATGTTCTTATTTTAACTAAAATTAACAAGTTTTAATTTAAAAGAATTAAATTGTTATTTGACAATTTTCCAATTGATACAAAATTTACAAATATACAAAAACCGTTTTTCTTTTGAAATTTAAAACAAAAATTAATAAAAATATATGAACCCTTTTTATTTAATTCCACGCCAATGGTCGGAAATGTCATCAAAGGCACTTAAAAACCGCCAAAGAGCACCGATTTTCACATTTACATTGGATAGACTATACTTCCAGTAGGTAATAGAAGAGGAGAAGTGTTATCACCAAATAATATATAGAGAACTTTGCGTCGGATTTGTATTCCACATGAGAAATTTCACGAAGTAAATTACAATTGTTATTTGTGTTAAAAAATATATCGTTTAGGATATTTTATAGAAAGTATTTAATTTTTTAACACTGTATAAGAGCCTTCCCACTGTTTGTGGAAGTTCTCTGTTTTCTTTTATTTCTTTGAACTATGCTGAAAATTGAGTTATAAGAAATCTAGACAACGAATGAGATTGTAAAATTTACAAAGGTGAAAACACCTAGATCCATAGTAGAAAGTGGATAGAAAACGTGGAGAAGAGAAAATAGTTCGAGCAAGAGGAGCCTTAATAATAAATAAAAAGTCATTCTCTATCCGAAGTATGAAAAGATGTTTTTATTTTCGATCGGTATTTGTTTATGACAATTTTTAAGGTTTATATTTTTTTTGTTTCATTGGAAACTCCGTTGATATATGTTATTGACGTCCGTAAATGGTTTCCCTTATTCGCATCTTCAATCCATTGGCTTTAACTGGCAACTGTAGAAAACTTAAGTTTTGAAAGGTAATAAGTTATATTTTTTGTACTGTAATTGTAGCTTTTATAAAAGTGTTCTTGTAAAAGTTATTTCTATAAGGAAATGTCCAGTGCTAAAAATCAAAAACAATAAATATAACAATATAACTTGCCGTTGTTATTTTTTCTTCAACTGTCTTTGTTCCAAATAAGAAACTGAACACTGTTGCGTGTTTGAACCAACTGTCCCGATTATTAATCAGAATTTTATAGGTTGTGGCTTGACTCAGCGCAAATAATATAAAATAAAATATCAAGTAAATGGCAAGACTATTACTGGAACAATTACATTGCAGTTTGACACTGCATGAAAACAAAAATCAAATTTCAGAAGGTTAATGCGAGGGAGTGGTACGACCTTAGGAAAATAAGCGAACGTCATGTTAAAGACAATAAAAAAGTATTTTATATTAAATTGTAGGTAGGTATATGCTCTCATAAAAATTTCATTAAGTATAATAAACAGTTCTGAAGAAAAGGTTAATTCCTTATCACGGTAACGTCCTTTGTGGCGGATTTCTGTAGGTGTCAAGTAGTAAGGTTATTCTGTCATCATTTCTTCCTCTTTAAATTAAACCGATAATATTTTTGTTTGTGAAGGTTGTGGTATTTTATTCATTAAATATACAAATAAATAAGATTTAAAACACAAACACCTTGATAATAATATAAAGTGTATTAATACACGTAAACGGTATAAAAGATTTATGGAAGGTTTTAAATTTTTATAACACAATTAAAACCACCTTTCTTTATCCGGGTTATGTAAATTATTGGTGTTTGTTTAATGAATACTTTTTTTCTAATGTTCGAAAGTATTGGAAGCAACTTCTTCCACAAACCTTACTCACTGTGATGTCCTTTTCTTTCATTATCCTTTTTACCAATTCATACCCAAGTAAATTAGTCACATAATTAATCCAATATTACCCGTGTAGTAAAATTTATTTTTACGTCTTCTTTAAATAGGACCTTCGGTTAGTAATTGACAGGGCAATAGTAACTATTTACTGGGTTAAATGAACAGATAAAAATGCTGCGAAGCAATTCATATCCAAATGAATGATGAAATAGTTTGCTAGAAGTTTTTTGATAGATACCTATTTTTTATATACAGTAAAATGGAATATATTTTTTGACTGTCATAATCCGCCCGGTTACAGCAGTGATTCCCAAAGAAGCTTTGTAATGAGTCGCAACATATTGTAAATAATAAAGCTGCATAGATATATGTCCTAATTGAACCAAAACAAAGTAATGAGATACAAACGTGGCTTGTTTTTAGTTGACTTTACATAAAGGCGCCTTCTCATTCGGGTAATGTGATAGTGTTAGACACGTTGAGACGCGAAGATGTTTAGACATAGACCAATCTCGTAACTTCTCGTCAGATTTGGACAGTTTTGAAGCCATTGTGGAATCCAAACCTAAGCCCTTTTGATACTACTTATTTAGTAATAATTAATAAGATTGTAATCTATGTATTGAAATTAGATGTTTTTTCCGAGGTTTTTTCATGTTTTTCTCTTACATTTTTTGTGATGGCCCAACTTTTAAAGAGTAATTTATTCACAACTGCAGATAAAAAGAGTGTGTGGATGTACGTCAACGAAAATTAATGCTTAAGCAAGTACCACAACGCGGATTGTATGCTTTTAAGGAAGTTGTAGTCATCCCAGTATATTTAAGAAATCTCTTTTTGTCTGAAAGTTAAAAGAACTAAAAGAGCAGCAGTACCAAATCAAGCTAATATCTTACAAGGTAGCCTGCAGAATTCCGACATGTAACAAATCTCATACCAATGAAATAGACTGTAAGACTTGTACACGCTTACTGAAGTAAGAGGAACAGGAAAACAAGTATTTTTCTTTACGAAGCGTTTCAATACACGCTTCGTAAAGAAAAATACTTGTTTTCCTGTTCCTCTTACTTAAATCTCATACCATTGCAAAAGAACTTATTTTACTGGCTGTTGTAGATAAGGTGAACATTTTGGTTGGAGAGTCTTCTGAAAAGCTGTTTTTAAAAGTGTCTTTATCGAATAACATAATTAGTTTAAGAATGCAGAGTTAAATTTGGAGTATAGCAAGATGAGTCTGCTGGCAGTGTTAAGCATGCTCATTTGATGTTCTACGTATGGAAAATAATCTGGTTCAATAAGGAATCCTAGAACTAAAAAGTTTAAGAACATCCGGTCTACAGGATCTTATAAAAATCAACCCCCGTACACAGCACACAATATTTGATGTAAGACCAACTTCCCTTTTATGTGTGCGGTAACCTACATATTTTAAGTTTTTTAACATATAAGATACCGTTCCGTATCCTGTAAGTATTTAACATCGACAATACAACGATTAAGTTGAAGGCTATAAAAATGTTATGCAAGTTAACGTGTGGTACACTCGGTGGTACATACCTAACTTGTATTATTATATTATGTTGTTACGGATCATTGAAAAATTTGTAATAACTGATTATGACAATTAAACTCCAATTAGTAGATACATTATTATCTACACAGAGTATGTATTAAACCGTATTATTCAAAGTAATGTCTGATCTTATTAGTGTGCAATGCTAACATCTAAATGATATGACTTCCTGAAATTAACAGAAAAAAAGATAAGTATACTCATTTTACTGAAGGAAATATTCAAACGGCATGTGGAAGTTATGTAGTTGTACTAGTTATTGACCGTTTAAGGTCATCAGCTGATGTCCAGACTCGAGCCATTAATAATTTGAATAACCTGAATTGGAGAATGTTTCGTACACGTATACTAGTTGTCATTATTTAATTATAGAATTTATTTTTATATATACCATCAGAAGGTTAAAGTCAATTTATTGTGTATATTATGTTTAAGACAACTCTTCTTGTTTTTAACTCACTTAACCGTAGATTTTTAAGATATTTGTTATTGCAGAAGTATGTCCAACAACAGTAGTTTCCATTGCGGTATACCTATTTAAAATCTTTAGATAATTTTATCGATTAAATATTTTTCACGTCATTACACATAATAATGGAATTGTAAATTAAAACATTTTTTTGTTTAAGTTTCGTTGGACTTTTAAAGTTGTATTATTAACTTTAAAAGCAGCTCAATTACAACCATAGTGTAGCAGTTCTAAAAAATAAAAATGTATTATTCGTTCCAAGTTCGTACCTAAGCTGATAATTTACCGCTCAGAGCCGTAATAGGATCTATATTATACCAGGAGGTACCGACTGTTCTTTTTTATTATTTTGTTGAACCGCGGTATGAAAGCAAATATGTTTTTTCATGACACTCTTGTTTTGCCAAAAACTCAATGCCATACTTCCTTTTGTATGTTTTTGTACGTATCACTTCTAATCATTTTTTTTTGAAGCACTGTTCAAATTAAATTCTGTCCCAAAAAAATTTCAGCTCATCTTTTGTAGAACTTGATGTGGGTAGTCTTAGCTTCACCCTTAAATGATAGGGTGCCTTATCCATAATAAAGCTATTTTTCTTGAATTTTTGAAGTGAAGTTTTAGAAAACCATTTCTCAAAAAGGATGCTATCAATATCTTGAACCAGAAGACATTTTTTTATGTTTTTAGCGGAGAGAAGGAGCGCTCTTTCAAGCCAACCGTCAGAACTGCCACAATGTAGAAAGCTGATCCCACTATTAAATCATTATCACTCGCACCCACAAAATTATTGTCCTGATTTTTAGTTTCTGGTATAAGCCCAGAAGCCCAGTAGCTATAAAACATAACACTAATATATAAAATAATAATAATAATATATGAAGAAAAATAAATATCAGTACTAAATAACAGAAATTTTTCAAAAGCTGCGGTCCACGACAATACTCGGAGATTACTAGAATTTGTTAATGCCTGAAGCTATGAAACCCAAACCTGTAAAGGTTAAAACTAGCTAATATAATACACTGAAAGCGATAACTAGTCGTCGTTGAACACTCGTTAAGATAAGATAAAGATTAAAAGATCTAAAATCAGAACTAGGAAATACTTAGGCTTGTAAGCTTCAAATTACATAATTAATGTTAAAAAAATATTTTTCAAACTACCGTAACTTTAAAAAACAGTTGTTATATTTCTACATATTGAATTAATGATCAGCCAGCTACCTTTAGAATATACGAATAAACTTGATCTAACTGTAAATATCTGCATAACATAACGTAGCAAATAATTTATATGATAGCCAAATAACTCGTGATTTTTTATTTAAATATTTCTGTAATGATTTTGAAATATTACAAATGGAATTTTCTTAGTTAAGTTTTTTTTTATTGACTACGTTTATATTAACAATATCCAGATTTCACTACCATATGTGACAAGACAATTTGGCCATTATATTGCATATTATTAACTGTATTTTTTATATATTAGACTTTCTTTTAAGTATACTTGACTGTTAACGATCAAATTTTAATTACAAAAGAGGTTTTGCTCGATTTTTTATCTATCTCTTCACTTTGTTTAATATGTAATCGATTGAATACCACACAACTTATATTAATCTAAATTAGAATATACAATTATTTTAGGTAAGGACCAAGTGTACTTACGGTAATGTACGAGGACAACACTGTAGATAACAGATGGTTCAGATATGAACATTTGTAATGTTTGACGCTTGTGCTATAAATGAAAATTGTAAAATATAATAATACTGACGCAAGGAGAAGTAAAAAAATACTTTCGAGAAATAGTTTTGTTTTTACATCGATGATCTTAAAACTGCATTTGGTGATGAGGCACCATCAAGAACAACTGTGTTTTGGTGGGATCAAGAATTTAAATTTGATCGGAGTCTCCTTCGTGAAGGTTAATCGACAACATCAAAAAACAGCAGCAAACATTGATACAGTGCGAAAAATTGAAGGGTTTGTGGGCATCGACATGAAAAAATAAATCAGATTTTACATGATTAATTAGGTGTGAAAAAAATTATGTTCGGATTCCACACAATTTAACTCAAGATCAAAAACAAGCTCGTGTCACATGGTGCAATGAAAGACTTTAACGATTCAACTAAGGGCCATCAAATTTTATATAATATGACATTGTTAATGGTGACGACCCGGAAACGAAACAATAATCAACGGTTTGGGTGTTTTATTGCAGTAAAACCAACAAAAGCCACGTGATGTCGAAGCGTTTCCAAGATAATGATTTTTTTTATATCGAAGTGTGGACATGTAGCCTCTATTTTATTGGAAGATCGTAGAACTGAATATAATTCAGTGGTATATAAATCAGAAATGCGAAAAGGCAGAAGAAACGGCAGATCATTCTGTATCACGATAATGAAACGGCACAACAAACAGAAATATTTGACCACTCATAACGTCCAATTGAAGTCCTCCGTTTAATCCTGACTAAAGTCTAAATGATTTGTTTACGTTTTCACAAATCAAAAATAAACTGCGTGGTCAAGGATTTTAAACGCCATTTACAAGGGAACTTTTGCTTGTGTCGTTTAAAAAAAGAACAGTTTCAAAAGACCAATAGTTAGCTTTGGCGACTGTTAATCGAGAAAAAGTGTCCGCGTACGAAAGATGTACCTTTCTGCTCTCTGCCTCTCTTATATCTCTGTCAAAGATACCACAAAAAGCTTCGCTTTCATCAAAATTTTCCGACTTCCACAAGCCAATTTTTTCCTATTATGATTTATCTAAAATTATTCGGTCCATCTTAATGTTGAAGATTTTTGTTAATAATAATTTTTTTCTTTAATCCTGTTTATTTTTTAGATAAAAAAGTATATTTATTGAATTTCATATCTAAGCGTTTTTTGAGGGTTAGTCGCTCGCCTATTATTTATTATCCTAGAAGAGAATTAAATCTATGTTTTATACAGAAATAATATTAACGTACTCCTTACAATGTTATTTCTGCGTAAGATTTGTTTAACAACATCGGTTAATTTTTTCTATCCCAGTTAACAAATAGGTAATTCTTAAAATTTCTTACCTAATTGTCAGCATTATAATAATAAGAAAAACAAACTGTATCTACTTCTGTATCTAGTCTAGACATTAAGTGCTACTAGACAATTTAAATATTTGCAGAAGTAAAAAAATTAAAAATTTTAATCTAAAATCTTATCTGTAATAATTATTTAAATAAATAACCTTAACTGGTTTAACAGTAGGAATGGTCAGGGAGAATATAAATATCATAACAAATTATCTTGTCTTACCTCCATCGTTCCACCGAAATCTATTTGTAAAGCTATGCATCCTTTCATAAAGCCTATGAAAAATGGATTATTTAGCCTCAAATTAGTGTCAATTTTGTTGATTTTGGGTATAACAAATGATGCTTTAAGAGATGGAATATCAACCTTGTAATTTATATGAGGCATGAAATAAGTTAATTAAAATATAATAACTGGAAATAATACGTTAATAAAAAAAACATATTAAGAACAACGGTATTAAATTTTAAGCGTAATTATAAACGTTAAGAAATAAATTAAGTATTCCCAAAAAGATTGTTGTACTAATATAGGCTCTTAGTTCAAGGCAATAAATATTCCAAACATATTATTAGAATGCAAATCAATGCTTAAGTAATTGCATTTTAGACATGATTTTTAATTTGCTACGGTCCATATAAATTGCTAACAAAAACGATTTTAATAAATATTGATAAGACCTACTTTTTTTACAAAACTATGTACTCATACCAATCAATATATTGAAATGGATCCTCCTTCCGGAACATCCTCTTTCAATAAAATTCTCGGTCGTGGATTCCAAAATTTTTAAATTGATTGTCCTAAAATATAAAGTACAAAATTATAAATATAAAAAATAATTCTTTCTAAATCTTTCTAAATCTTTCTTCCTCCGTTTTTCCACTCTTTCTCTATATCTTCCTCTTCCAACTACTTTCCAATTTCTTCTTGCTGCTGCCTTTCCATCTATTTAATACCTTTCTGCTGCTCAACTCTTTCTTCTTCTTTTACAATTTTCCAACTCTGACCTCTCTGTATCCTCTTATCCAATTCCAATTACCTTTTTATTTATTTATTTATTTATTATTTATAAACTCTTCTTATTTTAATTTAAATTTCAATATTTAAATTTTTACAATTTTATTTCATCTGACTTTTACAAAATTAACTCAATGACAATCTAATCAATCATAATCTCTTAACAACATAACATCCTATAATCTAAACAAAAACAAATCCAATATAAAAAAAATACTTAATCAAGACAACCGATTTAAAAATCATGACCACGTTCCAACACTTCACTGAAAGAACCTGTCCCAAGAAGAAAAATCCATATCAATTTCCCCCAAATTTGATTTGACTTGGTGAATTACTTCACCTTGCCAAATCAAATTTCCTTTCAGTAGGAAATTTTTCTTCACCATCAGTTGTCAAGCTTTTAATTTAGAATATTTTAATTTTAACTAATACACTACCCCTAACATATGAATCCCCTATCATTATATCTACTTTGATATCTACTTTTACATTCTTCTTTACTCAATTTTTCATTTCTATTTTACTATTTTTTTTATAAAATTCATTCCCCCTTCTTAACATTTATTAAATTATAATGTTTTTTTTATAGTTTTAAATTTGTTCCCCCTCTTTTGAAATTTTCCTATACATTTAATTTTCATAGACTCCCCTTTCCTAATATTTTCCTACATATAATTTTTATAAATTTTGTAACCTTAACCCTTTCCTGATATTTCCCTATATATAACTTCTTTCTAAATTTAAATACCTTCCCCCTTTCCTGATATTTCCCACGATACAAACTTTTAATAAATTTAAATTTCTTTCCCCTTTCCTGATATTTCCCGCGATACAAACTTTTTATAAATTTAAATTGCTTTCCCCTTTCTTGATATTCCCTGTATATAACTTTTTTATAAATTTAGATACCTTTCTCCGAGGGGCGGTTAACTTCTAAAAATCCGTGTACAAATTTTTTAAAATCCCATGAAATCTCTTTGAAATCCCCTAAAATATTTTGAAAATCTTTTAAAATCCAGTAAAATCTTTTAAAATCCTGTAAAATCTTTTAAAATCCCTTAAAATCTTAGAAAATCGCAAGAAATCTCGCGAAATCTCATAAAATCTCTTGAAATCCCGTATAAACTTCTAAAATCTTCTTGAATGTTAGATTAAAATTTAAATATTCCCGCCGTTTATATGTCTTCGCCCAGCAGAAGATCCCAGTTGCAATAATTCTAATCAAAGTATTTTTTAATATGAGTTGGGTTCTGAGTAGTAGGTATGGTTTTTTAAAATATATTTAAAAACAAGTTTTCTATTGGCTATAGTATATACAGGGTGATCCACTATAAGGGTGGCGAGCGGCCATATCTCAGAAAATATAGGAGATGAAGCGAAAAGTTAAATGCAAAAGGTAAGTATAAGATAATATGTGGTAGTGCATATTTCTAAAATATTTATAATAGTATGGCTCTTCCGGTTATACCGGAAGTAGATGTCAACTTGCTTATTTTATAAAGAACACCGTGTATATTATTACATTTTTGAATTCTACATAAAATTATAATTACTTTTTAATAAATGCATGATTACTTTATGCTTAATAGTTTCCGAGATATTGACTGTTGAAAAATGACATTTTTGAACTTTGACAGCTTATAGCTTTCTAACTTTACATCTAAAGTAAAACGGCTTACATGTTCCTATCTTCGATTTTTGTTATCTTTCCAAAAGGGTCAACTTCCGGTCAAACCGGAAGTACTGTATTTCCTGCTTTCAAGTTACATCCGGTTTGACCGGAAGTTGACACTTTTGGAAAGATTACAAAAATCGAACATAGGAACATGTAAGCCGTTTTGCTCTAAGATGTAGAAGGTCAAAGATCAAAAATGTCAGTTTTTAACAGTCAATATCTCGGAAACTATTAACCATAAAGTAATCATGCATTTATTAAAAAGCAATTATAATTTTATGTAGAATTCAAAAATGTAATAATATACTGTTCTTTATAAAATAAGCAAGTTGACACCTACTTCCGGCATAGCCAGCAGTGCCATACTATTGAATATTTATAGAAATATAGACTACCACATATCTTATAAGTTTTGTATTTAACTTTTCGCTTCATCTCCTATATTTTCTGAGATATGGCCGCTCACCACTCTTAGTGGATCACCCTGTATAGCACCCCAAAACGATAAAAACAAGCCAGTGCCTGTGTTTTAAACGGTCTAAAATTGGTCTCGTAAAATCTTTGAAAATCTTGAAATCCCAAAAAATTCCTCAAAATTTCTTAAAATCCGAGTTAAAATCCTTGAAAATTTTATAAAATCTTTAAAAATCCCTAAATCCCTAAAAATCTTTTGTTATTCTAAAATCTTCAAAAATCTCCAAAAATCTTTTAAAATCCTAAAATCCCGTAAAATCTTTAAAGATTTTTAATCCGTGTACACCTTTTAGAGAAGTTAACCGCCCCTCGCCTTTCTCCTTTCCTGATGTTTGCAAATATAGAAGTTTCTTATAAATTTACCCTTTACCCTTTCTTCTAATAACATTTCACATTCTTTTTCTTGTACTTCCTTTATTTCTTCTTCTTTTTCTTTTATCTCATATATCTTCTTTGTTGTATTTTGCATTTCTTCTATTACTTCATCTTTGCACTCCTTGTTAATAATTGTTTTAATTTTTACTTCTTGTAATTCCTCTAATTCTGTTTTTCTCATTATCATTTCAGTTATTATTTCTGTTTTTGTTTCTTCTAATGTTTCTCTATACATTTCCATTTGCTTCTTTATCTCATCTTTTAATTCTTCATTATTTTTTTTTTCATGTCTTCTTTTATTTCCTTTTTCATTGCATCCATATTTAAAATTATTGCTTCAGTATTTTTGTTCATAGTTTCTTTAATTTCTTCAAAATTTTTTTTCATTTCTTTTTTCATTGAATCCATATTCTTGTTTATTGCTTCCAAATTTTTTTTTATGTCTTCTTTTTCTTTTTTCATAGAATCCATATTTTTGTTCATATCTTTTAACATTTCTATAATTTGTTTTATCGCTGATTCCTCACTAATCCCTATCTTACTATCCTGATTACCCTTATTATCCTGACTAACCTGATTGCCCTGACTATCCTGAGTACCCTGACTACAATGATTATTAATATTGTAACGGGATAACCGTAAAGGAAGGGACCTTAATTTGAAAGATTGTTGTTGACAGTTGATTTTTAGAAGTTTGTAAAAATATCAACTGACCATTTTAAATAATGTTTCTAGAAAATTCTAGAAGCTTCTAAACACACTGACTAGATTAAATAATGTTGTATATAAGGGGATGCATGGGCAGTTAACGTCAGTTCGAGTCAAGTGTTCAGAAGAGTTCATTGTATTGTCAAGTAGTTAGACGTTATCCAGCAGAGTTCAGTGTATCTTAACAATTTTGTAAATAAATTGTGTAAAAAGCCCCCATACGTGTTTCAATATTATCCCCTTGTTCTAACATTCTATCTGTAATTTCCTTTCCCCCTCTTAATTTCATATAATATACCTATAATTTATTTAATCTTTTACTCCAGAATCACACACTTTGTTTTTAATAAAGCAAGCTTGACACCTAACAGTTAAGAAAAATCTCTCACCCTCAGTGCCGAAGCAGCCCCACGTTGGGCGCCAATTGAAATGGATCCTCCTTCCGGAACACCCTCTTTCAATAAAATTCTCGGTCATGGATTCCAAAATTTTTAAATTGATTGTCCTAAAATATAAAGTACAAAATTAAAAATATAAAAAATAATTCTTTCTAAATCTTTCTTCCTCCGTTTTTCCACTCTTTCTCTATATCTTCCTCTTCCAACTACTTTCCAATTTCTTCTTGCTGCTGCCTTTCCATCTATTTAATACCTTTCTGCTGCTCAACTCTTTCTTTATACCTTCTTCTTTTACAATTTTCCAACTCTGACCTCTCTGTATCCTCTTATCCAATTCCAATTACCTTTTTATTTATTTATTTATTTATTATTTATAAACTCTTCTTATTTTAATTTAAATTTCAATATTTAATTTTTTACAATTTTATTTCATCTGACTTTTACAAAATTAACTCAATGACAATCTAATCAATCATAATCTCTTAACAACATAACATCCTATAATCTAAACAAAAACAAATCCAATATAAAAAAATACTTAATCAAGACAACCGATTTAAAAATCATGACCACGTTCCAACACTTCACTGAAAGAACCTGTCCCAAGAAGAAAAATCCATATCAATATGTTATACTAACTGACCCGGTGAACTTAACAGTGATATCTTTTTCCCATTTTCCGTTTTTTTTTTTCAAATTTATACGTTATTGTCCAGTTTTTGTTTTGTCGTGTTAACCATATTTTCACCTTTGTTTTCACGATTTTACTATTTTTTGTTGTATGTTGTATTTTTTTATTAAATATATTAGATATCAACTTCTACCACCTTACGGTGGCGTCATAGTAATTAATTAAGTAAAAATTGTCCATTTAAACATACGAGCACCAATTATTAACTCTTTTCAATTTCACCAATACCGATTTAAAGTCATCTTTCAGCTCTATGATTGCTCGTATCGTTATATCAGCAGTTATCTATACTTAAAAACTGAAATTTTTTTTTTTGGTAAATCTGTTTGCTTGTACAGGCAGCACTATTTGAGCACTTAATTATTAGCTGATGTGCCTCTCGCTCCAACTGTATCATAGCGCGGTCACGAATGGTACAATGCTAGCTTAATGAAAAGTTAGCAGTGTTCTCATTTTTAGTCCCCCTATCACAGAACCAAATATCTGTTATCAGCACTAAATTAGCACTTAATGATCACTAAATTTTGAGATATAATACGAGTGATTCTGCCGACTTGACCTTTCTAGCTTTACAGACGTCTTATGAGTGTAGGTATTATAAAACTAAAGTAGAAAAAATAGTCTCGTTTTTAGGAAAATCTAAAAAAAACTGTTTGTATATTAATTCTGTTTTTAAAATACTAAACGATTGTTTTTGTTACAAAAATCAGATGTTTCAGTTTAAAAAATATAATTTAACAATATTTTAATAGCGAGCATAAAATTCCTATTCACCTTACCTACAATTTTATCACGAGAATTCTTTACCCAGAAACTGACAATCAGATCAATCTTGATACCATTGTAAAAGAAAAAATTGTTCTCACTCAATTACCGTCGAAAAATCGTGCTCTTGTCATAATGAAGCGACCTCGATAATGCCAGTAGTGTCAATCTTCTCGCTGACCTATAAATCCTACACCTGAATTTTGTTAATAATGATCCAGTGTTATTATGATTTTATGGAAAGAACTGAATTTAATGGTCGTGTGTTAGTAAATTGGCAATAATATTTTGATTTAACGTACAATACCATCGTCATGATAATCACACTAAATAATTTAATTAGCTTTAGAGAATAGAATAGAAAGTTGTTTCGAAAATTAGATGTCAGTCAAAAAAACACAACTGTTAATTTTGTTATTAAGGCCGATTCAAATGGAGAAACTAAATTTTCAGAAACACCAATGAAAGCCAAGGAAAAGAAAGGTTAAAGTTCCTGAAGTCGATTAGAATAACGAAATGTAATAAAAAAAAAGAAAGGAAAGGAAGGCCAATAAATAGATACCCAAATGTTTCTAGAGCTTATTAAAATGAAGAAAATCCAAGCTAAATTTGATTTACACAAAGAAACTGTTATTCCAAAGACACACAAGAAATACCAAGGAAAAGATAGAGAGATGTTGGGACAGCTGGTTTGAATGATTTTAAGTAAAAACAAGGACAACCAGGAGAAATATTTTGAATCTGATTCAACTCGAACAGATTAAGAAAAACTGCAAAGAACACAAAGGAAAAATCTTGAGAGAAATTGGTAAAATCAGTTCGAATAAAGAAACTGGTTTATAAGAGAAATAAAATCAATAACAATACAAAGAGAAGTTGATCTGAATAAAGAAATTGGATTTTATAAGAAATCAAGTAATACCAAGAGAAAGATAAACGAAAGTTGCTAAATATGATTCAAATTAAAAAAACTTCAACCATTAAATATGCAAGTAATATGCCTGCACTGATACATTTCTTGTTATTGTTAATTAACAGATACCGGATATTTAATACAATTCGATAAAAATCAAACAATAAAAAAAGTTTCTTGTCTCTTATAATATATTCGCAATGAAAGTGAAATATGTAACTAAACAATGTAGAAAGTATATTCCTATGAAAAGTTGATATTATATATTTCTCATAATAATAATACTAAAAAAATTCTTCTATAAACTATGATCGGAAGTAGTATTTGAAATTTAAACTTTTCACTTACGGCAAGTGCAAGTATATTGGTACTTCTAAGTTGCGGTAAATGCTTAATACGCCTTATCTTGTGAATTGTGTACTATACGTTATCTACACCTACTCTTTAATAATTGAACAATAAAAAGTCAAATTGTGATTACTGTATTTTTTAATTAAATATTTCAATTATAATAACAGTATACTGTTTTATTTCACATTCTCTATATTGCTAAAAGTCAATATCACACTATTAGACTTACTAAAGAACAATTTTGATTAAATAGGAATCACATAAGATATCTTTAATTTCTTACTTTTTTATAGAGTTAGTAAGATTTTAAAAATGTCGAAAGTAAAATGAAATATAAACCAGAAATCGTTGCCTTTTTCTTTTTTCCTATAAAACACTTGTATTCTAACAAGCGATTGGATCCTTTGAGATTCCTCTATAAATAACTTGTGACTTATTCTCCCTTGGTCAGAATTTTTTGGTGTGTTCTTGTTAATAAATATCTAATCTAATTTAAAAATATACTATCTTCTAGTTACTTGATTCTTTGATACAAACTTAAACAGTGATTAGTAAACATGTATTACAATACTATAAAACAGCATTTTCGGCTAGTTTCTGGTTCTGTTATGAATATTTTTATTACTGTTTCACATAAACATAGTACTCACCTAACAGAAGGTCAAGATCGTTCAATTTTACATTCAGTTTTACCTTGTCTACATTTTCACACAATTTGAACTCATTAGTATGCAGAACTAGAAGCAGATTTTAAGTACATGATGTAAATACTTTTATAGAGTATTCATAACACAGAAAGTTCATTTCGTTGAGTCATTATTTCGGTTGGGAATTCCCATAATGACAAAATTTAAAATTCCACCCAAAAACGGATAAAATTTTAATTATACAATTAGAATTACGCAAATAGGTTAACTATAGGTTGTTTAAGTATAATGTTAATAACTATTGCGGTATAAAGTATTGTATCATCCCAATATTAACATATATACTTCTTCTTCAAGTTCCGTTTCCATCGTGGAGGTTGATAACAATTTCGGCGTATGTGTATCAAGTCCTCTCCAGAGTCTCCAGTCACTGATGTTATTCAGCCACGAACATTGTCTTCGGCCAGGTCCTCTGCAAAGCTTTATTTTTTCTTTCATAATGAGTTTTAGGAGTTCGTATCTCTGGTGCCGAGTTATGTGGTCTTTCTCATCTTAATTGCTTTTAGCAACACTTTGTGTTTTCATATTCTTCGTAGAACTTCTTCATTCGTGACGTGATCTACCTTAGATATTTTGAGCCTCAACTTCATACAACAAAATTGAATTCAAACAGCAGTTGACGAATCTAAGTCTTGTTGCTATTCTGATGCTTCAATCGCTTAGCAATTTCCCATCTTGAGAAAAGTTGCTCTTGCCATCTCTATTCTTGTTCTTATTTCTTGCCTGGGTCTAAATTGTCCGTTATCGAACAGCCCAATGGTTATGATTATTTGTACATTCGGCTTATGACCATAACCTTAGCCTTCGCAGTGTTTATATTTAGGCCTAGCTGGTCGCTTTCTTTAATTAGCCTGTTTAGTAGGATTTGTAGGTCTTCTGCATTGTCTGGTAATATTGCTGTCTCATTAGCGTATCTTATATTGCAGAGAGGTTTCCCATAAATTTTTATGCCTTGGCGCGCTCATACGCTTTCGTTAAGATGGATTCTGACTAGACGGAATAAAGTGGGCGATAGTACACATCCTTGTTTAACCCTGCGGTTAATGAGTGTTTAGTAGGTTCTCCACCCTTACGGATGCTAATTGGTGTCTAGATAGATGAAACAGACTTTGTATGTCGTTGTCATTCAATCCCTTTGCATCCAAAATTGTCATTAACTCAGGATATTTAACACAATCAAAAGCTTTTGCGTAATCTATAAAGCTAATAAATACTTCCTTACGCTGGTCTCTGCATTTTTGCTGGAGTACCAATAAGCTGAAAAGCGCTCCTTTAGTTCCGAGTTCTGTTCTAAATCTAAATTGTTCTATGCCTATATTGGTTTCGCATTTTCGGTATATTCTGCGATGTATAATTTTCAAATGTATTTTTAAAGTTTGGCTCATCAGACTGTTTACAATTGTTGGCCTATTAACATACAGAAAATTTTAAAACTGTATCCAGAATTATATTATTTATTATTATAGTCTATTTTTTACAAAATCCACTTTAGGTTTTTAGTTATAATGGTATAACAACCTACATATTAGACTAAATTCGAATTTTGTCCCAGATTGGACTGGAAAGACCATCGGCTTCTATCCGATCCCAGACCGTGCGTTTTGACATTTCTACGCAACCAGTTTCAAATTGAAATATTTTGTAGTTAATTCTCTCATTTTAAGTTTCTTAGTTTGTTCAACTCTATATATTTCTGTATACCAGGACACTAATTTAACACTATTAACTTTTGCCAAAATATAATTATTTTGTTTCCCGGACACCTGTAAATTCCTGTTTTATTTTGAGAGTTCTCTGTGAACCAAATATAGACCTCAACCCAATCCATGTTCTTTTACTTTAATTTTTTCAATGATATAATAAGCTCTTTCCTCGTTATTAGTATCAAATTATTTTTGCTCAGTCCTATTTCTTTCGTTGATAGATATTTGTAGACACCTGTAGATTCCTTTTTCATTTTGAGAATTTTCAGTTAACCGGATATAGACTTCAACTCACTCCATACGTTTTTTACTTTAAACTTTTCAATGAAAGAATAAGCTCCATCCTGTTTAGTACCACATTTTTTTTGCTCATTACTATTTCTTTCGTAGATAAATATTTGTTTGGAACGATTTTTGTGCATGTTTTTCGTTACCGTGTAATCTGATTATATGTTATCTCCATTCTTGTTTTCTGTGTTGCTTAAGTTTCGTCGCTACTTATAACAATCGTAAAGAAACGTCTCTTTGAAGTTTATAAATTACTAGCAGAGCCCGCCCCGGCTTTGCACGGGGATTAAAAAAAATAACAAAAGTCATTAAATTTATTGAGTCAACGCTTCCCTGTAAACGATATTACATGTTCTTTTATTTTCTGGCAGCAAAATAAATTGATTTCAGGTGCTCCGACCCGCCTTAGGCGGTTGGCCATGAGGAAAACCGATCCCTACTAATTGGAAGGTTTGACCTTGAGACTTATTATTAGTAAAAGCGGAAGATGTTTTGATAGGAAATTGAAGCGGTTTAAATGGATTTGGTAGATCAGTTGGGATCATCGGTATCCTCAGTGTATGAGCTAGTTGACCAGCTGGTGGTTCAGTTATAATGGTTGCTACAACTTAATTGTCCTTTAATTTCTTTATAAGTGGCCTCGTCCCATTGCACATGCTAAATTCGTGATATCTGTCGTGATTATGAAATAAGTTATTTTGGTAAGGATTAATACCAAGATAAATTTTTTTAAAAAATGAAAAAATAGTTATTGTGACGTAACTATAACAGTTAGACATATGCTGTCGCGGTATTTTTTGTAGATATTTATATATTCTTCAAAATCGTAGTACAGTATTTTATTCTATAATCAATAGTATTCTCAGCGCACGCGATGTAAAGATTTTAAGGTCATTTTTGGTTACATTAATGGCATTTTAGTAAGGATCCCTAATTTTTTTGAAAATGAAACATAGCCTATGTCACTCGGGAATAGTGTAGCTTTCCAACGGTGAAAGAATTTTTGAAATCGGTCCAGTAGTTTTGGAGCCCATTCATTTCAAACAAACAAACAAACAAACAAAAAATCAAACCTTTCCTCTTTATAATATTAGTATAGATTTCAACATTTTTTTTAATGGTTACAGTAGATTTTATACATTTATCGAATTTAGTTTTATATAAAACTCTTGTTAAAACGTTATTGAACAGTATTATCTGTAGCCAAAACAATAAACCTGATTAGTTTCTGATTGTTTATACAAATTTTAGTGCATGAACATAACTATTGTATTTAAATTTAATTCCCTTAAAACGTTATGAACTATTTTTTATGACCAGGTCCATGCTGCAATAAAAATTAACATAAATCTATTTACTTCGCATTGTAACATACTTCAACATTTATATTATTATGTATTAACAATAAAAAAGTAGTTCTTTTTTATGTCATTATCTTCAAGTTTTTGTCATCTATCAATTTAAAACCTTGTTGTGACTACGACTGACCTACTTTCCATTTTTTTCCGTTAAATTTGCATAAACAAGAATACGATCAATTAATAATTATAAAAATATTGATGTTTTTTCCGTATACAAATGAATAGATCTCTTTTTGATGAATAACATTTCTACTAATCTCATTTAAACAATTTCATAATACAAGGAATGTAACCGATCTCGAAAGTATCACGCTGTGTTTTCGTTCACCGATTGAACTATTGCCGACCTCGGGCCATTGTTTTGGACCATTTCGGATCTTCGAGGACACCGCAGCATTCTGTTGTATACTCTTTCCAATCCTAATGTAAAATTTTGCGCTCTTTGGCGGTATTTAAGTGCCTTTGACGACATTTCCGACCATTGGCGTGGAATTAAATAAAAAGAGTTCATAAATTTTTAATTATTTTTGTTTTAAATTTCAAAAGAAAAACGGTTTTTGTATATTTGTAAATTTTATATCAATTTGAAAATTGTCAAATAACAAATTAATTCTTTCAAATTGAAACTTGTTAATTTTAGTTATTAATAAGAACATTTGGCTCATTAGTCAAATAGTACATAACTTATAATATTTTTATAACAATTGTCTAAAAATAATACTCATTTTATCAGACAATCTTAAAAGATTGTCTGTCCAGCAAGGACCATGAGGAGGTATGAGCCTTCCTTGCCTGGAAAGGAAAGGGTTGGGTACGTTAGTAAGAATATAAAATTAGTTTGTTTTTGAAAACAAGTTTTCAAGATACATCACGATAGTTGTAAAGGAAATTGGTTGGAATTAATAACAAGAATTGTCAGAGTCTTCTGAAGTAGAATCGTTTCCAGGTTGAATAACTAATGGTGCTATTGGCGGTAAAACAGGATATTTCTTTTCTATTTTTATAACATGTGTTTGGCAATTTTTCCATACATCGCTATTAATGTCACTAATTACCTCTCGAATATTATTAAGAACAACTGCGCTTAAGGTTGGTGACTGAATGTATTTTCGTAAACGTTTCTTTACAGTACTCCAAACCATTTCGATTGGATTAAAAATACAGTAGTAAGGAGGTAAACGCAAAAGGGTATGACCATGTCTGCTGCAAATGGTGTCAATGACGTATTCATTTTTAAAATTCTGACTTTTGATCATTCTTATTAATTCCTTCTTTACTGGAACCTTTTTAGGAACATCGATATTTTTGATTGCCATAAGTCTTGAAATTTCATTCTTTTTTTTGTGTTATTAGGTATTTTGTTTAATATGCGGAAATGATACGACACATTGTCCATAACAATTACTGAATTGTAAGAAAACCCAATAGATAGTGTTGAATTTCGATTCATAAATAAATAAATAAATAAACGAAAAACTAAGAGAAAGTGGAAAATTAAAAACAGAAAAAATGCGAAAAAAATAAAGTCTAAAAAAATACCTTTCTAAATCAAATAATACAACGCCACCGTTAGGTGGCGTAGTTATTATCTTATATATTTAAACGAGAAATTCTTACTATATTAAGTACTATCAAGCCACCGTAATATATAATATTTCTAATATAAAAAATCAATAAAAATCAATCACGCTACTGTGTACTGTAATGTGGAAGAAGACTATTGGCGGTATTTGACTGTTGTCGCATTTTGCAATGTTCCCCTTTGAAGTTTTGCTTTATAAACAGCGCAACGTCGGCATTTGTTTGCGTTAAGATCAATGCGTAAGGAACCGACTTAAAGATCCCGACAGTAAATACACAATGTTGCCGGTTTTTAAAAATTTCTTTAAGTATAAGTAATATATACAAAATTGATATCATTAGAAGTGAAAACTGTTTAAATAAGAAGAACCTAGTTAATTAATTTAAGTATATATTTTGTAAGAATATTTTTATATTATCTTTCTAAGAGTCATTGACGAACAATTGAATAGTAAAGTAGAGAGAAAATTTTCAAAATATATAAACTTAGGAATATTTGCAAATATATCTGACAACCTAGATTCAAAAGTCGGATCCTTTGTTGGGGTTAAAGGGCGTGGTTATGTTTTCACATTAAGATTGGATAAACTATACAAGAAAATCCCATTAACCGGGTCGGCAGATGTGAGAGAGCTTCAAGTGCCTTTACCAGTGCATCTACCGGGGTACTTTTAAAGTTTTATGGTATCTTACTATAACAAGTAGCAGTTCCATACATTTTTTAAAGTAGGATTATTAGGACAGCTAAGGATAAGTAAAACTGCTGGGAACAATAACAAAGATGTCGAATTATTGATAAAGGTTTGATTTTTGAAAAAAGAAGAGTACTATCAAGACATTTTAATCTTCCAAAAGTCAAATTGTCGAAGATAGAAATTTGGTGCATCAGATTTTCTTAGCAAACTTACTTTAAGTATGTCAGAATAAAATATGATGACTTACGAGTTTGTCGCATCAAGTTGTAAATTTCAATTTTCAATAAGACTTTGGAGTTTATAATTTCTGTAAAAAGCTTACGTTTGTCAATTGCTATATAAAATTGGGATTTCAGCCGTAACAATAGTGAATTCTGCCTTAATTTATTTTAAATTATAATTATAATTATATATGCCAATTTTCAATTTTTAAATGATCAATTATTTGTACGCTTTTTGTTAAATTTTCTAAATTTGTTATAAACTGTTTTGAATACCCTCGTATATTTGACAAAAAATAGGTATGATCTAAATTTCGGCATGTTTGTAGATAAATTGTGTAGATTTTATTATAACAAAAGAATACATATTTCTTTTAACAATAAGACTATTTTTTTAGTCATATGGCGTTTTTATTGTGTCTCTTTGGAGAGATCCTCATTTATATTTTTTTAACAACCGGAATTTCTTTACATTATTGCACTATTTTGTTTACATTGCTTCTTTTGATAGTAATATAATGGGTTTTTAACGGTTAATATAATGTAGTACCTTTTTTTGACACGTCCCATTAATTTGGTTTTTATTTATTTTTCAGGTAAGAAAAATGAAGTGCTGTTTTAACAACTGTGTTGTATGTAAGTCTTATTTGCTTCTTTTATTATAGTTTATTAATAATTTCTATTATGCTGTTAAAGGTTATTGCCATCATATCCGGATATTAAAAAGATTGTATTTTATTAATTCTTTCATAGTTTAATGACTTTTTACCTAACCATCACTTTGTCTCCAATTATCTGTTAATTTTCGTTTAAAGAGGTAATCATTGTATTGCTTGATATTAAATAGTATAAATAATAGGTCGCCTACACTGAAATCATAACTTAATTTATTGGAAGTATTATTAAAGATTTCTCTTAAAATATCATCATAATTGTCTTAGATCGTTTGATACTGTAGACGTAGACAGATAAAACTATTCTTCGACGTATGCAGCAAAATAAAAATAAGCAAATCACTTTCTTGAATAGTTAACTAATACACTAGATTAAAAATAAAAAGGGTTAACAATATATTAACACTAAAATTAACTTTCAAGAAAAAAAAACTTAAGGAAACAAAATACAATGGCCAAGTTTGACAGAATTGTCGTAAAAACAAAATATGCAAATATTTGGTATATGAGGACTGTCGTAAAGTAAACATGACTTTTAAGAAATATCCAATACTACTTGCGCCATCTATTATTGAGGCTAGCGTTCGATAGGTACATCTTTCATTGATGTTTTGTCAAAAATTTATGACAATCAAACCTCTTCTCGCCGAGTTATCGCGCTTAAAATCGGTCGAAAAATGAGCATCGAACAAAGAGCCAAGTTCGGTTCTTAGTTAAACATTTACCGATACGCATCGTTTGTTAAAACAAGTTTATGGTGATGAATTTCATTTCGTAACCAAGAGTGATTTACACGGTTCAAAGAGGGTCGTGAGTCGCTGGAAGATGACGAACATGTTGGCCAGCCAAAATTTGTGATTACGCCAGAAACTGTTAAAAAAAATGCGCCTGTTTATTAAAAACGAGCCAAAATGTTTATTAAGATACAGGCAAATGGAATTAAATATCTCCAAAGATTCGAACTATCGCATTTTGACCAGAAATTTCGGCATGGGAAAGGTGTGTTCGCGGTTTGTTCCGCACAAGTTCACGGATGACTAAAAAATGTTTCGAATTTAACATTTGAGAGACATCATTAAAGAGGCCAAGAAAGATAAAAAATAAAAACTTTCTGTACAACATTGTGGTGTTTTCCATACGTTTCTGAAACCAGTAGTCAAAATTCCGCATGGAAGCATCCAAACTAGCCAAATCCGAAAAAAGTTCGTTAGGAACAGTCAAAAGTAAAGATAATTTCATTTGTTTCTACGATTCAAAGAAAATTATTTACAAAGAATTCGTTTCAGTGGCCCAACGGCTAATGCTGTGTATTATCTTAGTGTGAGGCGTTTGCTCTCTCGTATTCGTGGTGTTCGGTCAGAATCTCGCAAAGAAGGAAGCTGGTGCTTGTTTCACCATATTGTATCATCACTTCCATCAACCACCGTGCAGTTTTTTTCTTTTTGGTAGACTACATTGGTTCATGAAGGACAGCGGTATGCCAACCAAGAAGCCATCCAAAAGGCGTCGACGATCATTTTGAAGAACGTCCCAGTGAATGAGCTTAAGTCCTCTCTTTCATTATTGTCATGCATTTATGTCTCATTAGGAGGAATTGAGTACATTTCATTTTTGATATAAGTTGAATCAAGACGATTAAAAAGCCGCATTTAGAGGCCTGACCCGCTACAGCTAAAGGTTGCAGGTTCGAGTTCTGCAATAGTTTTTCAAATTCTTCTTGTCATTTTCTTGTTTGTGTGAAAAATTATTACCAGTTTGAGTAATAAATATCTCTTAATAAACATTGTCGCTTGAGTTGGCAGTTGATTCCGAGTTCACCAAAGTTGAAGGGTTGCAAAAAAATAGTCGATTTACATTTGAAGCTCATATAACTTATGGTTCAGTTTACCTATAGAATATCGAGAGTTGTATATCGAACGCATCAGTGTATAAAGAACTGGTTAAGTAAAATAGTGCCGGCAAAGTAACTAAACACTGATGAAAAAGATATAGTAGAAAAATATTTGCTGCATATATTAATTATAAACAAAATTATTCATCTTCTTGTTCTTTATACTGGATAAAACATTATAACTGTCAATAATTTCACAGTAAACAAAAGAGTAGGACCATGAACTGCTAACGCCAACTGAAGTCTATAAATCTATCTTAAGAATTCTTAATAGACAATTTTTTTTGCAAAGGTTAGGTATTATTTATATTGAAAACTATGTAAAATTAATACTTTTATTTCAGCATCAATCTGTTAAGTCACGCCTGCAATATTGTTACTATGCAAAATTTTATCGAACAAGTGACTATAAAGGTGCTTAACCGATTTTAAGAACCTAAAGAATATCAAGTTTCTATAGAAATCAAAAAATTGACACGCTGTTAAAAAATTATAACCGTACCTATTAATACAATAGCTACTACATTCCATCCTGAATCACGATTATATCAATTTTACGCTAAATCTGATTCAAGTTGTTGCTAAGTCATACTGTATTAAATTTATTAATCTAGTTTACTTAACCTATTATGAATTTGACTGATTGTGCAAAAAAGAATAACTGTTGATGTTTTTTTGAAGTGAAAAACTTTTATGAGCGATTGAGCGCGTTCAGAACCCAAAAATAAGAAAAACTTTTCTATAAAGTAAAATCCGGAAACATAATTGCTTACTTAGCAACATGGTAAATAATCACAAAGTATTGTTAGAGCTAAGAAATCTCACATACTTAGCTCTAACAATTTACATTCATACATAAAACGCTCATTTTTCGGCATGTGTAGATGAATCTTAATTTTCTTCTTGAAACTAATTATGTTTTATCCCATTTTATATCGACTAATCTAAATGTTCAATTCTGTTTAAAGTAGGAATATGGTTTGTTGTTTATTTAATTTGTATTTAATTGTCGTCATTGCATGTTGAAAAGAGCAAAATAAATTAAAACGAATTTGGTATTGTAATGATGCTGGGAATCTGTCGGCTAAACGTCAAACAATTACATGCTATTTGTAACCATTACGACCTACGATGGGAACAGTAAAATTTATTTTATTTTACAATAAATTTCCTTCGAACGAAGTTTAATTTAATAATACATTATGCTTGTGACTCTAGGTATTGATTAATATATCCTATTTTAATGCATTATATAATCAATCCGCTCTGTATTATTCTGATCAAAGAAATTTTTAAATGTTATCAGATCGTGTTTTAAGTACTGTTCAGTATAGACTCTACTTCCACACTAAGCAGCTCCTTCCTTTCATTAAGTAAGTACCTACAAGCCAAAGCAAATTGTTTAATAAACAAGACCATCAAAAGACCTCGTGTGAACGGAAAAGGAAATCACTCTTCCTTCAGCTGCTTATGTGTACAAACATACAGTATGATTCGGTTTTAAATTTAAATTACACTGGAGACTGATTAGAAGTTAACTGTTTTCCTAAAAAAAATAGTAATTAATATTAATTGACAAGAGCCCCAAAATGGGTATAGGAGTTACAAGTCGTAGTGTTAGGCTAGTGTTAGCCCTGGAACACACTCCTATGATTTTTCCAAACGGAGACTTCTGTGTTCAAGGGTGTGGTAAAGTAACGCTTCAATTTAGCCAGAATGTTTATTTCTTCCGATATCCAAGCTACTTTGCTCCTTTAAAGGCTCTACAATCTCCATGTTTGTGTCCAAAACAGCCTTGAATTGCAAACACTTTCTTAAGCAACTAGTTAAACACAACAAAGTTATTTTGTTGTAGGTACCAGAGCATAAAAAATTGTCGGAATGCTGATAGTCTATCAAAAGAATGAGCATCGGACCTAAACCTTTCTGTGACACCTGGAAATCTGCATTATCAATAACTTTTAACTCAGTGTAGCCTATTGGAAAAACACTCCAGGCCAAAGACAAGCAAAAATGTTTATACGGCTTTTACTGCGGTAATCTAATTACTCTTACAGCTTTAGAAACCTAAACTCATAGCAATCGCAGGAATTCTCACAGAACACTGTCCACTGAGGTCTCATCTGTAAAATGGGAAAAATGGGATAAATAATTGCAGATTTGGAGAGTATCCAGATGAAACGGCTGAACAAATTAACTTTAACTGTAGAGTAATTATTCGTCAATGGCATAGTTATCTGGGATAGGGATTCTTACAGCCTGATAAGGTTATAAACGTAAACGTATATCCTAAGCGGATAATAGACTTTTATGGCCCAAGAAATAAATGTAGATACACCAAAGATCTTATAATGTACAATCTACAAATATTAATTGATATATTTTGATTGCGAGAACTTATTACAGTTCTTTAAACACTCAACAGTTCTAGGTATACCTAACTCTCTGTAAAAAGCATACTATATTAATTATTTGTAAACGTATTTAAAATTATGAAACTCGTAGAACTAATAAAAATAATAATAATTGAAGATTAAAAATGTATTCTTTTACAATTTAATGAACCAAATGTTGTAAAAATGTTTTAGTTCTTTTACTTTACTCTTTGTTAAATATACGCACAAGAACAGGATGAAGTGAACTGAACCGGTTGTGCGGGTGTCAGGTAACCACTTCGATGACCAACTGGTGACTTCACTAAATAGTCAGCAAGCAACAAGAAACTAATTTTATGTTCGTTGCCAAAAAGAGAAATAATAAAATTGCAGAACAAAACCAAAGAAGGATACAATACTGATACACAAGAGAGTACATAAAATGAATATGATGATAGCCTTGAGTTGAGATGAATTTTTATGACTAAAATACATTCATAATGATATGGTTGATCTAGTCATTGATTAAAACAGGTCTTATGATTTTAAAACAGGAAGTATGTTAAAAAGAAGAACGAAATTAATAGTTATAATTAATTTGGTCATTGACATTTATTTATAGTAGAGCATACAGTTTTTAGCATGTAAATCATTTGCATCTTAAACTAATTATTAATTTCGTAAACTATTATAATTACGTTTTTTATTCTTTTAAATCCTTTGCACTTAAATTAGAATTCATAGTTAGATAAAAAGATAAAAATAGATGAGATTTTTAGATTTCTTGGCTAGACATTTTATAACTTGTTTTATACCAGAAAATACGAAGATTACTAGTTAGTGGAGGGAAATATTTTTAAGGAATACTAAATTAAATGCTGTAAAAAATTCGAGATTCTGAGAGAGCATACGAGAGCTGTCGCAAAGTAAACAGGACTTTTAAGAAATATCCTATACTAGTAGCGCCTTCTATTATTTGGGCTAGCGTTTGATAGCTACATCTTTCATTGATGTTTTGTTAAAAATTCATGACAATCGGAACACCTCACGCCGAGTTATCGCGTTCAAAGTGACAGTATCTTTTTAATATCGGTCGAAAAATGAGCATCGAAGAGAGAGCCAATATTAAGTTTTTTTTTTTTAACTTGGTAAAATATTTATGGAAACGCATCGATTGTTGAAACAAGTTTATGGTCATGATTGTTTACCTCGTAGCCGAGTCCACTCGCTGAAAGGCGACAAACATGTTATCTAGCCGAAATTTGTGATGACACAAGAAAAAGTGGGTCTGTTTATTAAAAATTAGCCACGATCTTCATTGAGATACATTTAAATGAAATTAAACATCCCCAAATATTCGATTTATCATATTTTGACCGAAAGTTTTGGCATTAGAAAGGCGTGTTCACGGTTTGTTCCGCACAAGCTCATGGGTGACCAAAAAATGCTTCGAATTCAAAATTCGAGAGAAATCATTAAAGTGGACCAGAAAGATAAAAGCTGTCTGTACAACATTGTGACTAATGACGAAACTATCCCGAAACCAAGCTTCCTAGTTCCGCATGGAATGACTCAAGCGAGCCAAATCTGAAAAACATTTGACAAACTTGTGGACCGTGCAAATCAATGTATTAAATCTGAAAGGGGACTATTTTGAATAAATGACTACTTTGCGGCAGACCTCGTCTAATGCATTCAGGAATACCTGGCAGTGAACTTAAGTTGGAACAAAGGATCAACTATATACCGAAGCAGACCTTAGAATGTACAAAGTGGTTTCAAAAAAGAGTCTGGATTCATGGGCACCATCCCAAATAAACAATTCAGAAAAATGTATTTAGATGAATATACTGATTCTTCCCATAAATCTTTGTATGTAATGTACTCTAACTTTACAGGTCAAGGACGTCATATAGGTAAGTATGTAGTATTTCACAATCTGTTGATATTTTATATTGTACTGCTTACTATAGGGTACTTCTTGTAACATGTGGATACAAAGATGTAAAATGTATAAGGTATTTATAAACATCACATATATATTTATAGATTATCATAAATCTAAGTCACGTTTTATATGTTAGTTGTAACGAGTGGCAGCTAATAAGTTCTATGATTGTTATCTATTATATATCTTAACAAGTGGTCCATGCGAGGTCCATGAATGTTCTTAAATTTTTTAATGTATACCTAGTATATGTTATCTGTTCTATTAATACATAAATCTTAATAAACCCGTTTAAAATATGAGCTAATAACACCGCTTCTTTGAAAGGTTACGTAAAATGGCATAGAATGCAGAAAATCCATTAAATTGCAGTTTTGTTATCCAGTTGTCTGTCATATCTCCTAAATTTTTTGTTTATTGATTTTTGCGCCTATGAAACTGTGAAGTTTAATATTTCCGGTACTCAACTGAACGGAACGTTGCTTGAGCGTTAAAATATAAATGGCAGTATTCCTTCGATGTACTGATCCAGCGATAAAATGTATAAATCGATCTTAAGTGGAGGTTATAACTATAAATTAAGATGATTTACTATGAGAATATTTTAATTAATTTAATTTTAAGGCACTCAAAAACGCACAAAGTTGGTATTATACCATTAACCGTCGCCACAAAATAGTACCACATAAAAACCTTTTTACCAGATCTCCACGTTTTGAGGTCTTAGGAAGCCATCATGATTATTCTTGCGATGATGTATGTATGTTATGTATGTATGTATGTATGTATGTATGTATGTATGTATGTATGTATGTATGTATGTATGTATGTATGTATGTATGTATGTATGTATGTATGTATGTATGTATGTATGTATGTATGTATGTATGTATGTATGTATGTATGTATGTATGTATGTATGTATGTATGTATGTATGTATGTATGTATGTATGTATGTATGTATGTATGTATGTATGTATGTATGTATGTATGTATGTATGTATGTATGTATGTATGTATGTATGTATGTAGTATGTATGTATGTAGTATGTATGTATGTATGTATGTATATATGTATGTATGTATGTACCCTCCTACACTCATCTGAATGCTGAACCGTGAAAGCAAAACACATACAGGCATTGAACTCTTTCCACATGCGATGCCTAAGAACTATAGCAGGAGTAAGCTGGAGAGACATGGTTCCAAATGAGGAGATTCTAAAACAAACAAGTAAGATGAAAATGGAAGAAATCATCCGGATTCGACGCCTCCGATGTGCAGGCCACCTCAGCCGAATGAACAATGACCGTATTCCCCACCAAATTGCATTTTCTCAACTTAGAGAAGGGACCCGAGCGCAGCAAAAACCCAAGAAGCGCTGGACAGACCTCGTCAAAAATGATCTGAAGCTGTTGAAAATCGATGAAAGGGAATTGAGAACAACAGCATCGGACAGAAACCTCTGGCGTTCGAAAATCCACGAGAATATTCAGCAGAAACATGAAGAAAATCTAGAACAAGCTGTCCAGAAAAGACAAGAGCAGCATGAGAATCAAGATCAGTGGGACTGGAAGTGTCCAATCTTTGATTTTAAAATATTAGGTAGCAGAGGCCGCCAATATGTAAATTCACACATTTTACAAGCTCACCAAGATAGAATTCCCATAACACAAAACAATAATGCTCTGATTTGCGAATTTTGTGGCCACATATCAAAATCCAAAGCAGGGGTTACCAGCCATATAAGACATCGCCACCCTGAAACTAAACCAATCAAGCTATCCCGAGGCGACAACACAACAACCCATATCCCGCGAATCCGCAACAAACATCATCACAACCAACAACAGCGATTGATGATCTATCCTGTCCTGCATGCAACCGGCAGTTTAAATCAAAGGCAGGACTCAAAAGCCATCAACGGGGAGCATCTTGCAGAGGAACAGTTCAAAGCCAGACAACATCGCATCGATGAACGTCTAATATCATGTATGTATGTATGTATGTATGTATGTGTGTATGTATGTATATAACCCACTTATAACTTTTTGGTGGTTGCAACGATCAATTCCATAACTTAATAAGCTCTTAACCCCAAAAAAGACGTCGAATGCCGTTGTGGAAAAATTGGTTGATTCCTTCGTGGGATATCGTTGTCCAAAAAAATTAGAAAAAGTGTTTTTTAACAATTATTTTTAGATTTCTTTTACTAATCAATTTTGTACTAACTGTAACGTTTTTAGCACGTACAAAATTGCGTAGATTGCAGCCTCGAACATTAAAATCGCACAACGCATTAATAAGTTACCCGAGGATTGTCTTTTTAGTTTTGCATATAGCCACAAATCTAACATTATTCTTTTGTTGACATACATCCAAAGTTTTATTGCGATACAACAAGTTGTGTCTGAAATTAGCGAGCATTTTTAAAGATTGCTTGCAGGAATAAGCTCTTTTCAGATTTTTTCGAGGATTTTTTTTATTAGACAATTAGAAAAACTTTGTAGTATCATAAAACGTTCTATTTAATCCAACTGAAGTGGCAATTATAATTTAATATATGATACACTCTGAATAAAATTTTTCAGGCTCATATTTTTAATATAATGCAGTAGTGAGGAATGCATAACCGTTTAAAATAAGGATACACAATAGATTTAAAAAACGTGCTTATTCATATCGAACTCTCATTAATATTAACATTCCAATATCAGGTAATACCTCTGTGAGTGGTACCTCTTTGGCTAGTACCTACGCGATGATACTCAAGATAACAGTAATTATGAGAAAATTTGGACAAAGGCATTTGTAATGTAGAACAATTAAGGTTATGTTGCCTATTAACGAATAAATAATGTCAAAAGAGCCGTTGCTCCAAGGTCGTAACGGAAACTTTTTGTATAAAAGAAATATATGTACATATAAATATTTATATGAGATCCGAATCTTCTATGAATTATTATTATTTAAAAAACTTCATTATCCATGTATATTTTTAAAAGTATAAGTAACTTTTAATCTGGATTACATAAACAATGTGTGCATTTTAATATTTGAAATACCATTGAACTTATTCGTATTTATATCAGGTTTGTTTAGAAAGAAACGAAAATTCTGAGTTTTTACGGGCTATGAACATTCGATTCTCGAGAAAATTTTGTCCTTATGTTGGTACATATGTCCCTAACATATGTAACAATATCAGTAATTTTGCATTGTTAGTTTGTGATTGACAGACAGACAGGTTAGACATGTTTTGGTATACTCTTCGATCTTCTACTATCGAATAAAATGGATCAAAAAATCTGTTTAATACCGCCAACGCTGATCGAGATTGCCTTAAAAGGATCATAATTGGACACAAAACATGGGTATATCTATGACATCGAAACTAAAGTCCAATCATACCAATGAAACGGCCAGCGGAGCCAAGACCGAAAAAAGCACGCCATGTTCGGTCGAATGTGAAGGTTTTTCTCACTGTTTTCTTCGATTACCATGGCGAAGTGCATCATGAGTTCGTGCCACAAGGTCGACCGGACAAGGAATATTACCTGGAACTTATGAGACGCTTGTGCGAAGCAATACGAGTTATAAATGCAAGGATTTGTGGGAAACACAGTCATGTATTTTGCACCATGATAATGCACCGGCACATTTATCACTGCCTCGACCACCGTAATCTCTGGACTTTGCCGGCTGCGACTTTTTCCTATTCTCAAAACTAAAGAGGATGACGTTTTTCGACAATTGAAGAGAGAAAGGCCGCTTCGAAAAAAGAGCTGATGGCCATATACAAAATCGGGTTCCAGAATTGCTTCGAAGATTGGAAGAAGCGCTGGCGCAAGTGTGTTATATCTGAGGCGGATTATTTTGAAGAGGATAATATTTGATGAATAAAGATTTTATGAGTTATTAAAAAATTCTCGATTTTTCTGATTATACCTAGGTATACTAACGTGGGATGATATAAAGAAAATACCTAATCATTAAACGTATACACCGTTAACTTTTTTTTAATAATTTGACCAAGTATTTATTAAAATCATTTCACTACTGTCCACATCATCAAATTTTCACGGATTCTTTATCTCTTGTCATGTTTTTTTAAGTTTAATTGGCTAAAAATACGTATTCTTATTGTGCAAAAACAACAAGAATATCTTAATTGAATTCAGATTAACATCAATTAACAGTTTTAAGTAGTAAGCAGATGTTAAACCTGCTAACTTTTTATATCGGATGTGGTTGTAAGTAATATCAAACCTGGAGCTATATCAGATAGTGAACACAGTTAATAAATTATTTTAATATTTTTATATTGGTAAAACAATGAGTTTATTTATCAAAGTGTCGATACTTCAGGCTGTTTTTGCCCATGTTCATTTTTTTGTAGTTGAACTTTATGGGTGTAATGAAGTTTGTATCTGAGTCTTGATTAAATTTTTTGGAGAGATAAATCAGATCGTACAAGCAATAGAAAAACAAAAATATAAGGATGAATAGTATCTATGATAATAGAGTTAAGAAAAAATAGAATTGATACTAGAAAATATAAATATAGTTAAAAGAAAAACTAATAAAATTCACCAAATAATAAAAAGAAAATAAATGAATAAAAGAAACATACTAGCATTTTTTTAGTAAATCGGGCGCCTGACGTTTTTCACAATAATTTGATTCAAACAATGTCAATTTTCGATAAAATTAGTATTGCTACAATCTTCCTATTAGTAAGAAATTAGGCTTTCTGTTTAGAGCACGGAAATATTTTTCTCCATCCAACTTGGCTACTCTTTACAAAGCCCAAATACGGCCTAATCTTGAATACTGCTCGCATGTATGGGGTTCGGCGGCTCCGTCAAGGCTCGGAGTTCTGGATGCCATACAGAGAAGGGCAGTTCGACTAATAAACGACACCAGTATCACCAAAAACCTAGCCTCATTATCCCACCGAAGAGCAGTGGCTGATCTTTCCTTGTTTTACCGATACATAAACGGATTTTGCTCAGAAGAATTCCGCTCTATAATGCCTCCACTTGCCAGACCAGCCAGAGCAACGCGACGTGCCAACTCCATGCACCCTTATACTGTTCAATGCCCGACATCGAGAACGGATCGATTCGATCGTTCCTTCATCCCCAGGGTCTCCAGATTGTGGAACTTCTTACCTCCCCACGTCTTCCCCACTCGTCCTAACTTGCAGGCCTTTAAAACCCAAATTAATAAATTACCTCTTCTGCCCCAATATATGTTCTCGGTACATTTTTATTTAGGTCTATACCTACGAGGACATCCTTAATAAAAAAAAAAAAGACAAGCATCGAATTCGCGAATGCAATACTAAATTAGCATTAAATCCAAAAAAACTCGATTCCGCCAATTTAAAACTGTTAACTTTTTAGACGTCAATTACGTAAGTAAAAAAGTTATTGCATTAAAAGAGTTACCTTTTACTTACTATTAAATATTATATATAAAAGTATATAAAAATCTTTTAACTTTGTTTACATTACCGTTTTTATTAGCTATTTGCTATATTTCTTAGTAATTATTTGAATTGTTTATACCAAACAAATTGGATAAGCTAAAATATTATGAAAGAACTATTACGTAAGTCTAATGAATATTAATAGTGGATACATAAATATATTTTAATTTTTGACTAAGCGCCTACATAAAATTTTATGGTATATTTTATACTGCAAATAGCTATCTGATGTTTACAGAAAAAACTTAAATAAATATTATGTATTTGAAAATAATATATGGGAAAGCTAAAAGAGCATTACCTACTAGTGTGATGAAAATTTTTGATATCGCAATACTTGTATAAATTAAAATATATCATGGATGATTTATTGTTTCCTTTGATTTTTTAAATTGAATTTGAGATGTTTGACAAATAAAATACTTGTATACCCGTTAGATAAAATACACACTTTTTATAAAAGCAAACAAAGCAAGTGTTCACTTTCATATGCGCCTGATGACGTGCATATGCATATCGGACAGTTCAGGTTCATATGCGGGCATTTACGTTCATATGCGAGCATTCTCGTTGACATGCGAGCATGCACGTTCGTGTTTCGCATATCATATGCGCCTATTGCCGTGTATATGCGAGCGTTCAGGTTCATATGCGAGTATTTACGTTCATATGCGAGCATTCTCGGTAATATACGAGCGTGCACGTTCGTGTTTCGCGTGGTATATCGTATCGTAATTGATTTTCTATTCCGCTACAAAGGAATGCGAATTACGATAAAACGACTAACCAAAGCTACAAAACATGCAAAGTTCTTGGTAAAAATGTAAAAAATGCACAGTTTTGTTCGAATTCCTTATAAAAGTCGTTGCGTTTTTTTGATGCAATATTCACCCACAAAAATCAAGATTTTCACAAACTGCATGACAAACTGCATGCTTTTATTAATCTTTAAGCTAAATTTCGTCAAAAAAATCGATAGAAATACAAAACATATACATTTTAACCATTTTTTTTTTTGTTCTAGATAGTCATAAAAATCTGATACTATATTGTTTCATAAAAACAAATTTTTAAAAACTACATACTGTTATTAAACATTAAGCCAAATTTCGGCAAAATAATCTTCAAAAGAATCAATAGAAATGTAATAAATCCACATTTTTAAGCATTTTTCTGTTGTAGATCGTCACAAAAATCACTGCGGTTTTCACTGTGATTACTTGTAATCATTTGTAGTCATTTCTGATCACTTATTATAACTTCTGATCGGATTTGATGAGTTTGTAATCACTTTTGACCAATTGTAATCAGATGCGAATACTTAAAACCGTTTATTGTCGATTTCAATCACATGGATCACTTGTAATCACTTCTGTTCACTTAAAATCACTTCTGATCGCTTGCGATTAATCTCGTCGAAATATTTAAACTTATCTTCAGAGAAATCTATACAAAAAATTAACATAAACCAAATTACATGATAGTTCTTTTAACATATTCTTGAATTATATCATCTTTAAGTCTTTTAAAAGTTCGTTTTCCTTTATTTTAATTATTACCTACTAATCATCCAAAAGTTGCCTCTTTTAACTCACATTAAAAAAAACGTTTTTTTAATGGTTTTAATTAGATTATAGTTATTAAATGAATAATACATCATTTAAAATGACAAGATCAAGTTGTGATACGAGAAATTGTTTATTAAATAAACTCTAGAACTAGAGACAAAAGATTTAGTATGGATGATTGTTGACTGTGAAAGTTATTTTTTAACAAATATTTACTAATTAAGTACCCAATATAACAATGGTTTTATTTGATTAATATGAATGAAAGAGTATTTAAATATTGGTAAAACGCAAATAATGAATAATGGCTTTATGTTCATTTTCATCGGAATAAAAAATGATTGATATTGTTATCAGTAACTGCCAGTTTGCATTATATTTACTTACTAAAGTTAAAAATGATAAAATTATGCTTAATTTATTCATTTATAGAATGATAATAGTGTGGACAATTCCTAATCAAGGTAACAAACTTTTAGATAGTTGTATTGATATAAAAAAATTTAACAGACCAATTGTAATATTCTTTGAAAATTGCATCTTTACAATTTTTACAATGCAGGTTTTAAAAACTAGCATTATAGGAAAAAATATTTCATTTCTATACAGATCTAGACTTTGTCAAGATGTCGTCATTGAAACGCAACTGCGAACTCTTTTGTTTTGCATATAGCCAGCCATAAGGACAAAAATAAATAGCTTTAAAATACTTTATTGCTTTTTAAATTATGTCCCACCAAGATTAATACACTTCTGTACAAGTTCCAACCAACTGGTAAAACAGTTATTCCAGTCTTCAGTTGACGCCTGCAAAATCGCTGTTTTAAAGGCATCGAGGCTTCTTCTGGAGACTTGAATTCCTGCCCATGCATTTGTATTCTTGATCTTTGGGAACGTGACGATTCTCCGTTTTGTGTTGTTTGTCGGAGTTTCGAGATAACTTTTGCTAAACATACATTTATATTAACTACTTGATTTACAGTTTCCTGCTAATCAATTGTCATTTCAGTAAAACGTTTATCAAATAGATGTCAAAGATAATAATAGTATAATACTATTATGACGTTTTACAGAGTCTTTGAAAATCAAAGAACATATAGACCGTTTACTAAGAACCAACAACTACTTCCCTGGCTATATGCCACGACGGACATTGAATTACAGTTCAAAGTTAAACGGGGTTAGTATATCTTCAAGATAGAACTAACCATTTTAGTTTGCAATTCGAAAGGATATCACTTGTAGACCAAGGTTTTTTGTCAAATAGAATTTCAGTTTGCAATTAGTTATGGAGATGTCGGTATTATCGCACTTTTAACATTTTCTTTACTAAAGATAATGTATTTGTGTGATTTCAGACATATCTCCAGTCTAGATGCTCTTAGAGCTTCTGGACGGATATCTTCCTTGTACTGATGAGACGCAATACGTCGAAACCGGTCTACAAGTGATATCCTTTCGAATTGCAAACTAATATGGTTAGTTCTATCTTGCAGATATACTAACCCCGTTTAACTTTGAACTGTAATTCAATGTCCGTCGTGGCATATAGCCAGGGAAGTAGTTGTTGGTTCTTAGTAAACGGTCTATATGTTCTTTGATTTTCAAAGACTCTGTAAAACGTCATAATAGTATTATACTATTATTATCTTTGACATCTATACATTTATATACCAATCGGAAGTAACCGTTCTTTGATCTTGTAAAGCAATTCTTGCCACATGACCAGATTTTGACACAAAAGTTGCGACAATTTTCTTTGACACACTACGAGAACTGATCACTTTTGTTGCTTTGTCCTCATGGTGAAACACGTTTATGTTCGGGTTCGTAAAAGTAAATCCAAAAATCATCGCCATTAACAATACTATAAACGTTTTTTTTAACCGTTCCAACTTTTTTCGACACCAATTAACGCGAACCGTTTTTTTTTTTGCTTAACTTTGAGCAAATGAGGGATTCAACGAGAAACCAACTTCGTAACACCCTGTTCTTTACGTAGGACCTTTTGGATCAAGGACTTGAAAATGCCCAAAGTTACATTTCTCTTCTGGTATGTTATACGGCGGCTATCCTTAATTAGCTGACGAACCGCATGTGTTTTGCTGTGTGAATTGTGAATGCTGTTTTGGACGGACCTAGATTTGTGCCTGCGCGGTTATTGGTGGAGCCTTTTAAGCAACTACGGACTATGCAAAACTAAAAAGACAATCCTCTTATTGGCAGTATGAAGAACGCTGAAACTTAGGATGTTTTTTTTTCTTATTCATTTTCATGTTACATGTACATCTACACCACCACACAAATGAGTATACTCTTTCCAATCCTAATGTAAAATTTTGGTCTCTTTGGCGGTTTTTAAGTGCCTTTGACGACATTTCCGACCATTGGCGTGGAATTAAATAAAAAGAGTTCATAAATTTTTATTAATTTTTGTTTTAAATTTCAAAAGAAAAACGGTTTTTGTATATTTGTAAATTTTATATCAATTTGAAAATTGTCAAATAACAAATTAATTCTTTCAAATTGAAACTTGTTAATTTTAGTTATTAATAAGAACATTTGGCTCATTAGTCAAATAGTACATAACTTATAATATTTTTATAACAATTGTCTAAAAATAATACTCATTTTATCAGACAATCTTAAAAGATTGTCTGTCCAGCAAGGACCATGAGGAGGTATGAGCCTTCCTTGCCTGGAAAGGAAAGGGTTGGGTACGTTAGTAAGAATATAAAATTAGTTTGTTTTTGAAAACAAGTTTTCAAGATACATCACGATAGTTGTAAAGGAAATTGGTTGGAATTAATAACAAGAATTGTCAGAGTCTTCTGAAGTAGAATCGTTTCCAGGTTGAATAACTAATGGTGCTATTGGCGGTAAAACAGGATATTTCTTTTCTATTTTTATAACATGTGTTTGGCAATTTTTCCATACATCGCTATTAATGTCACTAATTACCTCTCGAATATTATTAAGAACAACTGCGCTTAAGGTTGGTGACTGAATGTATTTTCGTAAACGTTTCTTTACAGTACTCCAAACCATTTCGATTGGATTAAAAATACAGTAGTAAGGAGGTAAACGCAAAAGGGTATGACCATGTCTGCTGCAAATGGTGTCAATGACGTATTCATTTTTAAAATTCTGACTTTTGATCATTCTTATTAATTCCTTCTTTACTGGAACCTTTTTAGGAACATCGATATTTTTGATTGCCATAAGTCTTGAAATTTCATTCTTTTTTTTGTGTTATTAGGTATTTTGTTTAATATGCGGAAATGATACGACACATTGTCCATAACAATTACTGAATTGTAAGAAAACCCAATAGATAGTGTTGAATTTCGATTCATAAATAAATAAATAAATAAACGAAAAACTAAGAGAAAGTGGAAAATTAAAAACAGAAAAAATGCGAAAAAAATAAAGTCTAAAAAAAATACCTTTCTAAATCAAATAATACAACGCCACCGTAAGGTGGCGTAGTTATTATCTTATATATTTAAACGAGAAATTCTTACTATATTAAGTACTATCAAGCCACCGTAATATATAAATAATATTTCTAATATAAAAAATCAATAAAAATCAATCACGCTACTGTGTACTGTAATGTGGAAGAAGACTATTGGCGGTATTTGACTGTTGTCGCATTTTGCAATTTTTCTCTTTGAAGTTTTGCTTTGTAAACAGCGCAACGTCGGCATTTCTTTGCGTTAAGATCAATGCGTTACGAAGCGACTTAAAAATCCCCACAGTAAATACACAATGTTGCCGGTATTTAAAAATTTCTTTAAGTATAAGTAATATATACAAAATTGATATTATTAGAAGTGAAAACTGTTTAAATAAGAAGAACCTAGTTAATTAATTTAAGTATATATTTTGTAAGAATATTTTTATATTATCTTTCTAAGAGTCATTGACGAACAATTGAATAGTAAAGTAGAGAGAAAATTTTCAAAATATATAAACTTAGGAATATTCGCAAATATATCTGACAACCTAGATTCAAAAGTCGGATCCTTTATGGGGTTAAAGGGCGTGGTTATGTTTTCACATTAAGATTGGATAAACTATACCATATTAGTTGGGCTTTGAAAAGACATTTGCATGTTGAAAAAATTTGTTTGAACATGGTAATTTTATTTGCAAAACGGTAAAGTTTATGTTAAAAATAGATAACCAAATTTTGGGAAAATACTTCAATGATTGTCAATAACTGTAGTCCAACTTCACCGTTATATCGTAAACCACCCACACAATACTGTTTTTATTCAAAAATTGTTATTTTACCAAGTTATTAAACACATAGTTATTCTTACAAATAAGTGTTCTTTGTATTCTTAAACAGTATTGAACAAACAAATTAAATCGTTATTAACATAAATTTAAGTACTTAGCAAATATTAGCAGTTGGTTGCTATAAAATATTTATGTTCACACAGTTTGATTAATTTTTTTTATATTTTTAAAAAAGAAATTTGTATTGAAACGATTAAAGCGGACATAAAAATTTCTTGTTTAGTGCCGATAAATGAAAATACACACCATTGTAAACTTTTAATTAAATTGAATGTGTAATTAACTATATAGAAAGTGTTAATTAAAAAGTTATTTTTTTATAGTATCTTATTAAATGAAAAAATTTACATAGTGATGCATACTGATTGATATCTTTATCTTAAATAAATATTAATTATTACACAAGCTATTATACCTTCAATAAAAATAACTGGATTTTAAAAAATATAGTTTTAAATGTTTCATATGAGTTTTATTTAAAAAATACATTTTTGTAAAATTTAATAAAATTAATTACGTAAAATATTTTTTGGTCCTCCGTCCAGAAACAATACTATTAATTACTTCAAAATCGTCCGGAAAATGACATTTTCCGGCCTAGGCCGGCAAAGTAGCTTTTAGATTATCTAAAGAGATGGCGCTAGAGTCATCAAAAATACATAATGAATACTACAAATTTTAATTAAATTTATTTAAAAACAGCGTATAATGTACTCAACTAATAACTTTTTCTAAAGGTAAACAGGATTCAAACTTACATTTAATTTCTCTCACAACTTTTATTTTAAATTTGACATTTATGTCAATTTACAACTACTTATCATTCGATTATGAAAATACATATCTCGATTTTATTATTGCTCATTAAACTATAATAGTTCATTGTCTCTGCTATTTTTATATAAAATTATTAGATATTAATATTAATATTATCAATATAACAATTTTTACTGTGCTGCTTATTAGAACAGTATTCGTATGTATAAAAATTCGTGAAATCAATGAGCATAAAATCATTCATAATTACTAATTCTTTTAATTGTTTAATATGTCAATAATGTCAATATACACCTAATCTTGTATGTTACAAAGTAAACAGTTTTTAAACTTTTGAAAATATTAAAAATTGGTCGGACCAAAAAATAGTGTGTGTTACACGTCCGCAAAATGTTTTGCAAGTGCTCGTATTGTTTCGCCTCGGTGCTACGCCCCTCGGCTACACAACTTTACTCGCTCTTGCAAAATGGCATTTTCCGTCCTTGTGTCACAAATAACTATTTTTTTAACCGGCCAGAAATTAGTACTTTCAGGTTTATTTTTAGGTCAGAAAATCTCATATTGTCGGACAAGGCCAGAAAATAAAAATGAGTCCGGTAAAAGCTTTTATTTCATCCTGTCCAGTAAATACACTTCCCTATAACCAATTTGGCGCCGGTAAGTACAACATTACGGTATCAGGTACTGTAATGTGTTGCCTAGCAACTCTGTTCTGACTGCTTAAGGGAAGACAATTATTTTTAATTTTTGACATTTAAAAACACTATAATGACTATAAAATAAAAATAAAATAATTAATTACTTACTTTTACATCCATATTTAAAAGGAAGTCAATGTTATTCAATTTTATATTAACAATTAAACCTTAATAATAAAAAAATTATTTGACAGTGACAGATGGCTTTCAAGGTAATTTATTGACATAACTAATCAAGTTACGAACTATTTTTAGTCAAGTTACGAACTACTGTTAACATTTTTATGAATTTATTAATTTATAAAAACAGGATGAAATAAAATATAATACGATACATGGTCGTTAGTTGTTATTACAGTCCTCGTTTTCATTTCCAAACTCGGCTCCTACGTCGCCTCGTTCGTAAACTAACTCGTACTGTAATAAGTCACCTACCGACCTTGTAACGTATAATACTATTACCGGACTCATTTTTATTTACTTTCCGGCCTATCTTTAATGAAAAAAACAATAAAATAGTTAGTCTAAGATAGCGGTCAATTGGTTTCTATGGTAACCGAGTTTTGTACATATTTAAAACTATAAAATAACTTGACGTATTTTGACGTTTAGTTGAAAACGTGAAATTGATTATAAAATGGATATTTAAAATGATGCATTTGATTGTGAATTAATGGAAGATGAAATTATACCAGACGAAATTGTAAAGCCGACCACCCAAGCAACGTTTGTTAAAAAAAAATTTAAAATTAGTTAATAAAGAGTTTTTGTTATAAAAATGTAAACTGAATAATATGAAGTTTGTGGTACAACAATGCCCGTTTTAAAAAAAATATTGTACGTAATACGTCCCAAAAGTGCTTTACGAAATGTAGAGCAACATGTGTTTTAGAAGTCTTACTGTTACAATCTAATCACTAGATTATCCATAAAAGATTTGAGACGCCATCAATAATGTGTAATTACTATCATTAATATACAGTTAAAAGGATATAAATACATTTCTAAAGACATTAACCATAAAAGTTATATAAATAGCAAATATGTGGGAAAAACTTAACAAACCAAATAATACAGGAGAGCCAACAAACAGACTTTGAATTAAGTTTTACAAATTTACGCTATTGTAAGCTATAAATATAATCAAATTGGAATGTCTGTTTGTAATATTAAAATAACTGCTTTTTACTAAATGCATAATATGCATTGACGTATACACAATACAATAGTATTTTTTCTGCTCGTCTGTTTGTTTGTTTCGGCTTATCCCTGGAACGGCTGGACCTATTTTGACGGGACTATATATCACTGGCAGATAGCTATGAGTAACTTAGACTAACGAAAAAGCTGATAAGCTGGCTACAAAGAAGCTGAAACCGGACCAGAACCATATTGTGGAATCAGTCTTAGAAAAACTAAAGAAAGAAGTGGATAGAGCAAAATCCAAGATCTAGACGACATTCTTTAGTGCTCTGAACGAGTAACGTCAGAAAAATAAAATGAAACTATATTTTTCTACAAGCATGCGTAAAACAACACTTTCCCGCACGCATTTTAATTCAGAAAATATCTCTTTTCCGCACGGAGTGCGGGAAATACTTTTTCCCGCACGGCGTGCGGGAAAGATTTTTTCCCGCACGCATTTTTTTTTATTAATTAGAGATGTTGTTCGATAACTTTTTTGACAAATTATTGTATTATTATCTTTATCTTGTTGGACTACATACAAATAGTAAAAAAAATTAAGATTATTTTACATGAAAATAGGGATTTTTAAAATGTTTGTTTTTAAAAAAATCATTATTTATTAAATCACCCCTGTAAACCTTATTCAAAGCAACAACAAATTCACCTGTTTAAGTAGGGTTGCTATAGCTGCAGTCGTGTATTTATTGACACTATGAAAGATTTAATTGTCAGAATTGCATCTTTTCAAGTATCTGAATAGTAATCCAGGTGATTTTTAAAGTTTTGATTCAAAAAAATTAAATGGATAATTGCGATGAAGACCTTCCGCACAGTATTTTGGAGGCTGCTGCTGAGGCCAACCTAGAACTCCTTCCTGCGATTTCCAAACAAAGGTATGAAAGGCAGTATGATCATTTTGTTCAGTGGGCTCGTCAAAAGGGAACCAACAATCTAAAAAAAGAGGAAGTTTTACTGGCTTATTTTTTAGAACTAAGTGAAGTTATAAGACCCAATACTCTTTGGTCCCGATTCTCAATGATAAAGGCTGTTATGAAACTAAGAGAAAATTTCGATATTGGCAACTTCTACAAATTAATTACATTTTTAAAAAAACAATCTGTAGGCTTTTCCCCAAAAAAAGCCAAGGTTTTCAATAAAGAAGATATTGCCAAATTTATGGTCGAAGCTCCAGATGATGTTTATTTATTAATTAAAGTGGCCACTATCTTCGGTTTAGCAGGAGCTTGCAGAAGAGTAGAACTCACAAATATAACCTTAGAAAACATCGAGGTTAAAGAAAACTACATCACAATAAAAATAACTGATTCGAAAAATCACACATCCAGAGCTTTTGTAATCTCGGAAGAAGTAAACAACGGTAGATATTTTAAGCTTATTAAAAAATATGCATCATTGAGACCTTTAAACACACCTCATCGTCGTTTTTTTGTACAATTTAAACAAGGCAAATGCACTAATCAATGTGTAGGAATCAACTCATTTGGAAAAATGCCTTCTGAAATTGCGGCCTACCTAAAGCTTCCGGATGCTCAGTGCTATACAGGTCATAGCTTCAGACGCTCTTCTGCGACATTTTTGGCTGATTCTGGAGAAGAAATTACAAATATTAAGAGACTGGGCGGCTGGAAATCTACCACCGTTGCGGAGGGATACGTAGAAGATTCCGAAATAAAGAAAAAGAACCTATGCAACAAAATTTTAACACTAAATGAACCACAACCAGAAGCGCAGGAAGCGTGCCAATTAAACATGACTCCAGCTATATCCTTCAGTGAAAGCAGTAGACCAACTGTGGAGCAACAACTTAATTCGGCAATTAGCCTACAAAAAGCTATAAATTGTACTTTTAATATTAATATTAATAATAAATAATTTCAAATTTTGTTACGTTGTTAGAAGTTAAAATAAAATTTAAAAAATGTATAAAGTATCTTTTTTATGCTTGTAGAAAAAATATTGATCCTAACTCTTGCGGAAATTAACTTTCCCGCACTTAACTGCTTGCCCGAACTCCGCTTCGCGTCGTTCGGGCATCGGCAGTTCGCGTGCGGGAAAGTATAACTTTCCGCACTTGTTAGGATAATAACTATTACGATATCCCTCTTCTCTTTTGGCACCGTTTTTTTTTTGTTGTCTCTTGGTCGGTACTTGTCTCGCGGTCAGAGAATTAAAAGCTATCTCTAGATAGTATTTCTAATTTTTGTATATTCAAATGACTAGAAAGATGATTCTCAGTGAAAAATCGAAATGCAAGGATTGGATTTAAGGTTTCAGAATATGTGTAACCCGATACGTTTTTAAGCGATGTAAACATTTATCATTTGATAAAAGCACACGATTTTAGTTTATAAGAAGTTTTTTTTTAATCTTTCTATGTGAATTAAGTAAAAGTGAATCTTAGAAAATCTTAGGAAGTTGTTGAAAAACATATTAGTAATCTTGGTAGATACTCGTGCTTCCAATTATTAGAGGTGTTCGCGTATTTCTAATTATACAATCTTATTTGCACCCGACACCCGATTCTTTATAGGAATTCCCAAATAAGGAATATATACCTAGTGTTGAAAAATGGCAATTAAGATTGTTTACCAAAAATGGTATGTAAAACAACTAGGTATATAGGGAAAGTTTGTTTCTTTTGAAATCTTTACTAGCTATCTAAAATGCTAATTTGCCTGTTAAGGGCAACATGAAAACCCATAAAGCCGTTGCATTTTTACACCGCCATTTAAATATCAAGTCAATAATTCGTCGCACCAGCTATAGATCTGACAGAAGTGTTCGCTGCAAACGTTATTAAGTCCACCTACTAATCTGACTAACAACGCCTTTGCTATGCACATTTCCCACCCGCGCACTTCACTCAAAATAACGCTAAACCCACTGTTGCAAATTAATGTGTACTGCTTACGAAAATATATTCTCGCAAAAAAATAATCGCACTTAAAACAAGTTGAACCCACGTTCTTGAACCTGCAGTTTAAATATTTTACAGATGCAAAAATTCGGAGATAACAGTGGTTTTAAACCTGTTTTCGTTCGATAACCACAAAAAATAAATTTAATTTTATCGTATCGCCGTCAATACATGGAGACTTGAATGTAATGTAGCTGACCTGTTATTAATTTATTATTTCTTTTACTTAATTTTATTACACAATTTATTTCCTTATTAAACAAAACATTAAGCACGCAATTTTTATGTAACTATAATGCCAGCACGAAAAATTATATTTTATTTTTTGATTTTATAAGTGTTGGTTTTGTAACAGCTTCAAGTAGATGGATATGTTAAAAAACTGTTGTGAGGTCTTGATAAGTACCGCACGGAAATATACAGAAAAAATGGATAATAGTTTTTAAAAAGCTTGCAGGATTACACTTAATTAGTACATTTATAATGAAATGCTTCAACCTAAAATAAATGCATTTTTAATGCTGGTTGCATTAGCCCGAGTGTTGGTTGTCAAACGTGCTTGGATGGCTTGTATACTTGTCAATAACATTTAAATAAACTTATAGAAGTTCTTTTTTTTTTTTTAATTTAGAAATTAGACAAACAAATAATGACATTAAGTAGAAAAAAAATGAACAAAAAAAAAATAAGCACTAATAACCCGATACAAGGTTTTGCAGATGATAGCAACCTACACTGTAGCAAAGCGCACAACCATCCCATATCCCTAGATATTTTGGAAGAGGACAGAAGATCCACAACGGATTCTCTCAATCACGATTTGAGAATTGTAGACGAGTGTGGAAGAAAGAATATTGTTAATTTCAACGCTTCCAAGACGAAGACCTGTTGCCTATCCAACAAGAGGCAAACATACGACTCGTCCATCACAATGAATAAAATCAGACACTAGTAGCAAGCGACTCCATTACGTTGGTTGGTATAACGATCTCTCGGGACTTACTCTGAAATGAACATATTGCATCCAAAACAACTGCAGCAGGAAAAAAGTTAGGCTTTCTTTTTAGAGCACGGAAATATTTCTCTCCATTCAACTTGGCTACTCTTTACAAAGCCTAAATAAAACCTAATCTTGAATATTGCTTGCATGTATGGGGATCGGTGGCTCCGTCCAGGATCAGAGTTCTTGATGCAATAAAGAGAAGACTAGTTAACGACACCAGTATCACCAAAAACCTAGCACCATTGTCCCACCGAAGAGCAGTGTCTGATCTTTCCCTGTTTTACCGATACTTGAACGGATTTTGCTCAGAAGAACTCCGCTTCATAGTGCCTCTAGTTGTCAGACAAGAGACAAGCCAGAGCAACTCGACGTGTCAACTTATACTGTTCAGGGCCAGACATCGAGAACGGTTCGATTCGATCGTTCTTTCGTCTCCAGGGTCTCCAGTGCAACATAAGAGTAGCTGGAAGTTTTAGAGGTGGCTCGATAATGATATCTGTTTTGAAAGTCACACAGAGTTAACAGTTCTAAAGCTTGTCACTTAAGTTATAGATTGGCCAGCACACCTAAATCCAATTGAATATGCTCGGAAGTATAGTTTCGTTCAAAGTTAATTTTTGTTTTTTTTGTATACACACTTTATGCCGACAAAAGATTTAATTTTGCGCATTGTTTGAAGACGTGAATCGTTTGTCGGCATAAACGTGAATGCAAAAAAAGCAAAAATTAACTTTAAACGAAACTATACCTAGAAAAAAGCGTAAGGTTTTCAAATTTTGTTAGAGACAACTTTAAGTTGAAAAACGCTTTAAGAGAAAAAATTGATAATCTTATTTGGAGTAAATAATGGCACTAGTAAGAAGCCTTGATAAAAAATAAGAGATACTAAATAAGAGGTACTAAATAATAAAACGCTCACGTTATCTTTAGAATTATTAATTTTGCTATTTCATTTTGGAGAGTCAATATTATGTTCAATATTTTTGTTTGCTATTTTTTATTTTTTATCAAATAAAGATTGCAGAGTGTCATTGCCAAAAAAATTTAGAAGATTATTATCAAAACTTTTAATTACAATCCACTTTTGGCATACTTTTTGTGACAAGAGTACATAGCACTAAAAATGTTTAAATAAGAGTTGTTAAACGAAACTAATAAATCATCAAATCTAGTTAAACAATGGACAAACAATTAAATTTAAAAAGTCAATATTTAAAACGATTATACACATACATATCATGTTTTAATAAATTATTTCCTTCAAAAAAATTATATATAGAAGAACAATAATTCCAAAGTGGGTATTTGAAATATTCGACATGATTAACAGTTCATTTAAACAATGAATTAACAACAAAATAACAGTCTGTATGATAAACAACCAGCAGGTTAAATAACTTCAAGCTAACATAATTTTTTGAAACAGTGAATTTATGATCTTGGGTATACGATTACCATAACCAGTATATTCTTTTTTGTAAAGAAAAATTTCAAGAGAAATAAAAATACTAACGATTAATCACAAAAAGAAATAGATACCGGGTGAAACTGTTTTAAAATTGAAAATAATTTGTTTATTCTAAATCTATATACATATAATAAAACTGTAGAAATGAAAATTCTGTACATTAAAGATATTTAAAAAATAAAAAGCTTGGGTGTTACTACATTGATATAGAACCCAAAAATGTGGTTAGTTTTTTGTTTGTCTGTCTGTATGTTTGTGCGCGTATCACATGAAATTTACTGATCCAATCCGAATGCGGTTTTCACAGTCGTATTAATTTTCTTTCAACTTAACATCTGGTGTATAAAAATTTCTCCCCCCACCGCTTTAACGGGGTGAGGAAAGAACTTTTTATACAAAAATCAACACGCCACGCGAACGACGTCGTGGGTACATCGATATAGAAACCAAAAATGTGGTTAGATTTTTTTGTCTGTCTGTCTGTATGTTTGTGCGCGCATCACATGAAAAATACTGATCAGATTCGAATGCGGTTTTCACAGATGTATTTGTCTTCTTTCAACAGCTTCAACTTAAAAATTTCTCTCCCATTCCTTTAACGAAGTGGGGGAGAAATTTTTATACAACAATCACACGCGACGCGAACGACGTCGCGAGTACAACTATTTATACTATACGAGATACTATAAGATAGATTAGTAACCAAATCGGTCTTATGAGACCTTAATTTTTAAATGTTTGGCTTTAAAAATTTTGTTTAATTTTACCCTAACAACAAGTTTAAGGTAATTAGTCTTACTCATTTTCTTTGCGTTATACGTGATCTTTTTTTGACTCTATCTTAGGAAATGCGCTTCGTTTCCTCTACCTTTCCTATACTTTTCCTTTTTATTTTTCATTAGATCAGTCTCAGAATCATCTATGCTCTGGATTTATTTTTGTCCTTTTACTGACCTGTATCATATAATATACTCGATGATGAAGTACTTCCCAATTACCCTTATTATATTTTACTCCATTTAAGAACCTAAAGGTTCTCTCTGAGTTTTTAAAAATGAAATATTTGCTGTGTTACTGCTCCAGATCTATCACAAACTTTACACATTTTTGAAACCTAGATTATCAAGACAGTCTGAAATAAATACTGGGGTACGAACATCTTATCTAAAATACAGTAGGAGTGCAAGAAAAAGGATGAACCTCTCTGTAATACATAAATTATTAGCACCCACTAGACTTAACATCGGTATCTTTCAGAAAAATCCACCTCTTAGACCACCTATAGTTTTGTAATTGGGCATCTGATTGCTTTGACTATAATAGATATGAATACAGTCATAAATTACGATTCAGTTAAAACACCTGTAACCGAATATCTTCCTTTTGGAATAAAGAAATCAGTGATCAACAATCAGTAATCGGTAATTACTAGTAATTTGTGCTAATGAAATTGTTTAATTTCAGAAACAAATTACAATTTCATAATGAATCATTACAGGCACATTTGGTTACTGCCTACAACAGATATATGATTTAAATCTTTGAAATTACCTTTAAATGTTTGATAGGTGTAACAAATATTGCCATATTGCCAATATATAATAGTAATTTTCTGATTCGATCATTTTTTTTTCTTTATAATTTTAGTTTTGGTAGAATAGAAGTACGACGGTTGTCTTTTAAGTCTTGTATATAGCCATAAAGACAAAAAAAGTATAGATTTAAAGTACTTTATTGCTTTTCTATACACGTTCAAACCAATTAGTAAAACAGTTATTTCAGTCTTCAGTTATAACTTGCAAAATCTCTGTTTTAAAGGCATCGATAGCTCCTTCTGGCGAGTGGAATCGCATTGAAGTCTTGATGTTTGGGGACATGAAGAAGTCGTTGGGACTTAGATCGGGTCTATACGGTAAATCATCTAACGATTCGATGTTTTGAAATTCGAAAAAATCTATTGTCTTTTGGGCAGTGTGAGCACTTGTATTGTCCTGATGTGGGATGATTCGCCGTTGTGTGTTGATTTGTCGTGGAGTTTCGCGAGAACTTCTGGTTAACCAACGTTTATATACCAATCGGAAGTAACCGTTCTTTGATTTGCTAAAGCAATGGTCGCCACATGACCAGATTTTGACACAAAAGTTGCGACCATTTTCTTTAAAACACCTCAAAAACGGATCACTATTGTTTATCACTTTGCTGATTGGCGTTTATTTTCCAGTCTGTAGAACTAAATTCAAGATTCATCGCCACTAACAATACTATAAAGGTTTTTTGAGCTTCCTTTGTTGAACCTTTCCAATATTTTTCGACAACAATTGACGCGAACCGCTTTATGCTCTTTTGTGAACAAATGAGGGATCCAACCGGAAACCAACTTCGTAACACCCAGTTCTTTATGTAGGATCTTTTGGATCGAGTTCTTTGAAATGCCCAAAGATGCGTCTATCTCCCGGTGTGTTACACGGCGGTTATCGTTAATTAGCTAACGTACCGCATCAATGTTTTGCTGTGTGACTGCTGTTTTGGGTTGACCTAGCTTGGATTCGTCACTGAGACTGGAGCGACCACGTTGAAATTCGCAATACCAGCGGGAAATAGTTAACTATTGTGGTGCTTCATTCCCAAACGCGGAAAATAATTTCAGCGAGACATTGCCTTGGGATAATCCTCTTCGAAAATTGTAAAAAAAATATTGCTCGAAATTGTTCTCGGTTAAGATCCATTTTTCGACTGACTTACTAAATTCAAAAATTCACTGTACCAACACGACTTGTTGTATCGCAATGGAACTCTGGATTTATGTCAACAAAAGATTGAGGTTGGATTTGTGTCTTAAGGTTCTATTGGTGTCACCTTCAATGCGGCTATATGCAAAACTAAAAAGACAGTCCTCCTACTATAGTAGTGTATATGCTATCAATTTTTTTTTTCTAAAACCTTTAATTCAACAATTTTCTTTACCATATATATTATGCAAAGATTTTTTAAGTATCTTTCATGGTTTACTAAAAGAGGATTAACACTACTAAAATAAACGTAATCGAACAGATCGAAATACGAAATATTTTTGGACTTTTTTATTTGACGAATCTACTCCAAAAAGAATTTAACAAGTTCAGTTATAAAATAAATTAAAAAAAGTCGGTTAAATGCAAAGAAAAATGATTGTACCAAATTAAATAAAAGTTAAAAAGAATCAAATATTTGTCTAATAAAATCTAAACAGTTAGAGTAGTAAAAAATGCAGCTGAAGACTGGAATTCACCAAGATTCCATTTCTATGTATGAGTAACAAGAATAGAATAAAAAGTGTAGATGATGAAAATATAAAACAATAATTTATTACAGTTGCACAAATTGCAAACTCATTTCTTGTTCATTTTGAAAGCGGATATGATGGTAGATATTTAGTTAAATTTAATAATTTACATTGTACAGTACTTTTTAAATACTTGAAGTATCTATACTTTACCATTTTCAATCTAGACCTAATAAATATTCTATTATAAAATTATAATATATCATCTATTATTAACTCAGTATTAAAAACCAACAAATGATGTCAGCGGGTCAACTATTATATCAATTTTTCTTTACATTTAAGTGTTGTTAACACCGGCACCAGCTCGCCACACCTCAATCACGCATTATTACTCTCTAACGCAATCGGCTAGTGAAAATTATGAATATCCATGACAGGTTATGTTAATTAATTTATGTACAACTATTAAGCACTATACGTAACTGGAAAATGATATGCTTAATGATTTTTTCGAACTTCATCTACCGACTGCTCCGATTACAATTTTACAGGTTTTATGTCGCTGATACAGACCTGTTATTTTTCCTGTAAGAATATCACATATCAACGGTTCATTGACAATTTAATTATTAGTCGAATAACTATAAATATATACAGTTAGCTGTTTTAAATATGTTTAAACAAATATCCAAACGATCAAAGTGAAATTATAATTAAAATCGCTCGTTGTGCAACGTAGCAACCCTTTTAGGAATTAAATCGCTGCTGTCTACATATATCGTGATTGAACAAAAAAAAATGGTCTGAAAAAAATGGATAAAGACAAATTTTTGTTTATAAAAGCTGCTTTGTAACAAGCTTTATCATTGACTATTATTAGTTTGGTATACTGTTTTTGACTATATTATTAACAATGATTATTTTGAGAAATGCAATAAGAGATTCATAATAATAAAAAAAATTATGCTGAGCTACTCTTGTTTATCATATTATCCATTTATAATAATATCCTAAACATTAAAACAATATAATAACCATAAGATATAACTTATTTGTTTAAAAATGTAAATGGAGTCCGGGAGACTTGAACCGCCTTTTAACACTCAATTTAAATTTCGCGCTAACGAAACGTAAAGAGGCCAATAACAAGCACGCCACTACTTTTTACTTGGGCCGATTTGTTTGGCTGACAGGCTCGGAAAAGAATTTTTGTTACAACGGAGTAAATTTTCTTAATTTTTATAGTGTTGAGATTGCGATTGTGTTTATAGAGGTACGTATTGTGTGTTAATACTATTATATTGGCTCATTATTGTAATTTGTCGTGTGCTGTTTTTTCGATAAGATTTTTCTGTGATTGAAAATTAAATTCAATGCAGGAGAGTTGCACCATGGCTGGTGCGGGAGATAAAAAACCAAATTATTAAAGCCAGAAGAACAGCCGGATGCCTTAACGAGACAATTTGGAATAACAAACATCTAAGATTGGAAACAAAGGCCAGCGAGTATATACCAGTTGGTTATTAGACCAATTATGACTTACACAGCCAAAACAAGACCAGACACAAGCAAAACACAAATAGTTCTAAAGACGAACGAAATGAATACCTTAGGGATTGCTGCAAAAGGACTACATGACAGGGTAAGAAGTGAGGAAATCAGACGCATATGTGGGGTAGACAATATAAATATCTGGGTAAAGAACAAGAAAGAAGAGTGGAATCAACACATAATCAGGATGTCTGAAGCAAGTATAGTAAGAATAGCCAGGGACAAGTAGTATAGGGCGCACAAGGAAAAGATGGAACGACAATTTAGGGGTAAAATAAAAAACACTCTTGAAGAAAAACAGGCAGCACTGCCTATATAAAAGAAGAAGAAGAAGAAGAAGAAGAAGAATATATATATATATATACATATTTTAGACAAAAGCAACACAGAAAATATCACACAAAATGGACAATCCAAAATGCAAATCCTCACAGCAGACAGTGCTTATTTATCCCTAAAATGATTGAGATTAGACAAGTAATAAATATTTATTTAACAAAAAATTCAGCTTCTTGAAAGACTACCTTCATTTATAAAAATACCTACATACTAAGAAATTAGCCAACATTATCGTATTCTACACAATAAACCTATTATAATAAACTAAAGGAAATACAAGCATGATCTTTAGGATATACAGGGTGTACCAGAATTAACTACGGAAACTTCGTATACGTATTCCTTGATGACAAATAAGTAGGGTCTTTCCTATAAAAAAAATTTTTTTAGAGACTCCTGTCAGAGTTATAACCCTTTAAAGAGGGGTGGTAAAATGTACGCTACTTGATCGCGATACACGATACTCAATTGACATGGTCCTACTTTTTATTTTTTTACTCCAAACCGAAACAATTTCGCAAAAAACGACAAGGAACAAAAAAGTTTCTAAATAATCAAAACTTCCTAAAATAATTTTTTGTTATTGCAAATATTAATTGCTAAGAAAGTTACAAAAAAAATATTAACAGGGGTTACTTGATTTGCACCGTTAGAATGGGGTAGGGCAGGTGAAAAGTGGCAGGAGAAATGCGTCTTTATAAAAATGATGTTCACCCAAATTTTTATATCTTGGACCAATCAGAAGATATTAAATTAAAACCGTATTTTACCACCCCTCTTTAAAGGGTTATAACTCTGACAGGAGTCTTAAAAAAAATTTTTTTATAGGAAAGACCCTACTTATTTGTCATCAAGGGATACGTATACGAAGTTTCCGTAGTTAATTCTGGGACACCCTGTAGAATTACTCTGAAAAAAGTTTAAGTATAACATGTCCTATTATTTTGCTCAATACCTATTAGTAACCCAAACAGGGTAAAATATACAAATTTTTATCAATGGTCAGTAAACTTTTAACGCATTTATTTTTTAGTTTTGTAGAATATCTAATAGTGTTGTTGAAAAGAAATTACGATTAAAGTTAGAGTTTACAAAATTCTAAAATATTTTCAAACTATGTCATATGATATGAGATATGATACGTATCAAAAAAACTTCCTAAAATGTAACAGAAACAAATATATCACCGGCCTATATAAAAACTTTACGATGTATTGAAGACATCATTCAGACGCTTGTCCCGATGCAAGACAAAACATCTTAAGTTAAAACTTGCATGAGCCACTTCTAAATATGGTTTACGGCCATAACCTCCAACCATATGGCATTACTGCATATTGTCGCACCATAAATGGTCTCTTCTTATATAATTTTAAATTAACTCATCTCTTCATGTCATATCATTAAACTTTTTAATTGTTTTGACACTTTACTGATCTGTTGAAATATACGAAGTATGTAGGTGTGATGAACTGGTAAATCGATGTACACATTCTTTTATAATTTCATTTACAATACAAATTTTAAATGTAAACAGTAAATTTGAAATATACAATAAAACAGAGTTGTGCTAAGGAATATATAACTTTCTGTAAACATTTCAGTGTGGGAAGTTATTATAAATGTACTGAAGTATAAGGAGAGAACATAGTTAGTTAATAAACAAATCGGTTATAGATAAAACATAGATCAAACGGCTCAAATTGAGTTGTCAGTACCTATGAAAAGATTTACATGTTATAACGTTTAACCCGAGGGGGAAACCGCTGGGGAATTTTAGTGTAGGTCGCTTGGGAAGTTTGGGGAAGTTTGTCTCATAATTGGTGAAGTTTGGACTCTTTTTGGGGTATTTCGGTGAAGTTCGGAATTTCAACAGGGAAGTGCGGTGAAGTGCAGACTGATATCAGGGAAGTGTGGTGAAGTGCAAACAGATATCGGTGAATTTCGGTGAAGTTTATTACAACACTGTTGGGAAGTGCAGACCATTTTCAGCAAGAAACTATTCTCAACCTTCGTTAGACGCATGTGACTGTCCTATCTACGCATTTAACAACATATCGTGTGAATCCGAGGAGATTGTAAATAAGGAAGGGGTGGAAAACATTCGTAAGAACGATGCGCAAACGCCGCCGCAGACAGCCTTTATATCATCTATTTGAGATTTGAGTGTCACGCGTGTTTGGTTAACTATTGCTGACAAACATATTGAAATTGTGATCTGAATAACGGTCATTTATGATTTCATTTACTCGTGCAGTTAATTGCACTATCTAGCAGACATTTAGTTGAAGGCGAGGGACCAGCTTTCTGCCTGAGTATCTTTGGAACCGACAATAAATTTACCAATGCAGATGTATCAAAAAGATGGCACACAATCAGAGAAAATGCTGTTGCTTGTGGTATTAAAATATTAGGTTTTTCCTCCGATGGAGATACCCGTTTGTTAAAAGCCATGAAAAATGAAGCACGCTTTCCTTCGCCGTTGTCAGAAAATACCCCTTGGTATTACCTACTCGATAATGATTTGACTTTCATTCAAGACCAGATACATGTCTTGACAAAATTACGTACCCGATTATTAAAACCCGGAATAAAACTGCCAATTGGTAAATTTTTCATTGATGGTAAACATCTTAAAACTTTAATTGAGATGAAAAGTAAAGACAAACATTTACTTACTAAATCAGACATTAATTTGGAAGATAAAATGAACTATGAGTCTGCAAAAAAATGTGTTCCAAAAATCTCCAAGATATTTTGGGACAAGTTGAAAATAGTCAAGGTACACAAATTTATCTTAAAATGATGAACTATCTCATCGCATCTTTTATTAAGAGGGATACAACTATACATGAACGGATTTACAAAATTTGGTATTGTGTATTTGTTTGTCGAATTTTGCGACAATGGATTAAACTCCATAGTGACTTCAGTTTAAAGGATAATTTCATATCGCTCAACTGTTATACTTGCATTGAGTTAAATGCTCATATGATAATTAATGTGATCAATAAAATCAAAAAAGAAACTGATTTGGATGCAAATCTGTTTTTACCATATTTGTATAGCAGTCAGCCGTGTGAGAGTCTTTTTCGATCAGCCAGATCTTTAACGTCCACCTTATCAACAGTGGTGAATTTCAGTATAAAAGATTTCATATCACGAATTGACAGAATCTCATTTATAAATTTTGTTCTTAATGATCTTCGAGATACATATATTTTTTCCCGGGAAATAAAACGCAAACAAAAATGCAATTTCGAAAGTACTAACGAGAAAATTCATAATCTTGATATTAGAGAAATTGTGTCCAATAGCATGGTTGAAGCATTGAATGATTGCAAAAAACTTGAATGGATTTTGATGAAAACTACTGTCATTTACTTGATTTGCCATTTTACCAAGCTGAAACCAAAACTGAACTTGAAGATTTTCAATCCGCCATGGAGACTGAGCATAAAGACCGCAACATGGTCGGCGACCAAATAGATGGAAACACAAAAGGATACATTTATAGAGAGCGATACGAATTTGACCAATTGCGAGGAGGTTATGCATTGTGACAAAGATTTTTCGGGTGATGTAGATCTTAAAGATTAATCCAATAAGATTGAAAATATAACAGAGGATTGTCCCTTTCTCAAAATAAATGTATCGAATGGTAAGAGCATAGTCATAAAAAAATCAAGTTTTTGTTGGTTGTTGTCAGAAAGGAAAGGGTAAAGTGAGTAGTGACAGGCTTAAGAGATTTATTGTAAGAGAGAAAAACAAACACAGATGTAAAAGGCAAATCACTAAAAAAGGAAGGCATTAAATAAGAGAAGCGACAATTCTCGCAAAAAATAAAACAAAAGGAAGTCGCAATAAAAAAAAGACCGCGAAGATGAGTCTGATGATGAAAGTAATCTCAGTATTTCATATGACGACTCGACTGACACAGAATATTCTGATTTGGAAGGTGCTGAAGAGGTCAGGAAGAAGAAAAAAAATAGAAATTTTACTTGAAAAGTACTATTCTGTACTGTATGATGAAGGGTGGTTTATTGGCAGAATTATAGAAGTTGGAGAAGAATCATACAAAATGAAGTTTCTAAAGAAGGAAGTGAATTTTTTTGTTTGGCCAAAAGTGGATGACTACGCTACGGTATCCAAACATTTTATAATTTATGGACCAATAAATCTGATAGGAGCCGATCCTTTCCAAGTTGCTGCCTTTGATTTATATAGAATAAATAAAGAATACAAAATAAGAAAGCAATATCCTTAAAGATTGTAATGATTTGCGTTATAGTTGTAGAGAATAATTTTTCCTTGCATTTTTATATTCTGTAAGATATAATTATATTGTTTTTTATTAGTGACATATTTTTTAATGTATAAAAAGAATTTATTTTTATTTTAATAATTATACCTTTGGTTTGTGTTACATTAACAATATGTTTTTCCTATTTTTATTGTTATGTTTTTGTCTTATATAAATGTTTTTTGATCTCATGGTAATATATTTTATTATTAAAAGTAATATTCTTGTTTTAAAATCCATTTGACAACTTGTCATAGACGAGAAATGAACGAACTAAAGTAATATTTGAAATACACTAAAAAATAATTTGAAAAGTTTATTTATACGAAGGAAAGTGCAGGAAAATAAAATACCTAGAAAGGTGGGAAGTTCGAGTATTTTTTATAAAATCACGGGAAGTTTGGTGTATTTTGAAGGGAAGTCCAACTTTTTTTGGGAAGTTCAGATTTTGTTCTGCTTATAAGGGGAAGTGCGGGGTATTTCATGGGGAAGTGTAAAAAAATACTAGGAAGTTGGGAAGTTTTGGTCAAAATGGGAATTTTAGTGTGAGTATTTTTGCCAGCGGTTTCCCCCTCGGTTTAACCATTTAAACTATAAGAATAAAACAAGATTTAGTTGATTGTTTACAGTTGGGAATTTTTATTGCGAATAACATATCGGCTAGAAGAAAGTACGAAGTCTGTCGCAAATTAAACAGGAAAAAAAAATTTGCTTTTCGAAAAGTGGAATTTATTTTATTCAAAATAGTCTCAATTAGAGTTAATACAACGATTTGCACGATCCACAATTTTTTCGAATGAGGATTTCAACTTATTGACCGGAATGTTCTTCAAAATGGTCGTCGATGTCTTTTGGATGACCTCTACGGCGGCATAACGCTGTCCCTTCATGGGCAAATGTAGTCAACCGAACAGAAAAAAGTCGCACGATGCCATCATATTCGGAGAATATGGGGATAATAATTAATAACTAAAAATGTGATTCAATATTCAGGTTCCTCTATCAAAAATCTCTACAAAATTAACATTGCTTTTATTATTGTGCAATATTTAATAAAAAATAATATTAAGTTCACTGAAGTGACATTCATTTTATAGTTTAACCTTCGTATTAAAATGAATTAAAAATATGATTAACTTAGAGAGAACAATAATAAAAGATAAAAAGAAATATAATCAAAAAAATATACATCATTTAACATTGAATGGTACAATTATAAAATAACATTAAATTTGGCAATGACATAACACCTTAGAGAAAAATGAAATCGTGCGTATAGATTTACGATACCAAAGATTGTTTGAAATAATTTTATCAATTGTATTAGTTTAATTATATTTATTACGTGTATGTCAGCATTACGTTTAAGTCAGGAAGTTTGATGTTCTAAAAAAAAGAACAGTTTTATGATGATTTCTTAGAGATTTTTTTTTACCATTTGACCATGAAAGTAAGCAAAGAAGACACACATTTATATCAACAGTATAATTTATTATGCCACCACGATTGATCATTTTGCCGAATACCGAATATTCGGTCACGATCTAGACCGAATATTCGGCAAAAGATGCGTAGATAGATTCCAACTACACAAACCGTAAATCTCGCATACGTGGGAAAATATTCCGACTTGATTGTGCAGAATTCCGTTTGTAAGTTTATTTTTTTTAATGAATCAAGAAGTTGACGACCGTATACCTGGCGTAAACCTCGAAAATAAAAAAAAAATTATGCGAGTTTTCGAGTATTTATTTCGAAATGTTTTACACATTAAATTGTTTATATCTTTAAAATAAACAATTTAAGAAAAAAGTTAGTAGAGAGCCTGGTACCGCATAACACTGATATATTTGTCTCATTTTCCGTTTTTTCTAATTTATACGATTTAGTCTCGTTTTTATTTTGTTTTCAATGTTTTTGTTTGGTTTTGTCGTTTTTATCATATTTTCTCCTTAGTTTCCACCTATTTACCATTTTTTCGTTATATTTTCATTTTTTGATTAAATATATTAGATATAGATATCTACTTGCGCCACCTTATAACGGCGTGTAAATATATAAGATATCAACTGCGCCACCTTATAATCACGGGTAAATATAAGATCTCATAGTGAGTACTTTGTTGAAACACAATTCGCGTTTAAATATATGACAAATCAACTGCGCCACCTCAAGTAGGAATTGTTCTTTAAATATATTGGATATCACATGTGCCACCTCACGGTGGCGACATAGTACTTCATTTAGTAAGTATTTTTTTAGTTGTCATCTTCGTTTTGTTATTCAATACCAGATGCGTTTTTGTCATACCATGTTATATGAAGAGGCCACTATCAAGGTTGTTAATTCTCATTAAGAGGGCATGGCTAGACAAGGTGCTCTAATCCTTTTCTAGAGATGATGGGTATTCACAATATATATGTAAAGGTCGCAGTGGTAAAGACTAACAGCCAACCTAATGAATCTCTATATATCTATCTATCATACCATGTTTTATAGTGACTTTACGAGAACGCAGTCGTACGGGATACAAAGTATTCTATGTCCATCTCATGGTTCTGAGCTACCTACCTTCGCTGCGCTAATTTGAAGTAATAGAGGATTCCAAACATTATTGACATTTGTTTTCTCTATTTTTTATTAAACTCTTTCTATCCACTTTCTTTTCAACATAAAGAAGTATATTTTAGTTGTGGGTAATCGTTTGGTACAAAATAATAACAGACTAGCAAGATAGTTTATTACGTCTTTCCTAGGGAAAGTATAACTCAAAGCCTTGTATGTTTGACCTTTGCTTTCAGAAATTGTCAAATTTTATTACTTATTGTAACAGCAAATTATATTATTAGCCCAAACGCATTCTTTAATTGCACCTATAAATCTCAATAGTGACTCAAATAACAGACTGTGTAAATCACTACCTCCGGATAGAGACTGTCTTAGACAATTAATCAAAACATAACACAGTTTATTATCTAACACGGATTACAGGTTACATTGAACAACAGTAATTTTTATTATTGACGCCGGTTTATTGCAAGGTGAGTTAGACTAATGTTAGTAAGTATTTCTTTGTCGTTTCAAATATGTTACTAGGTCAGTTGATTTTAATAATCGGTACTAACATTTACTTCGACTTAAAAAAATCAAAACGACAAATGCAAAGAGGCATTATAGAATAAGTAAGTTTATTCGTTTCATTGTTATGGGATTGTTAGTAAAAGAGTTTAATGTCGTACTGAAAGGTCTTTTTACATTTGTTAAGCTTGTTTAGAGTTTTTGTAACACGGATACAATATGTTGACTTACTTGTAATTTGAAGAATGAGAGAAATGTTATACGGGACAAATCAAGGTGCTTACGTGAATAGTAGGAATGCTTTCTCATCATTGTTGGAAAATAGATGAATGCAATTAATTCATACCAAATAGCTTGTACCTACGTGTAAATATATATGATAATCATTTTTATTCTGTCCTCAATATAGATTTTAAGATGTAAATCATCATAACAAATAGTTGGAGAATACGAAGAATTAAAAAAAAAAACAACGAAAATGTGTTATGAAACATTGTTAACAAAATAATAGGTACAAGAAGTGACGAAATACGTAGCGACCACCTAAGAAGAATGAAAAGAATAGGTAAACATCCGTTCAACCTTAAGTAATAAATCTTCCATTGAACGAAGTGTAACAATGAAATAATACTGCAATTTGTATTAAATATCATACTGACAAATTTTATAATATAACAAGAAATCATGAAATAATTCCAAGTAAGTAAGAAGAATAGAAAAACAGAATGTAGCTTAAATTTGGATGGAAATTATGATTGTAATACAGCAAGAAATAAAGGATATACTTAATTAATTTTGTTTTTATGACAACATTTTTAAAAGAAAAAAGTAAAGACAGCAAGAAAGAAAGAAATTAAGTAATATTCCATTGAGTTGATAAAAATAACATTGAGGAGAGATCAAAAACTGAATAAACATTCCAGTTGTAAATATTAAATACCACAAAGTCAAAGAATAGTAATAGAAATTAAACCTATGAATACGAAAAAAAATGGCGATTAATATTGAATACCAAGTCATAACTGTAAATTTACAGTACTACCACAGGGCTAATACGTGAGGTAAGTTTATTGTTAGATCCATCAGCTGTCTTGCTTTTGTATACAAGTACAAATAAAATATTGCCGGAAAGGTAATATTTCAAATAAGACTCCAGTAATCGATAAATGCAGAAACCCCTGCAACTAAAAGATTTAAAAGATCCTAACCGAACTTCTCACATCTGAAATACAACCTGAGGCAAGCAAATATTCGATTTTTGTCGGTTAGTATTTCTTTTGGTTAGAGGTTGCCGAGGTTGGCCGATTGGACTAACTGTAAAGTAAAGAGTGAAGAGTCGAAGACTGAAACCTTCCGGAAGGTGGACGGATCATGTAACCTTGTGATTACCATAAGCGTTTGTGGGTACGGTAACTTTTTTTTAAGTAACCGTAAGTGGTACGAACGTCGTACGGGAACCAATCTGTCAGCATGCATTAGGTTACGCAGATTTATACGTTGACTATCACACAGCGATCTAAAAAATTATCTATCTTCTTTGTGTTAGTTTTTAATTATTAACACAGAAGAATTTTATGATTATATACATCTTTTTACAATACTTACAACGAAAAATTCGTATAAAATCAGATAAAAAATAGATTTTTCAGTTTTTGTCAATTTGATTTTATTATTTAAAGTTCATTGTAGAGATTTTTTTAAATATTGCGATATTTTTTTACAGTTGTTCTGGCTATAAAACACTGGAAGGGCGTGATTAAGTTAGGTTATAAGATTTCAGCACATAAAACTTAGCTTTCATGTGAAATTATAATTAAAATAGGTAGTCGTTGAATACAATAGCACAATTTTATTCAAATAGAACCGTACTGGTATACTTCAGTCTGTCGCTTATGCGATGTACTTTTCTTACTATATGCCATATATATGCTATATACATATAAATTAATAAGAAAGAGATGCACCCCTGTCGGTAAAACTAACATAGAAAAAATGGACAGGGAAAAATTGGGAATTTCTATAGAAAGTTAAAGCAAAGGAAAAGAAAATGCTTTTTATTGTGGTGCAAAGTACTATTGGGTAGAAGATGCGCTCTATTACTCTTTGTTAAGCACTAAAAAAACTGTAATGTAGACTATGTGTGATCAAAGGTACTGAAATACATGTTGTAAATATCTATCTGATCGTTTTGTATTATGAAAAATATCACCAGGGTACTGTTACCCTGTCTATATCGGTGAGAATTATTTATTTTAAGATTTGTAGTTTAAAAATCTGCCGTGAGCGGTGTTGTAGTTATCGTCACTTTTTGACTTGTCTATAAGAATATTTCCAAAATTTGAACGGATTTGTGATCTAGATACGTTGATATATTATTTAAAACAAACTGCATTTCGATATCTCAATTTTTAACAAAGTGATCGTGTTTTGTTTAGTTAAGCAAAATCACTGTATCTCAGTTGTTTTTTGAGATATTTGCATAGAAAGATTGATCTCATGTAGAGAAAGTTCACGTCATGTAAAATTATGAATGGATAATTAACAAACAAATAAATCTTTGAATTGTAATTAGTCTTACCTATTTTTCAGGTTGTAGTGGTAACATTATTAAAAGGTCAATTTGTATTCTCCAAGACTCGACGTTTGTTATTAACCTTTAACTAATTTTTACAATGCAGTAGCGCAATAACCGATTTGGTTTTAAAGACGTTACCTGCATGCCGATAGAAAATTTATAAATTCAATATTGTTTTTGTTGCTCGCCTGTGTTCCTTTCTTTGTATTATTACTACGAAACTGTGGGATGTTGATGTATATGTAGTAATAGGTATCTACGTGTGTATTTCAATCTTACAGCTATTTAAAAGTAATGTGTTTTAGATTGAATGTTATGTGATTGCCTCTGTTTAGTAGGTTAAATTATCACCAGCGCTACCATCAAAAATTGAAAATACTTCATAGCATTAGTGTGGGTTTTATATTCTGTGTTTGGTATATTTTTTGAACAACATTCAATAAAACTTGACAACAATTTGTATGAATAATTAGTTGCATAACTTTAATTGTTAACACATTTTCAGATGTCGGCTTAAAAAATAAATAAAAACTGTTGTTTTTAAAGAAATAAAAACAAAATGAGTATTATTCGTCGAATGAAGTATTCGCCATTTTCTCCTCCTTCACTAACCTCATGGAAAGAAGCGATTATCAGATGATAATATATCTCCTAGAATGGCAGATTTTAAACAAAAACTAAGAGAAAACACACTTTTAAAGAGACTAAGTGAACCTATTGGAAAGCACCCTTATGAAGAAGTACAGCCTTTGTCACCTTGGCCTAATAACAGGAGAAACTAGGAGACTTGGAGGACCTGAGCCTAGATACGCTGACTAGAAAAGAAAAAGAAAGTATATTGAAACAACGATCAATCAATCAACTGCTGAGGAAAAATTCCAAAGAAATATCCAACCAGCAATACGAATTTAATTACCAACACCAATTCTAACACCCCCCTGTTGGATTTAAAAAAATATTTGGCCAACTAATACTTTCAGGATACCCGTCGTTGTACCTTTTCTAGATATTTTTTAAAACTTGTTTCTGTGGAACCTCGTTCAACGCTTGCTAGGATGTTGTCGACGCTTGATATCATCTTCAGGTAACTTCAAATAATCCTTAGATTTTATTATTTATATTTTGTGAAAGTACGGATATATTTTCAGGGCATACCTACGAAGCCAATTATAGCAATTGTAAAGACAAAATTTAAATACCAACGAGCTTATAACCGCCATTATTTTTTTATCTGGATTGCAATTTCCACAATAACGCATTTTTCTTTTGATAAATACTTGTATATATATTGTTCCGACAGTTAAAATATCGACATTATAAGTTTTACGAAACTACTTTTTCTAAAATTAAAATAAATACATATTAACTCAAATTTTAGACAAATTTATTATATGAATTGTATTATTGTACTCATTACTAATCAATGTCGAAGAACAAATTCAGTCCACGACGTGTTTATGACTCATATACTTCAAACCTAGCAGTGATATTAATCTGTGGTTTCACAACATAAATTATTATTAAGAGTTAAGTGTCATAAAAAAGAAAAGGATTAATTATCTCAGTTGTTTATGACTTACCTATCTCAATTTTAGCAATGTACAGATTTTTTATTGCATTTAAGATGGTGTCAATTTATTCGAATTGGGCGTGTTTTCGGCAAAATATAAAGAAAATATTGGAATCGTTACATTGGCTGTCTAGAGTAAGCTATCAAAATATTAAAATGTTTTATGAATTTATATTAAATTAATATCATTTGAATCCACGCTGTCAAACTTAAAAATATAATTACATCACTGATATAGACAATACATATTGCAAAAAAATACTATTCGTTTCAATTTTGTGCAGACTGACCTATCTTATTTTAATAAGGGTTTAACGATGGCTGGGTATCGCTTCCATTGTATTATATTACCTGGTTTTGATCTTTAAAGGTTTGGGTTATATATATATATATATATATATATATATATATATATATATATATATATATACAGGGTGTTTCCAAATTGATGCGAAATATTTCACAGGGTGATTTTTCAGCAAAAATTAAGGGGGGTCTTTCATATAAATTTTTGTTCAAAATCGCTCTCCCTCCAATTTACAGCCCCTTAAAGTTGGGGGAAAACAATTGTTTTTATTTAATATCTCCACTATGGAAGAATTTAGAAGAATGAAATTTGGCAGATAATTGATGCTAATAAAATGGAATTTTTTGACAATTTTTGTAACCCTGGAATGTTTATACAAGGGGGTGAAAAAATCAACCCTTATGATATTTTGCCTCTAAACTTTTTAATTCGTCTACATTTTCCTACTTAAAAAATTGATTTAAGAAGACAGACTTAAACTGCAACTTTTTTATGTCTCGACTTTTTCTCCTAAAATTGTTAGTTTGATCACAAAAAAATAAAATAGGTTACAATTCGATATTACTTATTCCTTTATCACATAAATCCAGAAGCGTTATTGTTTGTTAAAAACAGAGTAAGCACGTGTCAAATAATGTCATAATGGGCAGATAATTATTGCTAATGAAATGGAATTTTTTGACAATTTTTGTAACCCTGCAATGTTTATACAAGGGGGTGAAAAAATCAACCCTTATGATATTTTGCCTCAGAACTTTTTAATTCGTCTACATTTTTCTACTTAAAAAATTGATTTAAGAAGGCGGACTTAAACTGCAACTTTTTTACGTCTTGACTATTTCTCAGTAAGTTGTTTCGTTGACCATAAAAAAAATAAAATATTACTCATTCCTTTTGCACATACATCCAGAGGGGTTATCGTTTGTTAAAAAAAATAAAGTATGCCAGTATTGAATGATATCATAATGACAAACAGTTAATGATTATTTAATTGGACCATATTTTCTACCAATAAGATTAAATGGAAACGACTACGGCCATTTCCTCGAAGAAGTGTTGCCCACTCTTCTTGAAGATGTTCCTATACAAATTAGGCAAGAATTATGGTAATGAGTACCTAATATTTAATTTTTTTATGGTCAAAGAAACAACTTACTGAGAAATAGTCAAGACGTAAAAAAGTTGCAGTTTAAGTCCGCCTTCTTAAATCAATTTTTTAACTAGAAAAATCTGAGGCAAAATATTATAAGGGATGATTTTTTCACCCCCTCGTATAAACATTGCGGTGCTACAAAAACCGTCAAACAATGTCATTTTATTAGCAATAATTATCTGCCAATTGTGACATTATTTGACACCTGCTTACTCTATTTTTAACAAACAATTTATGTGAAAAAGGTATAAGTAATATCGAATTGTAACTTATTTTATTTTTTTGTGATCAAACTAACAATTTTACGAGGAATAGTTAAGACATAAAAAAGTTGCAGTTTAAGTCCGTCTTTTTAAATCAATTTTTTCAGTAGGAAAATGTAGACGAATAAAAAAGTTCTGAGGCAAAATATCATAAGGGTTGATTTTTTCACCCCCTTGTATAAACATTGCAGGGTTACAAAAATTGTCAAAAAATGCCACTTTATTAGCATCAATTATCTGCTACATTTCATTCTTCTAAATTCTTCCATATTGGAGATATTAAATAAAAACAATTTTTTTCCCTCAACTTTAAGGGGCTGTAACTTGGAGGGAGAGCGATTTTGAACAAAAATTTATATCAAAGACCCCCCTTAATTTTTGCTGAAAAATCATCCTGTAAAATATTTCGCATCAATTTAGAAACACCCTGTATATATATATATATATATATATGGGTTTACAAATTCTCCGAGTATTGTCGTCGACGGGAGCTTACGAATAATTTCTGTTATTTAATGTTGATATTTATTCTTCTTCATATGTTAGTGTTATGTTTGTTGTTTTATAACTACTGTTATTTTATATTATTCATTATTTTAGATCAATATGTGGCAGCCGTGGCTTTACATCAGAAACTGACTGTGTCGAAAGAGGTGAAAGAAAAGTTATCGGTTTTTATAGTAGAGATGCTCAGCAACCTTAAATGTATATGCAGGACTCAGAAAAAAATGTGTAGCATAGATGCTGTAAACCAGACTGTAACCCTTACAAAAGTGTCGCGAGCCACCGTATGTGGACCTTCCGGAAAAAAACACACTTCTTTAAAGGTTATAAAAACGCATCATTTAGGACAAGTACGAGATATTATATACATATATATATAAACAAAGTGCCAAGAAAATGCGAGAACCAATTTGTGCCGATTTGTGAAGAATAACGGATTTAAACGTCAGTCTATCAAGGAGAGCAAGTGACTGGTTTTATGGAGAAACGAATATTAACTCTTTTTTTTGTACTATAATAAATTTATATTATACTAATTAATAAATTAATAAGAGAATTTGAAAAATAGTAGTCTTTAATTGGGTTTACGAAAAAAACATCTTTGCTTTCATGCCGCGGTTCAGTAAAATAATTAAAAAGAACAGTCGGTTCCTGCTGGTATAATATAGATCCTATTACGGCCCTGAGCTTTAAAGTTTCGGCTTAGGTAGTTGTTAAGATTAATCAGTCACCACGAACTTGGAACGAATAATACACCAGTATGAACTTGGCTGTTAACTATATTTGAACTTACGGAATATACCAATCATACGTGTACCCTTAACAATTGTACGTATATAAAAAAAAAATGACTAAAATTTTATACCAAAAACCTAATAATGTCAAATATATTACTGATAGACATTAACAAAAATAATGCTAAGACTTGATTTACCTTTTTAGTATGGATAATTCATAAAAAAAAAGTTATTTATTGCTTTGTTAAACTCATGATTTACTATTTTATGTATTTTATTTATATGTTTTAAGAGCGTCTTTTAATTTGATACTAAGGATTACCTAGAACTATTTGCACGGTAAATAAATATGTCTTGTCTCGTACGTAACCTATGTTGTCACAGAAAGTTTTTCTCGTAATTTAGCGCCCGCTATTCGATCCCGTTTTGACTGGTTCTAACAGGTCCAGTGAGTTCTTGTCTAGATATATTATGCTTGGTGTCTCCATGAACTAAAATGTTAATACATACCTAACTATTGAAATTTATTTCTATTTCTACTGATTACTATATTCAACCACTACTTTGTATCACATTTTAAAGCTTCAACATTTCTAAATAAATAAGTAAAGTCTGTTTTTTATTAATCTTTTTGTACATAATTAAACTGAAATGTTACATCAACTTAACTGGATGTCGAAAAACAAGATACTTATACAAAACAAGAAGAAGAAATGTTACGTATTTAAAATATCGTAAAATTAAGACTTCATACACACACCAATAGAAAATAGAGAATATTTTGTTTACATAGTAGGCACTTAAAGATTTTGAAATTAGGAGATAAATCAAATTAGCTATAGAAAAGAGATTTTCGAGATATTTATGAATCATAAAAAGATCATCCATAAAAAGCAACTCTAAATCAACGAAAATATCCATGAAAAATTCATTAATTATACATTGAACAAAGGACTTACAAAGTAGAAGGATATACATTATTACAAATAAGGGAAAAGTATTTGATAATTGTTTCATTTTAATAAATTTTAGAATTAGGTACCATTGTGACCTACTAACGATAAACAAATTAGTCCAATTTGATGAAATTCTTGGGCTTGCTTAAAGAAGTGCTAGAAACACTTTGTTAAAATGTTCATTGCAAAACGAATCTCTTAGAGCAGAAGAGTGGTTTATCTTAATAATTTTGTAAATAACAATTTTGGACTCTCATCTCTTCTCTTTAGTTAGGTGCGTTCAAGTCAAATATTTTTTACGTTGTAGTGAAATATTTGAAGTCGAAATTGGTATGCCCATCACCAAAAGAAAATGTAATGACAATGATTTCTGAAAATAATTTATAGTTGCTAGTTGAATATTTATACTACTCTTGGTCTGGCATTCCATGTATAATTTTGATCGATGAATCTCGGCCGTGGTTTTTAAAGTTTTTATAATTAATTATATAAATAAATTTAATTAATATAAATGATTAAAATTATACTCAATCATAAGCCATTTCTTGTATACAAGTAGGTAACACATTTCATATTCGTATATTGGTAGTCTAGCCGTTAAACGGTACATGCAGGAAGCAATTATACCATGAAAAATTTAAGACCGACTCTTTGATAATGAATGCTTAGTAACTCGGAAATCATGTGGTATTTAACTAATTATTGAAGAATTTGCACGTGAAGGCTTTTTCGTGTGTTTCATGGAAAATTGCCGATCGACTGAAAGATGAAGTGGGAGTAAATGTAGTATCATTGACTTTGAAACGGTAAAACGATTATATAATGACATAATTTAAAAAATTCAATAACTGCTTAAAAATGTTTTATTGATTGTTGTTTGATATAATACAATGTTGGGCGTGGTACGATTGGCGGAGCAGTTTTAAATGGGCATGTTTTATTTTCTAACCAAGTGATTATAATGAAGAATACAAGTTTTTTTTACAAATTTGGTTAGTTTAAAAATAACCAGGTCCCACATTTAGGGTGGTAGTTTTTTAAAAAGAGCATAGCTGTTAAATTTTCCAGCCGCGTTTGTCTTTCAAGATAACCTAGTTGGACAGTTTCTATGGAAATTGTTTGGTACACTTTGTCCAAAGGAACTTGAAATGTCAATCATTTTTAGGATTTTACCAGAGCTGCTTTACAAGAACGTCATTTTTTAAACGAATCTAGTGAAATTCCTATTTAGAAAGATCCCGTACTGTCTTAAAGACAGCGCACCCAACAATCGGAAGGGAAGTGGTAACCAAACGATTACTTATGAGATTTTTATTATTCCTTTGACTGGATGTTCTGTTCTCGGAAGTAATATTTACTTTATTCTCGAATCATTTTCATCTTTTCTGAAGGCCTTTTGAAAATTAATTCAGATTAATGACAAATTAATAACAACAAATTCACTACTATTTGTCTAGTCATTAAACAAGGAGATGGATCAATCATACCACCAAAAGAAAAAAAGGTCAAAAAAATTTAGCAATAATGGATAATTTTTTTTAAAGATATTATTCGACGTAAAATTAAAACTGTTTATAAAAAAAATAAAGTTTTGTACGTTAGAAATGATTTTCCATAAATTACATAAAACATAATAGATTATCACCAACATTTGAATGCGGAAATGTTTGAAAAATGGTTTATTAAACAACGTGTGCCAAATATACCGCCCAACTCAGTTATTACTAATGAATAACGCACCATACTATTCACGTAAACTAACTGAAATACCTAATATGAACACTAAAAATGCGGATATACCAACGTTTCTACCAAACTAAAAGAATAATTTGTCGCGAGATATTCTTTGTAGTTGTAAAGTGCCGCTTGCCGACAGTTATCCAAGTTCTTTTGGGAAAACTATATCTGTAGGTCTTGTCAATTTTGGAAAAATGCATATTTATTTGTTTATTTTAAAATAATACAAACCGAGCTAACGTTAACAGTGGTATAAACATGATCGTACAACGTACAAGCGTATACTTCCAAATTAAATGACAAGAACAAATAAAATAGTATAATAGCTTCCATTTCTTATTTTATGTTTTAATTACATTCTGAATCTAGCAATTTTGTTAAACTTTTATTTTTATTGTGCTAATTCAGTACAGTTATTGTATTTATATCACAAACTACCTACTAGAATTGAAATCGTGCAGTGTTTTCTTCAATTAATAAACCAAATTGTAATAATTAACATGCAAAGGCCATTAGCATCAAAGAAAAAATATTCCACGCATTATTTCGATAAATTAATCGTGGGATTAAATAATATAAGTATATCGAGCATCATCGTAAATTCAGGCTATTAAATTATTTATCTTTACGATACATCTTTGGAACAATAATTATTAATGTGAATCAAATCGTTATAATTACATCTACTGTAAAATTTATTAAAGTAAAAACAGTATGACTAACAACAATTAATTTAAAACCCATGTAAAGTATAAACAATTATTTCACTAAAATAAATTATTTTTAGTAATACAGATTCATTGTTTAGTTATTGCTGAATATGTTTGATTTACTGAAGTGGTATTTAAAAGATCCTTTGTTTTTCAGATCTAGACCTAATGGCTCCGAGGCAACGAAAAAGCCGCTCTATTCGGCACATCCGCAATCCTAAATCCACACAATGATGCCATCGAGATCCACTCCAAACTTAAGAGAGAATACTAAAACTTCAGGAGTGTACTCGTATCTGCACGATAAATCAGGCTTGAATTTTGCACCAACAAGTATTAGTGAATCACGGCCTTCGAGAAATGACGATTCACCACCACCAGCGCCACCTGTTAGAGATTCATCTAGCCTTAAGTCTATCAAATACGGACCTGGACACGAGAAGTTTCCGTCGTGGCCTGTGCCTGCCGCTGCGGAAACACCACAGGTACATCTACTTAGTTACATAAAATATAATTTTTACTTCCTTTATTTTTTGATACATTTGGTGAAAGGTGTCACTCTTTATTCCTTATTTTTCTTTCTTATACACATTTTATTGGTGGATCAGTTGAGTATCTCATTTTTAGCTGCTTTGGGATTTTTGTTTTTGTCTTTTACTAAGATATCGTTATTTGCGATTCTTTTTGGTATACTTAGTAAGTGAGTATGCCCAAACCACTCAAACACTACTCATCAGTTTGCTCAAACCCCGGTTGGAATCTCATATATTTAAACGAGCAATTCTTACTTAATTAAGTACTAAGACGTCACCGTAAAGTGACGCAGTTGATATCCAATATATTTAATTGAAAAATTACAAAATACAACAAAAAAAAAGAGTGTGCGTGTAACCTTTACGCGCGATTGAAGTAAAACTTGTTGACGTACGTATCGGAAAATAAATATTTAATTACAATTCAATCATATTTATTGCCTATATACTTTACAAAAAAAATGAGATGTTATATTTATATTATTCATTAGAAATAGGAATTTGAAAGTTATCATTATTTTTTTTATATATGAAATAATAGGTTTATGATAACTAAAATGTGAAACATAGATTTTAGTCTATAAACACCATTAATGTATTTGAAACCGTTTGAAAATTTCATAAATAAATTTCGGAAATTTAAACTGAATAGCTGAAATTATACAGTTACTTCCATCAGAATCTTCCGTTAGAATCTACCCCTAGTCGTGCCTAAAGAAGTTTTGCTTCAATAATAGGTAAACAATATTAAAAATATACACACATTACGTTTAGAATGTGTGATTTTGTAGCTGTATCTACCTTATTGTAATACATCACAACACAAGAGCCTTCGATAGTTAGATAACCATTTCATTTTGTAGCATTTTATAGCATATTCCATAAAATTTAAAATCCTGAGTTAAGTTTGTTTCCTTCACGTCTACGAAGGATCTGTTATTGGTGGTAAAAGATCAGCCATCTTGACTAGTGGTTTTATGGCCTACCTAACCAAACCTAAAATAAGTATAAGAAAGTGTTAAAATATTTTGAATATTATTATTTTATGAACAAAAACGTGCAACATGCTTCTTTACTCAACGTAAAGATTCCGTATAAACAATTATTTACTATCATAATATGTATGTATATAAACTTACTTAATCAAATCATAATGAATGTGGCTGTCTCGTCATTTTTTCATTTTTGTCATTTTTCTTCAAATCTTTCTGGCGCTTATAATATCCCCTTTGACGTTCACAATTTCTTTTTCTTTTTAGCTCTTTAAGTCTATAAAACGAAAATAGCTAGGTATAAATAATAGGTATAAATAATTAGGTATAAATAGTGTAATTACACACCAAAAATAAAATTTATGTATATAGAGTACCTACCTATTCACTCATTTTCAATCAATATTTTTTCATCACTTTCTTCATTAATAAATCCACATTGTTTATTCATATTTAATACAAACACTTTATACACAAAAAACTATTTATAAAGCAATGTATTTCGATTGACAAGATGATCAGCTGTCAATTCATACAATTACAGATTTAATTTTATTTAATATAGGAGGCAAAATCGCATGAGCGCCGCAAGGATTATTTTCAGGGGGTGCATCTGCATCTACACACTATTATGATCTAATATATATATAGAATGTAGAATGATTTGGACAGCAACCGCGACGCCTTTAGTTTTTATTCAAACAATAATTTAATAAAAAAATTAAAAAAATATATAATTTTCTGGTAAATTCAGGTATTTTCTTTCATAGAAGGGGGGTGCAAGCGCACCCTCTTGCACCCTGCTGCCGGCGCCCATGCAAAATCGGGTCAGTATTAGGTTTTGTTTCCGGTTTCTGTTATTAGAATTACGTCACGTCCGTTAGGATAACTTTTTTACTCCTAGTCTCGCTAAAGAAGTTTTACTTCAAAAATGGTAAAATCGCAAAAACTAAGGAGAAATTATAATAAAATCGACAAGACAAAAAACATTGAAACCAAAAAAAAAAGAGACAAAATTTGAAAAATCGGAAAATGCGAAGGAGATATCAGTGTTAAGGGATACGAAGTTCGCCGGATCAGCTAGTTTAAATTAAATGTGAATAGAGAAAATTCAGATAATTCAAAAGAAAAATACAATCAGGCATACATTTAGCGCAAATAAAAGATATTAACTACTATACTTAAAATTAATGAGCACGTGAAAATAATGTGTTAAATGCTATCTACTGTCCAAATCGGATGTTTGACGAAAAGTTAAAAATATACTAAGTATTTTATCAAAGATATACCGGTCATTAACTACGGTTTCTGCAGAAGAGGAATGTATCATAATAGCTTAATAAATTTGCGTATAAATATTTATCTAATAAACTATCCATCATTCGCCGGTGATTACATCTTAAATTTCAAATTGTGGTAAACAAATTGCTGTTTTAAATAGCAAATCAGATTAAACTATAAAAATGTAAGGTAATTTAAATAATTAGAATATAAGAGAATATTGAAACAAGATATACATCGCTACATCAGCGAAATATGTAGAATTAAAATTTTCAATAAATGAGAGGCCTACTTTTTGATACGTTTCAGACTAACGGAATAGGTTAATACTATTTGGAGATTTATTATTTAACCACATTGAACTACATGTTATTAGTTTTTAAAGTTTAGTTTTGATTGACAATTATTATAACTGTAATCTGATTTTACAAATAATTATATAGGTAATAAACATATCTATATCAATGCTAATACTAAGATGATCTCAAATATTTATATAATTTTCGATCATTACAAAAATAACGGAACAATATTTGTATCTTTTTATGCATTACATATTTTTTTTTAAAAACCGGCCAGAAATTAACACTTTCCGGTTTATTTTTAGGTCAGAAAATCTCATTTTGTCGGACAAGGCCAGAAAATAAAAATGAGTCCGGTAAAAGCTTTTACCGGACTCATTTTTATTAAGTTTCCGGCCTATCTTTAATGAAAAAAACAATAAAGTAGTTAGTCTAAGATAGTGCTCAATTGGTTTCTATGGTAACCGAGTTTTGTATATATTTAAAACTATAAAATAACTTGACATATTTTGACGTTTAGCTGAAAACGTGAAATTTATTATAAAATGGATATTTAAAATGATGCATTTGATTGTGAATTAATGAAAGATGAAATTATACCAGATGAAATTGTTAAGGCGGCCACCCAAGCTAGGTTTGTTGAAAAAAATGTTCTTGTTATAAAAATTTAAACTGAATAATATGAAGTTTATAGTACAACAATGCCCGTTTAAAAAAAAATTGTACGTAATACGTCCCAAAAGTGCTTTTACTGGACTCGCAAGCTTGCAGGGCTCGCCTGTGGCTCGCCCTGCAGTTTGCCCACTCGTCCAGTAAAAGACCGCTTTCGGGACTTATTACGTAAATTACTATTATGCTACCTTGTAAATACTAAATGTAACATTCAATGCACAAAGTTGCCATTTATTTAATAGTAACAATAACACGGTATAACAATTAATTACTATTAATATAATAAGAATGCATCCAAGCGTCTTTGGCTGATACTTATCACTGAATAATTTTTTTTTATCTATCCTTTTTGTGTGTTTATTCAATTAATACTGATTTATTTCCGTTTTGATAGAGCATTCATTTATACATTTCGTAAGATATTTTACAAGTATCGTGTGAAATTTTAAGCTACACGTTTTATATTTAGAACTGGTGTGGTCAGTTCCAGTAAACCCACGCACTACCTTTTTATACTGGTCAGTTCCAGTAATGGAAAATATGTGCTCATTTGCATTACAATATGTCTATGTATATGTTAAGTTGCCTAATTTTTTATATTCCGGGCTACAAACTTTAATCTGTTTTGAACCATTATGTATGTCTTCAAAATAATAAATCTTCCGTTTCGAGATTTCATCTACACTGTGTTTTTCAAAACTTTGTATCTATTTTCTAATTAAATCAAAGTACTTACAGCAAACCAAATATATTACTTTTTATCCAAATATTATAACGTGGCAGTACCTTCGAGCATGAGCTACTAGAGTTAGCCTTCTGTTAGAGCCCTAACACATGTCGCAAGTCGGAATACTCTGACACTGGCATGGGTACCAGGACACTCAAGGTTTCGGTGCAATAAGAAGGCTGACAAATTGGCCCGAGCAGGAGCTAATATTCCTATGATTGACCCGAAACCATTGGCGGGGTTGCTGACACTTTCAGCATTGAGAAATGGTAGCTAAAGAAGGCCCAGAACTGGTGGAAAAAATCACCGGGCAAGCGACAAGCCAACGTTTTCATAAAAGGACACTCTGCGAAATTCACTGTAAAGCTATTATCACAAAGACGATGTCAGAGTGATTGTCAGTCTCTTGAGAGGACATTGTCGTCTCAGAAAACACATGTTTCAGCTGAACTTGGCAGATGAAGACATCTGTCGGTACTTCCAAGAGGAGGAGGAAACCGCATTTCATGTCCTTTGCAAATGTGAAGACAAGAACGCGGTATCTGGTAGTGGGATATCAGAAACTGGCTTCTCCATATTACGTGAGGATGCCACTGTCAAGGCTATTAAATCCAATTAAAAGGACAGGGCTAGAGAAGTTGCTCTAATCCTATTCTAGAGATGAGTGGTGTTCACAATCGATCTGTAAAGATCGTAGTGATACAGGCCAACAGCCAACCCAATGAGTATCTATCTTTCTATCTAGCCTCTGTACTGCTGATGTGATACTGGTGTGTGAAAAAGAAAAATAAGAAATGTCATCTGTCTTGCGCCGTTAGTGAACGAAAGTGATCGCATATCCTATTATTTTTCTTTCTATTAAACACACCAATCTCGCATCGGCAGTACGGAAGTCTGCCTCTAAAAGTATATGCTCAGAAGGCATTACAGATTATTTTAAATTTGTCTATTGAATAGTTAATATATAAAACTGTTTAGAGGGTGAGTTTATATTAGAGAAATTGTTATTAAAGGGTATCCCCATTTTCCTATATGGAAAAATTTATTTGTCCCTATATTCTCCTCTAAGGATACCATCACCATCATAAAGATAAAAATAAAAAAAAACTTTCTGAAAATGTAAAGTAGCATATACTGCTCCCTAGTATACAGGGTGTCTGAAAATGAGATTAGAGACTTTAAAAGATGATTTGTCAAAGGAATTTATAGCCACCAAGAATGACCTCTCAAATATTGATGCGTCATTTTTAACACCTTATTCTTCTTTCCATAATTAATTATATTATTTTTGTAAATATAATTTCGATTAATTCCTGCTGTAGCTAGACTGTGTTATTTCAATAAAACATCTTACTTATGTATACATATTTAATAGGAATGGATATATAAATGTATTACATATTTTAGTTTAGCTGAACTAAAGTAGAATCTAACTTAAAGTTAGTTATCTTGTGAATGTACAAAATAGTTGTTAAAAAGTTATTTTTAAAACGTGCACTCTGTTTTAATATTCGCTATGAAAATGTTTTGTGTACAACTATTATTATTATTAATTATATTTCTTGCTTATGTTTTCAGGCACTACGTAATCAAAATAATGGAGGTTCACACAGATCAAAGTCATGGACAGACCATACCAATTATCCTAAAGAGAAGGTAGTAGCATACACGAGACCATATATGAAAAGACAACATTCAGCATATACTCAACAACAGGTGAGTTTACACATCATATTGAATGGGTACAATTCAAATATTTGAGAATAACTGTTTATTCTGGAAATTGAAAAATACAATGGGTATGTGGGTAATTTTCATAATTCAATAGGTTTGATAAACAGTGACGACTAGACATTAAAAAATCTGTAAGTACAATCCCATTTATGTTGATGTGTCAGGATATAGTGGTAGACAATAAATGTATAATAATAATAATAATAATTATTATTATATAAACTTTTAAATTGAATTACCACAAAAAAACACCTGTGATGGCTCACATTTTATTAAACGAGATTCATACTTGCGACGTCAAAATATATTAAGATCTTTTCCTACAGTTTTTTAAGATAATGTATTTATTAATAATAAAATATTCTAAAAGAAAAGGTTTATTTTATATAAATTCTTTAATTATAAACTGAATTTTAGAACCACAATAAAAAAGATTCTAAACTATAGTAAGAAAATTATGTAGTAAAAAAAATATGCGAGAATTCCTTTTTAAAGATAGTTTTATTTAACATAATGATAATGGAACTATTTTTCCCACAAATTTCCTTACTTATCACGAACATATAAATTTATATTTATGGATATAATTAAAATTTAATTATTATCAAGTGGCATACTATTATGAAGATATTTCTTATATGCATAAATTACATAATTCTTGATAGCAAATGTCCTTCACCTTCTCACCGTAAACGCTAGAAACCGCAAATCTAGGCGATTTCCTAATCGGCATTTGAAAGCCATTATAACAATTCTAACTTTATACACTTGTATTTAAAAAAATCTCGTTTAAACGGTACTGGTTGACTTTTAGCACGTAACAATGAAAAAAAGCAGCAACAACATTCCCATGAAGATGTTATTACATGTTAATCAACGACAAACAAAAAGATTTTTAAGTTATACCACTCTAAATATTTGTTCTCTTTTATAGAAAGACTGCAGTTAGTCGTACATAAAAGTATTATGGGTTTCCCATAAATGGAATGTTGTAAATCAGCTGGCTATGATATCCTAGGAATCTTGGAACTAACTGTGGTATATTACGATGACAATCTCGATGAAAATCAGTTGAATTCATTTAATCGTTTTGCTTCACTTGATTAGATCATCAATGCTTGTTTCAAATTTTATTTTTTATCCAATTAAAATTTAAACGACGTATCACATGAACTATATATCCATTATAATCACCAATGTTTTGTAATTGAAATTTTTCTTTGTAATTTTTGATAACACTATTCGTTTATTTACACAAAAAAATCTCTTTATGTTTCAACCAGTTGTAAAAATTCTTTATCAGATAAAGGATTATTGTCCGATTTCCGTTTTTTATTTGCTTTAAAGTTTTTTCAAGGCTACTCAACTTACTCAGTTGTCTACAAAAATACTCCTTCTGTGAATCTAGAGACAATAAAGTATGTATTTTCAAGACTAAAACTTCCCCTGTAACTCAATGAATTGAGCCAACCAAATCCAAAGATCAGTATGCCTTTTCGTAAGAGGAGCCATGCGAACCACACCGACTAGGGCAATGGAAGTAATACTTGGACTTACCTTGACATATTTGTTAAGGAGATAGCACTGATGACCATGGTACGCTTTCGCACGGTTGGTATCCAACACACTGTAAGGACCGGCACCTGTGGACTGTCTGTGGAGGGAATCGCTAAATGCGATACCACTCTTACAGGCGAGCATGAATGTTGTTGTACCAAGATTTGTCTTTAACAAATATAAAATATTAAAATATAAGACAGCAGATCCCAATGTAGTTAACGCTATGAGCGGATGGATCAAAAACACAGCAAGTTGTGGGATGTGGAATTAACTCTTGATCCCTGAGCCTAAAAATGAAATAGGCTATGGATGACATGCATAACCATTGCTGCAAAAGAATTTAATCAATAAGAACATCACAGACAAAAATGTAAATATGTAAACGTACTACCGACAAGTATTTGAATAGACCATGTATTACTTCAAGTTTATTACTAGAATGTCAGCAAACTCTAACTGAGGCCAGCCAGAATAACGTGGTTACTCTAAGCTGGATCAAGGGACATGGGAATGGGAACTCTAAAGGTAACCGCACTGCGGACAATTTAGCAAGGAGGGCTGCGGACTACAAATATGTTATCCCTCGCCCATCTACTAAGCTAACAATGTCCGCTGTCGTGGACCTTATCAAACAACACTCTCACCAAAACTTTATACAGTGCTGGGATAAAACAACGAACTGTAGACTGGCCAGAGAGTTATTACCTCATCCTGGCGAGGAAACAGCAACAAAATCTAAGGCATTGACCAGACAAAATCTTCGAACAGCGGTGGGAATCCTAACAGGTCACTGTCAATTGCGACATCTCTTTAGGATGAAAGCAAAATCGCCCTTATGCAGAGGTTTCGAACAAAAAGAGGAAACAGTAGAGCACATAATGTATGACTGCACTGCTTTTTCTGAAATTAGAAGATCCGTGTTGGGCGAGTACTGGCTTACACCAGCCGATGTCATGGAGATCCCCCTCGGGAGTCTCATTACCTATTTTAAATCTTTAGGCCTGATAACAGTCTGAGGTGTGGATATTCCAACACACGGGAGGATGCACAATGAACCAACCATATGTAGCCTCAGTGCCGGCAGAGCACTTACTCGTCCCTCTACAATTTTCCAGATCAGATCCAGAGCCACGATGAGAGACGTCATCTCGAAGGTTTTTAATAGAAGTCAACATTTATTTATTCTTTATTTTCTTGGACGAGTAAATTAAATTAATTATATTGATTAACCTTTTACAGATTTCAACAATAAAAGATTTAGATATTTAAAATAGAAACAAATTGTAATGGTAAAAAAACTACTATAAACAAATTCTAACTTTTCCATTCTTGGTATAAGTTGTTTAATTACTTGAAAAAACGTAAACGTTTCTAATACATAAAGCATTAAATTACTTTAAACATATAATTATTAGCAGAAAAAACTAAAAGATATTTGCCTTTATTAGATAGATCTAAGCGAACTATTATAAAGTCAAGATATAAAAAGTTGTAAAAATAAACAACGAAATTTGAACCATTAACATACTTATTTTTTGTCTGAAATATCAAATGTAACCCATTTTGTTTTTTCAAGAATGTTCTCTAAAGTATTCTGTTGTTAATCTTAATGTTCTCTCTCTATCTGTTAATGACCTTTGAGTTTTTTGATATACCTCTTGTTCTCTGTCTAATTAGCATACCACAAATTATTACTAATAACATACCATTAGGATCGACATTTTCCTGGAGGCGATAAACAATACTTATATCGTTATCTACACTCGTTGAATGTGGTAATTCTGTTTCTTTTGCAAATTTAGAAAAAAATTAATGAGACCCTGATAAACAGGGAAACCTGGTATGCTTTAATACCTTCAATTATTCAGTTTGCTTGATAGCTGATGTAGAAAATTCACACTTACACATAATTAAAATATGATTTTATTAGTTCCCTTTGTATTGATCGAAATTTGAATATTTAGTTTTCAGTTTTTCTGTGTTTATTAAAACGATCTGGAAACTCTAAAATTAATATTCAGAAAATAAAACGAAATATCGACAGGAACGTGATATTTAAACAAGAACTTAGATTTTATTTTTATATGTTGAAAGTAGTGTACAGGAGAAAGGCTTCTTTTTTCTTTGTAAATTTGTAAAAGGTTTTATAGGAGGTACTTCTACAACTTTATTCTATTTGATTTCAGAAGCTCAAAACTGTGATGGAAAAGTGCGAAAAGATTCCACCGGAAACTTTTGAATCTCGTTACGACAACGTAAGTGATAGATTATTCTTGCCAAACGTAGACCACGACGGTAAAATTTTGGGTGACATGGATTACATTGTGCCATCTCCTCCTGAGAGAGATCTCTCTTCCAAACCTCAACTTACCCAATCGGAACTCGAGGAGTATGCTAGGTCTTACCAGGAACCCAAATACTGCGACAGAGATATGAAACCAAATCATGAACTGACTCAGTCGGGTAAATATATAGTTACTATAAAGTGTAGAAATTTTCATCGCAATTATTTAACTGTTTGCTGGTATATTATCTCAATTACGATTATAGTAAAACCTATTCTAATTGGTAATCATATTAATGTAATTTTAGGTTTGGATTTTCCTCGTATCTGATCAATAAGTACATTTTTTTTATTTTCACAGGACTAGAAGAATTCATGGAATATACAAGAAATTACGAAGATTCCCTCTTTGGTTCCATGACCTCTAAGCATGATGGTAATATACTCAGTCATCTCCATCAAAAGCAAATCTCTTATGCCCAATCCGAGGGGTACCACAGCTACGTATCAAGCACAGATTCAACTTCCACGCCATTTCTGGACCGTCTGCGAAGGGACAGTGAAGCAGTTATGGGTAGACCAATGTCTTCGAATACTTGGGATGAACTTAGTCCCGAAGATATGCCGAGCTCGCGAAGCGAGGGTAGAGACAGTGTCGTCACAACGAGTTCGGGTAGCGCTTCCTCAAGTGAAACTCTTAAATGGCACGGGTCTATGAGTGACGTTTCAGTGGCATCTCATAGTAGTTCTCACCATAATTCGAACAGTTCTACTAGACAATTAATAGCACATAGCGCTAGGGTGCAAACGCCACAAAGGCATCATTCAGAGAGTGTTTTGTATATGAGTGGTGATAAAGAAAATTCGTGGAAAGACAAAGAAAGCCGAAATAATAACGCGAATAAATTAAAATTATTTCCTTTGAATACTTACACCGTTCAAGGACATGAGCATCAATCGAGTAATGTCAATAGTAACAGGTAAGTTATTGTTATTAATTTTAAAAATGTAGATATATTAGAAGAATTTAATTCCTAATGTTGCCAACCGGAATTTATCGTTTTATTTATATTTTAATTGTTAGAAGCACATGTCAAAGGAGCTGTGAATGTCTGTTCTTAGCCACAAAAGCTGTTTCCTTTAATTGGTTATTGAAAGGATTTAAATTAAAATTGAATAGATTAATAATCTGTGGTGCAGCGTTTTATCACTTTTTGATTTAATCAAAAGATTATTAACATACATCTTAAATAAAATAACGTGTGAACAGCTGAGAAAAGTTATTTTTGTGTTTCATTTTTCGTTGTTTGCCAATTTTTGTTTCAAAGTTTCACAAATGTAATATCTATTAAATACATTCTGGTGAAAGTTATTTTTCTTTGATTTCTATCTTTGAGCATCTACTAACTAGAAGCATCCTTTAATGGTCTTAATGCTAACCGAGAATCGACAATAAGATAAAATTATACTATATCGTTTCTATCTGTCTAATAAAGATAACCACCCAATTGTTAAGTATATTTAAAAAAAGCAACGATAGACAATTACAGAAAATACTAACTAGCTTAGAATTAGAAGATATAAAACTAAGCCAGTTGTACAGAAGAGTGAAATCCTTATCCAATGGAGAACTATCAGAGAAAGGACGTTATGGATGGATGAAATTCTAGATTCCATAACGAACAGTTTGGGACACGAAGACAACCAAAAATTAGCTGAAATGGCTGACAAAATAGTAGATATAAATCCAAAAGCAAACCTGTGTAACGTAAAAGAAATAAAAAGCGAAAATCAAAATACGGAGAGCGCAGCTAATAAAACGATTGCAGCAATGGCGGTACAACTAAGTTTCGTTAGAAAAATAAATAACGGAACTCAAAGTAAACCAAGATCACTAAGTCCATACAAGAGAGAGAAAACAGAAGACGCAGCAGTAATAATTCTCGTGGGCGTTTTAATCCCACAGGTAAATGCTATTATCACCATTTTTAAATTTGGAAGCCGATGTTATCCTGAAAAATATGTGCAACCTTGTTCATTTAATATTCATTCGGAAAACATGAAACTGCTGACGAATTAGCAGTTCATCTGCTCAGTTAAACCATGACAAATGTCACTCTCGTCTATTTGTCCAAGACAGGAAAACGAGAATAAAAGTTTTTGTAGACAGCAGAGTTGATGTTTCTATAATTCCAAAGAAAATAAAATGAGCAATAAAACTTCAGAACAGTTTTTATGCATCAAACAATACAGAGATGGGTTCAAAACATTAAATAATGACCTAGGTATTAGAAGAAATTTCGATTGGCTAATTTTTTGATGCTATATTACAAAAAGGTATACTTGGTGGTGATTTCAAAAAAATAATAGTATATCTAAAAAATCAAAAACTAATAGATTGTGAAAGCCAACTCGCAAATATGGGTCAAGTTCTGTAGCATTTCTTAACTCTAAGCTGATGGTTTAACAGTCTTTGTAACATTGTGTCTGTTGCTTGAGTAATGCAGTGTATCAATATTTTTAAAATTTGAACCTTTGAAATATTTTTTAGACTACAATGTAGTAGATGATACTCAAAAATGTTCTAAAGATGCTACAACACTGTTAATAGCATATTACATTACAGAGCATTCAGTAGGGGAAAGGGATAATTTATCCAACTGTAGGGGGTGATCAATATCTAATGTAGGTAAACTATCTGGCCGAAAATTCGTAGCCAATGAGAGGCAAACAAAGCTAAGTATTATAATGTTTCGTCCCTAGTAGGCAATATAATACTGGAAGGCACATATCTTCAATTTATGTATACCTAATGCCTTATTCCTAAAAGCGTGGAAGCAGATCACGTGTGTTCTGCTGCTGTTGTTATAGTTTGTAAAGTCAGAAGCCGGTTAGCGAATAAAACAATAAACACTTTATCGTTTTTGAGAAATTATTTTCAAGGCAGAAGTTATAAATTATTTGCGAAGTTTCATTACTCACTTGGGATTCAGTAAATACCCGACTCCCACGGGATCGAAAATGTCCAGTCTAGCAAATACCTAGATTGAAAATTCCCTATAGAATTGCATTCCCTTTTCCCTACATGCACATTAAGCGGGAACATTGACTTTATTTGGTCATGTTTATGTAAGAAGTATCTGAGGACATTACAAAAATGTAATGAATATGAAAAGAAATTGTGGGCATATCCAATAATTCACTGCTGTTAAAGAGCTCATTTACAAATCTTAGTCTGCTCATGTTTCTGAAAGACACGTTGGAGGATTCTCTGAAGATGTAAAAAATAAACTTGTGATGTACAAGAAGCGGAAGAGAAATTAATGATTTCAATTAGGCGTGACGTCTGATGAAAACATATTACAATTATTTCAAAATAAATACGATATTTAAAGGTTGATAAAAGAAAATTTGCTATGAAATTAAACATTTATTATTTAGGTTACTTACTATAGTTTTTTTTAATATACATTAAACAAAATCTCTCCTTGAAATATTCGTGACTCAAAGAAACTAAATCTATGTATTTCAAACTCATCACGAAAAGAGACCGTTATTTTTAAGTGATTTTTCGACTATCCATCTATTATTGCCAGATGTATATGGTACTCATTATATTTCAAAAATATTTCACGGCCGAAGAACTGATCTCAGCGTGTGATCGACCCGTAAATTCACAATTAAGTGCAAGGTTAAATGTATTTAATTCAACGTGAAATGTGCATAAATATACAAGTCTGTTGAAGCCAACCCAAAATAAAATTTTCTACTTTCGTATCGCCAAAATAAACGGAATAACAATAGGTGATCTAACTGTATCTTGTAATTATCTTTATTGAACTTTCATATATCTTTGTCATAGATCAAATAAACAAGGAATGATACCTGTCGAATTTTATCTGCGACTAAAAAATATTGGCTTGTTGTATTAAATAATGAACCACACCTACTCCTACATATGAAATCAGATAATAGGCATCTTGTTAGACAAAATTTGAATTTCCGTTATATTTTTTCAAACATTTTATAGCTTCTTTTTGATCGTTTTGTTGATTTATAGACTGAACACACACATGCTTAATTCAATAATATTTGTCACCCACATTTATAATTTAGCTTATCTACAATCATTTTATTAAAATTCTTCAATAAAATACATAAAAAATAATATGTTGTGCAACTACAAAAAACAGAATAAAATTTTACAGTACAAAAGATCATATAATTAATTTATTTTTAAACAAAAGAAATAGATTGTATCATTGTTAATATCCTAATTGAAAATAGTGTAGATCATCTTTACCTTTTAAGCAATTTCTTACTGAAAAAAACATGTGGAGTTTTGATGGAACAAAGCTTTTTACGATATCTTTGGCAAAAATACGTTTTTTAACAGTATTGGCCACTTTAATATATAACTTAAATATAATTAAATGTAAGAAAAGTACAGACAACCATAAGCTCGTGTTTTTCAAATAGTTATACACAAGGTACTCCCAGTTCCCACAGTATAAGAAAATAAACTGTAGTGAAATAAATATTAAAATGTTTATTTTATATCAGAATGGAGGATCGGTAGGAAAAACAGCCTCCTTCAGCATTCACTTTATGTAAGCATCAGGTGGCGTTAGGTCTGCTGTGTGCGATGGATATGAAAAATCAGTGCCAGGTGAAATAAGGCGATCCCCAAAATGATTGCGCAGCGTTCGAAGCGACTCCCTGGCTGTTTGATTGCTGAATATAATGTAAAATGGCGTAATAATATGTTATTACTAGCGCTCCTAATTAACAGTTAACGGTGTTCCTTCGTTTGCTTCAACGAAATACGGTCCAATATGCCATGTTCGGATACAGCACACCAAATGGTAACACAGTCACTGCGAAGGTAGTGCACAACGATTACGTTGGGGCGTTCGAATTCAAGAAAGCGTATTGTCTGCCTGCTAATGACTTCGATTAAGTGAATATGACTTTTATCGAAAATACATATATTCAATAAGAACGACGCATTCTTTTAATCCATATCCAACACGTATTCGCTCAGTATTCGACTCTTACACGTTTATCAACTGCACTCAGGAGCTGTCCGATCTGTATATTGTATGCAAACTCACCAATACTTTTGAACATTCGACGGAGTATACTTTCCGTACTACAAAACTGTCAACATAACGCTGTTACTCGGAAGCAGTTTCATAAACCTAAGCCTAAATGCATCGGCAACTAATTTTAAGTTTTCGCGAACTTTTCTGTGTGATCGAAAATAGTACTCTACCATAAAAAAATTTCTTCAACACCGAGAACCATCTTCAAACACTAACATGACAAATGACGCATATTACACAATAGCAAAACAAATCTGATGCATACGCATTTTAGTACTGTTCATATTGCCCCATAGTGAAAAAATAATTTTACCTTTCTTACACTCCATATTTGATCTTAAGCACGGTTCTTTTAATCCAGTTTAGAAGTCTGAAACAAAAGAAAATTTGTTCTAAATATTATCTTTTTTTACATTTCAATTAAATTTAAAACAGTTAAGAAGTTGCTGTGGTTTACACTAAATTTTAGTTTAAAAAATGTTTTGTAGATAATATTTTAAGCTTCCCTATACTTTACTGCAGAACCTACTATATTATCCAGGCTAGTATTACAAATTAATACTTCCCTAATTTATTTATGGAAGGTAATGTGACAATTTTATCCTGTATAACAAGGACCTTGTATTAATGCTGATTGAACTTGGCTCGAGGGAAATAAAAAAACTTGGTCTACTTCTTGTATAGTTTATTGTTAATTAGAGTATTAGAGTTTGCACTCATCACCAGCCATTACTTGCTAATGGTTCTCCGGAGATTATTTAATTTAAAGTAATTTTTTGTTTATGTAAATACTTGTATACTTAAGAAGAACATTATATATCATTCTGTCATGCCTGGGGGATAGAAGATATGCCCTAGTATTTTGGGATAAGGGGTGGCTTTGATAAAGCCACTTCCCACCTAGGTCGTGGTTATCTAACCATCTGGTAGGTATCCTACTGAAATCAGAAACCTAACCAAGTGGAAGATGAGATAAACAACAGGAAACAAACAAGAAATATATTAACAAATAAACAGTCATTAATAAAAATATGAATGCAAAATAACTGAATACAATAATCATATCTAATGTTACCAATACAACAATATGGTGACATGTCACATTTACTCGCGATAATACATCAAGAGTCACAACGACCAGATCTAAGGATCTGTTCTAGAGATAACCCAAAGGTTGACTCTTACAGACAATCTTAGACTCCGGACTCCCTGTGTCCGACCTCAACGACGCGCTTAGAATAAATATTAAACTATTTAAGCTCTCATTGAGATCTAACGTACTCTGATTACACTACCAAATATAATAATATTAAACTATTACGTAGAGAATAACTACCCTATCATCATATGTGACAATATAGATAAACACAAATATCTTATGATATATTATGTATGTTCTTTTAATATTATTTCCTTCTTCCTCTTCTGATCATAGCGAGAGATACACCACTCAAAACTATCTGAATACACTCGTTTCATTTTATTTGAATCAATTATAGAGATACATTTATTTTTATTATAAAAAATATCTTGCAAGTATGTTTTCTCCCAGCCTTTGTTATTCCTTGAATACCACTCACTTCATTAGTGAGCGAATTCCTTTAAGAAATCATGACATTTTATTTCTAGTTGTACCAAACCAACTTTTTAGTTTTGCATAAAATAACGATTTAAATACTTTTGTAGCAATTTATTTGCAATTTTTTTGTTAACGATATTATGGATGGATTATCTAAGTTAAGTATAAATCACTTTGTCTTGGACACATGCAACATTTTATATATGTCTACACTGTAACACAAAAAAGCAAAAAGACAATATATAATTAAATACTATTACTTTAAAATTCAAGGTTTTAACGGTTGGTTAGGTTTATCAGAGTTTGTATGTTATCTTGATTGGTTTTTAGTAAAAAACAAATTTATGCATTTAGTTAGTAATTGTTTATGTGAATAATAACGGGATATATATACATCAAAAAGCTGCTAGTGTATATCTATAGGTTTTTGGTACATGCCAATATAATTTTACAGTTAGAAATTTCTAGCTAATCATATTTTCGTCTTGTATCAAGTTTTTCTATAGATAAAAACAAAATTGTGTTTTCGAGCCGTTTTCATGCTTTATTACATTTGGTTATTAAAAACTTAACTAAATCTTATCGGCTTAGATCATTATGGCGTTATATAATTTAAAACTTGAAGACCTTTTATTCCTATCATATTTTAGATTCTAAACTATTTGCTTATTTTCAAATAAAGTCATTATTTACATTGGGTTTTTCAATTCCTAAAAATACCACAATACCACCAATATTAGGTATCTAATGGTTTCTCGAAACGACATTTTAATTATTTCTAGAAGTATAACGTTTAGATAACTAAAACATTTTGTAAAGAATGGTTGTATTAAACCGTTGAGACTTAACTTCTCTGTTAAATATGAATACATCTTATTTATAGACGAGTTAATTGGTAACTGCGCTTTCAATGTCAGTAAAGATAGCTATAAAATTTTATTTAAAAAAAATACATCAGTTATAATCTGTGCAGTTAGGATAGTATATCAGGCAACATAGTAATAATATTTCGCAATCAACATATTTGATATAATCGTTAACGATTGATCTACCATTAATATTCACTCTATTGCACTATAAATTCTTTCTATATTTTCTAATAAATCGTTGTTTCAGAACTTATATAAATATTTATTATTTTCAATATCAATAAAACATTTTATAGGCAATTACAATTTTATGGTACTAACGTTATTTTTATTTTTAGGTTGTCAATTTCCTTACAATCAGCACTGTCGGTAGCAGATCGAATTAGTGAATTAGAAAAACAACAGAAATACTCATATTACGACCCTGAAAAACGACACAAAGTTCCTGATCCTACATTAAAGGCCATCCAGAAGAAAGCATTACTATCTTTCTACGAGAGGCACAATAATCCTAATAATAAGAGTTCCTGGAGATCTGAGCCTCAGCTGGTTCAAACAACGTTAACATTACCACAACAATCACCGAAAGTGAAAGTACAAATGCCATCACGACGGGCTTCCTCAGCTTCAGATTACGCATCTGGGAACAATTCGAAGAGAAGTAGTTTAGCTTCTAGCTTGGAGTCGAAGAGTGAATACTCCAAACCTGTGCCTAGACATCAACACAGCAACTCTTGTGGAAGTCTTTCCACCGATATGCTGGGACCAGTAATAGTAGGTTCTGCTATATCAGTAGACGACTATGTACCTGATCAACCACCTGCAAGACCCCCGAAAAATCCGAATCTCAGGAACACATTTCCAGAACTATTCCAGGATCAAAGGGTTCCCAGTCCTGATTTACCACCACCATCACCACCTACAGTGTTGGAAAATGAAGTGTTTAATAGTAATGAACCACTTCCACCTCCTCCACCTGAATGCGAAAATGGATGGCAAGAAGATTTTAATGAGAGGTTAGCAGATAGTAGCAGTGGATATCAAATGCCTGCTCCACAAGTACAAAAAGGAACCAAGAAGAGTATCCAGCAAACAGTAGGTAAGTACATTTATCAAATTTGGAATAATTACTTTTCTGTAGGAACTTTTATCAGTATGGTTATAAGGTTATAAGTTAATTTTTGGGATTTATAATATAATTTTTGATCCAAAAAATACCTTTAGATATTGATTTTATTCGTATTTGAAGTTAAGTTATGCTTTAATATTGTGGATATAAAACATTTTGATTTTATTTTATTTTTAGGTCTTCCAGAACGATATCCTAGAACCTTGTCTGTGCGTTCATCTATTAAAAAGAAATCCATAGAAATATTCCAGCAAGTCAGTAGTAAACCATATACTTCCAACAATCAAATAGAACAAATTGGAAAACCTGATCAAATACTAGGATTTCCAAATCAGCGGGGATACCAAGAACGTTCTAGCACAAGGTTAGTACGAATGATATGTAGAGCGAGAATGTTACTCTATATAATTTTTGTTACATCTGGCAATTATATATTTTTTTATGCAATTTTTATCACATTTAAAAGCGCCGCTTCATGAATTAACCAACCAGCACCATATTCTATTAATTTAATATAATCCCAACTTTTTCCGATCTTTCATGTCTTCATTTTTTTTTTTATTTTAAAAACGATGCTTTTGATCTTTGGTCAGAAAGAGATGTTGCGACAAAAAGATCGTCACAAATTGAGTATCGGAACTTCTCATGGCTTGCTATCTTCCGTTGTTCCTACTTTCGAGTAGATACACCGATATTATCGCTTTCCTTGAAATTTTTCGGGTTTCACAGGTTAAAAAAATTAGAGTGTGAATCCAAATTGGAATGAATATCTTTTGTAATGCTAGGAGCCAATAGTTAATTTAAGTCATATTCATTTTAATAACATTTAAAGCATAGAGTTATATATAAAATATACTAAGAAAGTCTGCAGTTTGAAATGTCATCAAGATCTTTCAACTAATTATCTTTATCTCTTCCAATACTTCCAGCTATGTACAAAAAGGTAATAACAGTAAAAAAGTTAAGAAAGATGGTCCATTCATTTTGCTTAGTCTCTTTTATGTATACGTCTATGATTTAATTCACCTCACATATATTAGTTTTGTCAAGAAAAATATTTGTAATTAAACACTTAATAATAAGTATAATATTTTTTAGGTACCCGAACACACAAAAATTAACTCCCAATGGAAATATAGTAGCAAGTCAGAAAGTTAATGGTGTTTCTGAACAATATAAACCTGAACCCTTAAGGTCACATCAAAGGTCTGAAGTTAAACCTGCTACATCTTCATCTGAAATTCATCGAGCTCAACGAGCTTCAATTGCTGAGAGTCCAGGTAAAAATTTATATTGTTTCAGTAATTTCCTGGTATAAAAGAGTAAACTGTTTTGAACATGTATTTATGAATACTTGTTCAATATTGCCTTAGAAGAATGATCAAATTTAAATTCTAAGCATTACATTTAAACAACGACTGGCAATAATAAAATTTCGTATTTTTAAGATTTGTGTATATAAATTTTCAAATACAAAATTTACTGTTAAAAGCGACAGAGTTACACAATTCTTATCAACCATAAATAACATTCAATTTTTTTATTAGAAAAATATATAAGAGGATAAGAGTCAATATTTTATTGTAAAGATTTCTATAAGATTTGGTCAAAGAGATCGTGCTTAGGGATTATTGTTTTTTTTTTACTTTATCATTTCAGTTTATTTTAATTTTTTGACTCTCTTTTTAATGATATTTACATATGAATTAATAATCTATGGATTTTTATGTACAGTTTCTTGGAATTAACTTGTTAATTTTAAATACTAAAACTCCGAAACAATCTCACGTATGAATATGAGTACGAAAAAAAATTGTTCTTTCCTAAATAAGTACCATATTTAAAAAAGCATGTCTATTAAAGCAAATTTTTGCTAATACAAACTATTGCTTCAACTTTCTCCAAAATTTTAAAGAAGACACTTTATGGCAAAAATTTAAAAATAAAATTATATGCAGCATGATATATATTTTTTTTTAATGTCGAAAATAGAACAAAATAAATCACATGTGTGGGTAGCACACATCAAAATTATTATTAATTCAAAATAAAATATTTCAAAAGAGATTATAAAAGAAAAAACAACAGTTTACAACTCTCGTTTGCGAGGTATGCGTCTCAGCAGAGCATAAGCAAAACTTGTAAGTCATATACTTATCTGTACAATCTTCCGAGTCGAAAACGGTATTTTGCCATTCATTAAAAAACTACGTTGTAAACATATTCAATGTACCGTCGAACCATATGTGATCATGTAATATTAGATAAATATATTTGTGCATAAAAAAATGCATTGTTTATAATTATTAAGTATCATAAAGGATCGACTTGCGTGTCCCTCCGACCCTTCGTCTGTGTATATAGGTAAATAGATTGCTCATGTCATGGGAAAGAACACTTCTGATTTTGGCTCAAATCGGATGTCCCTAACGGTGAAATTTTAACGGTGTTATGAAACTCCTGTAGATAATAAATATTTCCCTTGCTTGCGTGTATAACTCTTAAACGGAAAGGTGACGGGGTTATAAAAATTGGTATATCATGAGAAAAAATCTTTTTCTACAACCGTGCGTAAAGTTTAACTTTTTTTCACTAGTGAAAAAAAAAGTTTTTTTTTCACTAGTGAAAAAAAGTAAAATAAGCACTGTTTTGTATAAGATACTGCAAACGTTTTTACGTGTGTTATTTAGGCCGAGATTGTACGGTGTTTACCTTCTACTCAGATGACTCGAGTTCAATTCCGGGTAAGGGAACCTTTTTTTTTATTATTTAATTGTGTAAATTTGTGTAATAGTATATTACTTTACGAGTGGAGTAAATTGCATATTACAGCGAGTGTGTTTGGCCCATGAGCGAGCTTGCGAGCGAAGGGGCTAAAGAAACGAGCTAAATATGCAATTTGTTCCTCGAGTGAAGTACTATGCTTTACCCACGACTTACCAAATGGTTTTGTATAAAACTATAAATAACAAATATAAAATTTAAATTTTGGCATAAGTTGTCAAAAATATTCGATTTCGCAGACAGTACTGTCTGAGAAATGTCAAATGTTTAATTTAATGAAAACTGTAGGTAACCATCATAATAATACAAGTTTCTATTTACTTACTCCACTAGTTTAGTAAATAAAAATATAACACAACTCCTCAATGATTTGACACTTACTGGCAGAGTTATAGGTTAAAAAATACGCAATTTACTTATGAGTCGTGGGTAAATATATTTAGTTGTTAAATTATTGCAGTTTAATACATACAAAACTAGATATTATATTCAGTAATTTTTAATTTGATTTTTAATATGACAGATATATCAGTTCATGAATAAGGGTAAGTATTTTTATTAAAATGATGACTGATTGACATTTCAATTAATTTATATCTCAAGCATTTCGCGTTTCTATGTACCGGTATTATAAGGTAAGATTAATTTAAAAAATAAATATTTTGTTATCTAAAATATGTTTTAAATATAATATTTTTTTTCGCAGTAAAGCGTAAAAAAAATCAGGCCTATACTTGTATTTCTTGTAAAGAAATTCGGTTGTAGAAAAAATATTGTATGCAACTCGTGCGTAAATGTTCCTTTTTTGACTCATGTGATTGTCGCATTCGCCTACGGCTCATGCGACAACATTCACATTCGTCAAAAAGGGCACTTTACGCACTAGTTGCATAAATAACTATTTTGATATTAGTCCAGATCGGATAACCCTAACGATAAATTTTAACGATTTTCCGGTGTATAATTCATATTTTTCTCAGTTTAGGTGCTTTATAATCTTTAAACCGAAGATTAAAGGGTCATGAAATTTTGTATATGTCATGAAGAAGAACCCTTTTGATTTTGGTTTAGATCGGATAACCTTAACGGTAAAATTTTAGCGTTTTTCCGAAACTTGTGTATATAATGCATAAATATAAATTCGATGGTGCTTTCTTACTTCTTACATTGACTTTGTTAATAAATAAAAAAATACAACTCGCTAATTATTTACAGAAATGAGTTAGTTCAATTTTGTTACTCGTTTTTTTTATGTTGCTGAGAACAAATACAATATGACAGCGATTTCTGGGGTTCCCAGGACACCTACTTTTTTATCTTGTCGTCTGGATTTTTCTATAAAATCGACTTGAAATTAGTTTAAACTTGATATTCGGAGGTTTTTTACATTATTGAGAACGAATATGATATCGACTGTAAACAGAGTTTTAGCTAATTTCATGACAAATTTACAGAAAACTTCGGTAGACGACGAAAAAAGTATGTTTCTTGGGCATCAGGTATCCCGTTCGTTCTCATCGAAACAAAAAAACACGAGTAATAAAATTGAATCCATTTCCTTCAATAATTACCGAGTTATAAGTTTTTTGTTTACTTCAACAATGCATTTTTTGTATGCACAAAACCGTATCTTAAACCATCTTATGACAAAAAAAATCGACAATAAGGAGTATTTTAGTGCCTTATTTTCTCGACCTACAGAACTCAATCCAATTATTCGTTTTAAATGTACAAACCATTTAATTTAAGAACATTTAAAAACGTACTGTCCGAGTTCTCCATGTTAACGTTTTACTTTGTCTTACTGTATTAGTCAAACTAAGTAATACAAAATTGGAAAAAATCGAGTCTTATTTTTTTGTACAAAAACTACATTTCCTAAATTCAGACAAATAGTTTATTTTTTGTATTATGTACATCTTGAATATACGGTATAAAATACAAGTTTAAGCAATCTTAGTTTTGTTACCAAGCAGTAATCATAATCATCAACTTGAACTGAGTTTTGGTTGTTTATTTGTATATAGACATCTCAAAAGCATTTGATCAGCAGCTCTTTTAAACAAACTGTGTTCATACGGTCTCTCGCCAAACTTTTGTGGATGGATATCCAACTTTCTCTCCAACAGGCACATCCAGGTTGCCGTAGATGGACATTCCTCCAACCTCTACAAGATCAACGCTGGAGTTCCCCAAGCATCGACTCTAGCTCCTACTTTATTCCTATTACACATTAATGATCTACTTGAACCCACTAATAACCCGATACACGGTTTTGCAGATGATGACAACCTACACTGTAGCAAAGCGCACAAGCGACCTATATCTTTAGATATTCTGGAAGAGGGCAGAAGATCCACAACGGCTTCTCTTAATCATGATTTGAAAATTGTTGACGAGTGGGGAAAAAAGAATCTTGTTAATTTCAACGCTTCCAAGACAAAGACATGTTGCCTATTCAACAAGAGGCAAACATACGACTCATCCATCACAATGAATGATCAGACACTAGAGGCAAGCGGCTCCATTACGCTGGTTGGTATAACGATCTCCCAGGACTTACTTTGGAACGAACATATTGCATCCATAGCAAATGCAACAGGAAAGAAATTAGGCTTTATTTTTAGAGCACGGAAGTATTTCTCTCCATCCAACTTAGCTTCTCTTTACAAAGCCCAAATACGACCTAATCTTGAATACTGCTCGCATGTATGGTGTTCGGCAGCTTCGTCAAGGCTCAGAGTTCTTGATGCAATACAGACAAGAGCAGTACGACTAATAAACGAAACCAGTACCACCAAAAACCACCTTGTTTTACCGATACATAAACGGATTTTGCTCAGAAGGACTCCGCTCTATAGTGCCTCCACTTGCCAGACTAACCAGAGCAACGCGACGTGCCTACTTCATTCACCCTTATACTGTTCAGTGCCAGACATCGAGAACGGATCGATTTGATCGTTCCTTTATCCCCAGGGTCTCCAGATTGTGGAACTCGTTACCCTCCCACGTCTTCCCCACTCGTCCTAACTTGCAGGCATTTAAATCCCAATTTAATAAATTGTCTCTTCTTTCCCAATAGATGTTCTCGGTACATTTGTAATTAAGTCTATACCTACGAGGATCTTAATAAAAAAAGAATATTTTAGTTTTCTGCTTCATTTTTCTAAAATTTTAAGAATTTATCTGATTGTTAAGAAATATACGTATACAATTTACAACATACAATAGAAAAACAAAAGTTTTCTTTGAATACCTATAAGTTGTGAATAATCAATTTATTATTTTAGTAAAAGAAGTTCCTCCGCCACTTCAACCAAGACAAATGAGAATCAATCAGTCTATGAGGGCTAGAATTTCATACGATACAAGATCAAGTTCTTCATCTTCCAAATACTCATCGGAAAAGGACGTTTTTAGAGAAAACCGATCACCATCAATGTAAGTACCAATATGTTAATATTATTAAAAATAGACGTGCGTAATTTATGTTCTTATAAAATGACTTGGATTTAAGACATAGTAAATTGATTTATTATGTACATATAGTTAAAGATTCGATACGGTTTTCCATTAAATATTTCTATTGCAATTATAACATTAATATTTGATTAAATTTAAATTTTTAATCTGCAGAAATGTGTCCTTAATTTTATAATAAAATGTAAAATAATTGATACGTTAGTAAATTATTGGTTTGTAATTATCTATTCTTAGTAAATCAGTATCCTCAACTGCTTATCATGTTAGTTTAAATAAATAAATAGCAGCAGTAAAATTTTATCGTAAACGTTAGGCAACGTTTTATACACAAAGCGCAATATGAGTGTTGCTATTATTCCTGCCGTAGCAGGAAAGTTTTAACAGTCTATTGTACGTACGGAATTATCTTGGTATTTTAAATTTTCAAGCTTAACTTCTACATATTATGTAGCATTAATGGATACTGTTATTAGATATTTGAATGTTTATTTTTTTAATCATACAAATAAGAAACAAATTAAATGAAAAACATTTTAGAAACGTCCTCATCAATATTACATCTACATTCCTTTGTTAAAAAATAATTATGATTAATTTTAAATTTCTTTGTGTTTTGATCAAACATTTGATTCATGTGTGTACCTACATTTTACTATCGAATACAGATATTTATATGTATGTGAATTAATATCAATTTTAATATTTATAGTAAATTCCGTCCATATGCCTACCAACTTTTTCCAGTCTCTTCTATTTCTAGTTATCTTTCGTATTTTTTTAATGTTAAATTATTTTTTACTCGTTTTCTTTATATTACTCTAGGCTTTCATAATCTTATTGAGGGTACATAGGGTTAAGGAGAATCCAATAATGATAATGTCTCAGGATAGGATAGTCTTCTGGTATATCTTTGCTAGAAACTTTCGAGTAGAATTACTGGAAAGGGATTAAAGTAACAATGGCCCCCCAATTCAAGGGGAATCAATCTGGTATACCGATGGCTCAAAGACTGAGAAAGGCACAGGGTTGGGCATAAATAGTAGGATACAAGACCAATTAGGTGTATGCTACAGTGTTTCAAGCTGAGGTAATGGTCATACAACACTGTGCAATGGAGATTATAAGGCTTGATATAACCATAGTCACATACTCGGACAGCCAAGCAGCTCTAAATGCGATAGTATCGGCACAAATAATCTCACAGCTGGTGTGGGACTGCGTTAGAGCCCTGACATTTGCCGTAAGTCGGAATTCTCTGACACTGGCATGGGTACCAGGACACTCAGGGTTTCGGGGGTAATGTAAAGGCTGATGAATTGGCCCGAGCAGGAGCTAATATCCCAATGATTGCACGGAACCATTCGGCAGGAGTGCTGACACGTTCAAAAATGCAGTCATTAAGAAATGGAGGCTTGAAAGGGCCCAGGAGTGGTGGGAAAAATCACCAGGCAAGCGACAAGCCAAAGTCTTCATAAAAGGACACTCGGCGAAATTTACTGCAGAGCTGTCATCACAAAAAAGAAACGATGTCAGTCTCTTGACAGGACATTGTCGGCAGATGAAACCGGATTTCATATCATATGCCAATGTGAAGTTCTTGCAAGGAATCGATTTCTAATATTGGGAGACTAGAAACCGGCTACGGCTGCTCCAAGTTACTTGGTGAGGCCACTGTGAAGGCTATTAAGTCTTATTAAGAGGGAAGGGCAGGACAAGGTGCTCTAATCCTATTCTAGAGATGATGGGTGTTTACAATAGATCTGTAAAGGTCGCAGTGATACAGGCTAACAGCTAACCCAATGAATGTCTATCCATCTATCCATGTACTGTAGCTTCTGCCATTGAACGAAACCGATTTACTGCTAGAATTGAAATATTAATAAAAATATAGCTCTTCCGAGTTACAACACAACTTGATTTTATTAGTTGGTTTAAATAAAACAAGAATAGATGAAAAGTTAATTTCTGAATTATAATGAAAAATTTTTCAATGATAAATAAATAAGAACGTTTTGTTGGAAACAATGGGAGTTGTGTATACAATTATAAAGATATGGACAGGGTCATACAAAGTCTGCTGCCTTATATTTTCAAATCAATATTCATATTTTATAGCAGTTGCACACTGAATCAAATGTTTACATATCATACTTCTTAATAACCTCTACAGGAAATGATTCTTTTGTTGCAATCTTTTTTTCTACATACATATGTTATTGAGATTGTTATCAAAGTGTAAATTTTAATTTCCTTGGAAAAGTTACCAAGAAATATGAGTTATATTTTAAATAAAAACCTCGTATAGATGACTAGGCTATCAAAATACTAACACACACAATATACATAGTTTAAAGAGGTATAAATATACTTTGTAATGACTTAACGGTTGCCAACGACAAATTTTAGTAATACGTTTATGAAGGCAATTCTCTATTAAATCATCTTAGACAAGGATTTAAATTAACCCAGTTTCTTTGGAACAACAAAAAATATCCATAACTCCTCGAGATATTCATGAATTATTAAGCCTTCATCTTTTGTAGGTGGTTTATGATTCTATTATTGCATTCAATGCATGTCACAACTGGCATAATAAAGATATTTATTGGTGCAGTTATAAAAAAAGAACAAATAGGTTTTGTGATGTATTAACCTCGATACATAAATTAATATCGGTTATCTTTCAAACAATATTTAGAAACTATAATTAAATAAATCAGGTAACATAGGCGCGGTAATAACTTTTAGGTGTCTGTTTTTGTTATTGAAAAATGAATAGAATTCTATCATTCCTAACTCATTTTTTATCATGGAATCAATGTCATTGTCGCATACTGTGCGAAAACAATTATTCTCACACATTACAATGGATATCTTAGTAATCTATTACCTAATAAATGAAAAATGTTTATTATTTCAAATAAAATTAGCATCGGGCAGGTTTTGAACCGGGAGCTTTAAATCGGAAGTCCATCGTGTTACTGACAACCACGGTAGACTAGAATCGGAAATCTGGGGAACCACTTGCTGTAGAAAACTTATTGCGATTGGTGCTCCAGATTTGCGATTCTAATATAATACGTATCAAAATAAACAACAAAATAATTGAAAAGATTATCCATTCTCAAATGTGGTTGTTTATTATCAATAAACGAAATACGAAATCAATCCACACCCAGGGCTAAGGATAGGACAGCCTCAGCTGATTTAAATTTCTTGAACTTCATGTGCCTTCGGACGTTAAAGGCTATATTAGCTTGGAGACGAGTAATCACACTTATATCACAACTAATATGGAGAGCCACATCAACTACTGCGTTTTCATTGAAAGCTGAGGCTGTCCTATCCTTAGCCCTAGTATATTGGATAATTGAGACCCCTTTCTGTTTCTTAATAGAGTGTCGCCAAATTTCCCTATATACTGAGATTCTGATGACATCTGATTCAGTAAGCTTTTTCTTTCCTTCTTCACCATTGTTAGGGAAGTACAAAGATTTTATTCCTTTTTTCCTTTTCATGTATTCATTACCATCTTTGCATACTGAAGGATCTTTGGAACAAGGCTACTCTATATAGAACAGCAAAGTCGGTGAATACATTTCTCATCTTTCAGTTCTTGCAGATTTACGTATCTTTCATTACACATACAGCTTAAGTTATACTGCTCTCATGTAACCTGTTCTCTATTATTCTTTTAATTTTTCCTTTCTTCAGCTGGCCAGCTTCTTTACTTCTTACCTATCTTTAAGATTTTATATCATTAACTAGTTTGTAAGACCTAAGTAATTCTTGTTTTTTGGACTTTTAATCCACAAATCCCCCCTATTGAATAAACCTTATGTTATACATATACAACATCAGTGTTGTATAATAAGACTCGTTTACTTATGAATTTGGTATAATGGATATTGTCGAATAGTGCTTTATTTATACTTATTTTTGAAGGCCTGATGATGGGAAATATTCCCGAAACTAGTAGCCATTAACTTTGTAATTTCAATTGAACACCAAATATATTATATGTGGATTGTTTTCGTGCTTTGTTTATTGATAACAAAATAATTATTTTAAAAACAATATAGTTTAAATGTATTTTACAAATAGTGGTAGAAAAAGTAAAGTCTATAACTATGAATAGCCATTATACATACTCGTTATAGAACACTATTCTAAAAATATCAACTGATTGAATTAAAACTGCTGTCTTCGGTATATCTCTTTTATTTTTATTTTTAATTTTTTTAAAAAAGACAAAATTAGATTATGGAGATTGGTAGGTGTTTTCTAATCTAATTAGTACTTTAGTTTTTAGACATTTAGTCGTTGGTCACTTTTGAATCAGTAATTTCATTGTAAAATAGAGCCTCTCTTGTACCTAATCCCTTGATAAAGCCAAATTCTGTTTCTTCGCTTCTTTCTTCACATTTCGAATATACTCGAGCATGTATAACCCGAAGAAAAACTTTTTTAAAGCATGACTCATAAGACTTATAAGTTTATAATCATTACAGTCTTTGGGAGATGTCTTTTTTGGGATTGTTACAAATGTTGATTTTAGCCAGTCAGTTGGAATTTTGCCTAAGTTGTATATTTGATTGACATTAAATCATTTTTAAAGCTAAGCTTCTTATAAAACATTCTGGCGATCGTGTTGAACTTTAGAAAACGACAACATGAAGTGTTACACTATTATTGTAATCGTTATTAGTGTGAAAAAAAATTTTAACTCAAAAAACTTTAAAAAAACACAAAAGACTAGGAGAATATTTAAAAATTATAAAAACATTGAAATAATCATGAGAGGTTGTTAAAAATTAAAAAATCTTGAAGACAATGATCAAATCTTAAACTCATTTTTACAGGCAGAGTAGAAGCGAAGCTCCTGTCAGTTAGCTCACCGTTTTTTGACCGTTTTTCCAGAAATTGTTACAATAAATTTAATTTTTTATTCATTTGTTTTTCAACTGATAAAAAGAGCTTTAATAAAAACCGATTTGAGTTTTATTGTTCTTTACTTACTATAACTCGTCTTCATTACTTTTGAAGAATACTAATTTTAAATTTTAACATACATATTTCTAACATAAAAGTACTGTCAATAAAAGTTAACGAAAGAGTATTTGATTCATACTGCATAATAACATATCCTAAAGGCACGTTCGATGAATTAAAGTTGTCATTAATACAGCAAAGAAAAGTTTTATGGCATAATATCAATATTAATAATATTTGTTAATTTTTCATCATATAATTTAATGAAGCAATTTCGAAATAAAGATGTAAATTAATTAATCGCCGCCTATGTCTTAAATTATTTTCTGGACGAGCCTGAGGCAATGAAATAACCGGCTATTGTCTTCTAGGTATTACAACATTCAGAAAAATAATGTTGTGTTTGATATACATTTCACTTATTAAATTATTTTTTTATTGATTGTAATGACATAATTCACAAAGAAAGCCGTACCGCTCCTAAAATATGCAAATTGAATATCACTACCGTCCGAATCATTATTTGTTTAATGAGTGTAATAATAGTATATTACTTTACGAGTGGAGTAAATTGCATATTACAGCGAGTGTGTTTGGCCCATGAGCGAGCTTGCGAGCGAATGGGCTAAAGAAACGAGCTAAATATGCAATTTGTTCCTCGAGTGAAGTACTATGCTTTACCCACGACTTACCAAATGGTTTTGTATAAAACTAAAAATAACAAATATAAAATTTAAATTTTGGCATTAGTTGTCAAAGTATTCGATTTCGCAGACACTTCTGTCTGAGAAATGTCAAATCGCACCTTTAGAACTAAAGTGACACAATTAAAAAAATTTATATTTTTAGTTTTAGTCATAAAATGACTTCTAAAACCGACATCTATTAGCCACCGCCGGACGTCACATCCAAAAGTTACTCATAAAATACAGAAACCTGACTAGGTCTTTTTACCGCCATAACATTTTGCATGCTCTTTTAGTAATAAAGAGTATTGTATTAGTCTTGTGTCAAGTGTTGTAGAGTGATGATATGCTTATTCCTAATTGTGCCATTTTATTATTAAACGTTGAGGTAAATATTACTTTTTATTTTATTGATATAATGAATTATTTGGTTATGTGACAAATGAAAAATGAAATCTCTGTAACTTATTTAGAGATATGCCAGTTTATTTTTGTAATAAAAAAAAAACATTATCTTTATTAAAGTTAAGTCTTCTTTTGATTAAATTTTTATAAATATTATTTTTTGTTACCCTCTTTTTTCTTGTTAGTGCATTTTACAACCAAATCTTAACAAAAATATGACAAATATTTTAAAAAAGTTCATTTTATTACTATATATAGACATTAAGTTACATTTTTCAGAATTGAAATAATGGGGGAAAACAGAGCTTCAAAAATTTTAAAAATGCTACAATGTAATGTAGAACAAAACAAGAACAAAGATGAATCTCTACAAGAGCAAGGGAATAATTTAATTCGGGAGGTAATACTTCTTGTGATCTAATAAAATTATTTTCTTGTGTTTTATTATTTTTTTATTTTAGAATTCTTCAGTTTTACAGCAGTCTCTAACCAAGCACAATAATATTGTCCTGGAAAGTCTAGTGGTAAGCAAAATATAATAAGTAATGGAACTATGAAAAGTGATTTTTTATTGTAGGTACCTCCTGATTTACATTTAACAGACGTTGGCGGGCAAGAATTACCAGTGGAAGTAAATACAAAAAAACTAACTAAAATCAGGATCAAACGAACAGATACAGATACGCCTGATTACCACATATCCCCGATTCATTCTAATGAAAGCGATATAGATCACACTGATTCAGATCCAACTTATGAATTAAACATAGAGAAAAAAGATTTAAAAACCAATAAATGGATACAACGAAGACAAATTACTAGATCTAGTAGTTCTAGTAGCTCCTGTAGTACTTGTAGTTCTTCTTCTACCTCCACGGACTCTTCTCCGGTCCAGAAAAAACCTAAGAAGGGAAGAAAGCGCGTCAGAAATCCTGAATTGTGGAAGCAAAACCTAGCAAAAAAAATGCGAAATACAGGCAAAGCATATACATCTCTGTCTAAATCAAATAGAGTGATCCCTGCTCGGAACATGAAGGCAACTTGTACGGAAAAATGTAGACTAAAATGTGCCGAAAATATTGATACTGAGACTCGTATGTTATTGTTTTCCAATTTCTGGGACCTTGGAGATTTAGGCCAACAAAGATCGTTTATCCATGCATGTATGAGAAATATTATGCCGAAATACAAATATACAAATGCTGAAAGACCTAGAAATGCTAACAAGGCTTTTTACTTTACGATAAATGAGAAGCCAATTAGGATTTGTAAAACATTTTTTCGAAATACACTAGATATCACAGACAGAATGATTCGTAGCATTTCTTCCAAACTCGATGAAAATGGATTTTTGAGTGTAGAAAATCGAGGAAAACATGATAGTCATCCTCAACTTGATAAAAATTCAGTGGCAGATATAAAAAATCACATAAACTCTATACCTAGAATGGAGTCGCATTATGTGAGAGCAAACACGACACGTGAGTTCATAGATGGAAGCAAAACCATAGCAGATCTTTTTAGAGATTTTCAGGAGAGCCAAAAAAATGATAATAAAGATGCTGGAAAATACTGTACATATTATAAAATTTTTACCACAGAATTTAACATTGGATTCTTTCAACCGAAGAAAGACCAATGTGATGTGTGTCTTTCTTATAATAATGCTATTGGAGAAATCAAAGCAAAATTAGAAGATCAGTACGAGACTCATATTAAGCAGAAAAATTTATGTAGACAGCAGAAACATGAGGATCGAGTTAAGATATCAAAGACCAATAAAGTTGTTGTTTATGATCTTCAGGCCATATTACAATGTCCTAGGGGTGATACTTCAGCGTTCTTCTATAAATCAAAATTAAATAGTTATAATTTTACTATGGTTGAACTAGAAAAAAAAGATGTCAAGTTAAAACAACGGGATCAACGAGCATATAAAAATGTACACTGTTTTTTTTGGAATGAAGTAGAGGCTAATAGAGGAGCCATCGAAATAGGATCCTGCATTTTAGATTATTTTGAGACATTATTCTCAAACAACATTGATTTAGTTAAAGAAGGCCTGGATATAACATTTTATTCCGACAACTGTTGTGGCCAGAATAAAAATAAATACATAGCTAGCGTCTATATGTATGCTGTCCACAAATATAATATAAAAAGTCTAAAACATAATTTCTTAATCAAGGGACATACTCAAAATGAGGGGGATAATGTCCATAGCATTATTGAAAAGGAGGTTAAAAGAAACTTAAATTCAGGTCCAATTTATTCCCCACATCAATATGTTACTTTAATAAAAAATGCCCGCAAAACAAAACCGCCTTTCACCGTGAAAGAATTAACCTTTGATTTTTTCCAAGACGTAAAGCGGCTTCAGGAAGATTACGGATACAATTTTAGCATTGATATCGAAGGAAATGATGTTTGCTGGAATAACATAAAATGTTTAAAATTTAAAAAAGAAAATGAGTTGAGCTTTTTCTATAAAACTTCCTACAGTCAAGACAACTACACAGAAGTTTTAATAAGAAACAAAAACAAAAGAAAAAAAATGTCCAAAGTTGAAGATATCATTCTTCATTCGGCATACAAAAGTAGATCTGAATTATGTGCAAACAAAAAAAAAGATTTGAAAGATCTTATTTCAAAAAATTTAATTCCATCTTTTTATGTAGACTTTTATACGTCTATTTTATAATAATTTTATTTTATATCTTTTAGTTTATTCGTTGTTCTTGTTGTTTATTCAAAAAAAGAGTCAATTATATTTTTTTGTATTTTGAAAAAACTTGTTTCTTTTATTACTTTATTATCTAAGTGGCTATCCTAATTTACAAAAGTGACTGATTCAATTCTAAACTGGCATTATTCTAAAAACTTTCAGATACCTTAATTGACTTTTACTCAAAGAATGTATAATTCCCAAATAAGTCTTATTATTTAACCCCAATTTTAAAATAAAAATGACATATTACTAATTAAGTTTCTTATAGTGTAAAACAATTTTGAAAATAAAGTGACCTAACTAGATTTTTCTTTGTATTTTTTGAAAAAATAAAAAAACTAATTATTCATGAAGAAAAAAATGACAAAATTCTTGTATCGTAAACATGTAATAATCTTTTTTTAACTAGAAAAAGCCATATGGCGTATTGCTTACAAAAAAAATGAAATAAAAACAAAATAGGCTCAATATAACTAACTGTTTTTTACGATTTCCCAACAATTTTATTTTTTGAAATGTGTCACTTTAATTTTCAAGGTGCGAAATGTTAGTTTAATTTAATGAAAACTGTAGGTAACCAACATAATAATAAAGATTTCTATTTACTTACTACACTAGTTTAGTAAATGAAACTATAACACAACTCCTCAATAATTTGACACTTACTGACAGAGTTATAGGTTAAAAAATACGCAATTTACTTATGAGTCGTGGGTACAAATATAAAAATAATGTAAGGAAGTTTATATCTTTTGTTATGAAATATGTTTTTATATATAGTATCTTTTATTACAGTGTAACGTTATAATATAATATTCGAATTAGAATTCGCATCAGTTTATTGCAGTTATGCTGCTTATGGGACAGAAAAATTACTTCTGCATTATGCATGCGTATACGAGGGTTGATTGACTGTCATATGATTACATATATACTGCAGCTAACTAATGTAGATGCGGGTAATAAGGCCTATTGGGTAATAAGGTCTAAGTATCAAAAATACAAATTAAAAAGTTCAATTCCGCTCAAGAAAACACTCTTAGGTAGCTAACACTCTTATATAGCTCTTCACACTTTTGGCTACTTGTCACTCGCTTGTTTTGGCAAGTGTGGTGTGATTCGTTTTTAAGGAGCAGTTATGCAGCACGAATAATATGAGACATTTTTGTTTAATTTTGCATTACAGTTGTATGTTTCAACCTGTTCCATCAAAATAATTGATCACGAATCAATTTATTGTACTTTTCTGTGTTTCTTTATACACAGTGCCAGCGTTTAATAAGGCTACCAGATTAAACCGAAGAAAAATAACTCAAAAATCAAAATGATATAGGTTCGTATTTTTACGCTTGTAAGGAGAATGAGATGAAGGATATAAAACAATGTTCAAAATGCGACAAGTAGTATCGTAAAGAATGTGTCCGTTGGACAGAGGATAACTCAGATGATTTTGAGTGTCCTGATGTCAGTTAAACAAAGATACATGTTGTAATTTTAAAGCCTGGACAAACAATTAAACAGATTATACATTTTTAAAGAATATACAATGTAAAAATCTTACTGGCATGCACATTTAATAGAGGATTTAATATCATCTAATATAGTCGAGAAGATTTATATACATTGGTTCTATGTGTTTGAATACAGAAAAGATGTTGAATACGAGAACATGTAGGTACGTGGAACATGGATGCAAATATAATTATTTTGTTCATAATTACCAAATATTATACGCCCATTTATGGGTATTATTGGTCTTATTATCCTACCATAGTATATTAAAGCCTATTGACAAGGTTTTTTTTAAATGTATAATTTTATGATTGTTTACTGCAAAAGATGTCCTTTTTTTCAAATATTTTATAGTTGTTCAATTAATATCAATATTTGTTGATTCGGATAACTAGTTTTTATTTTATATACATTCTTACTTAGGTAGGCCTTATTAGCCGTACCTGTCTTATATTGTTGTGTAGAACAGCTACTTGTGTTTTAATCATATTTAAATATATGTTTCATATGGTAGGTTCTGTAGTTTGTGCTAAACGTTGAAAAAAGGCACCAAAAAGCGTTACACTAATTATTGTAAAGTGTAATACATATAGTTGATTCAAATAGAAGTGTCATCAAGTAGTTTCTGGAAAATTCAAATTTGTAGTGGCAGTACCCACGTTTAGTGAAATTTGAATCGCAATATTAGCCAGCTTGTGATCAGATTGCTACATATGCTCAATATAACTATAAACATTTTGACACATCGCGATGACATATAATTCCCTAACTAAAGTTCTGTTTCCATTAAATCTAGTAATAAAGTTAAAGATGATCTCACACGTACTCAGCCCACTTGATGACACTTCTATTTGAATCAACTATAACTGTGAAAATTTTTGAAAATTAGTAAAAAAAATCAGAGAAAAAAACATGAGAAACGGGAAGAGCAGCTGAACAATTGAATTCAATGGGAAAACTACGGAAAAATTGTAATTTAATTATATTGTTACCTAAAAATGGGAAGGACTTAATTTCCTAAAAGTTGGAAGGACTCAATTATATATCCAGCGTCTGTCGGTCAATCCCATGACATAGTCAAGATTAAAACGGAATCTTTACTTTGTATAATTGTGAGAATTAGAACCGAAAATAAAGTTTTTCTTATGGTTTTGCTACTGTATATTACCTGCACAGGTTCGACACTCTACACGTATAAAAGTAATACTTAGTTGTTTTTATAAATTAAAATTAATAAATATTGACCTTCTAAGAATCATTAAATCTTATATATATTTTGTATTCGCTCTCCACTAAGCATAAAAATATTCCGAAATTAAATATTAACTTAATTCATATCAAGTAATAAATTTCATTATTAACGTTTTAGGAATTTCTACATTAATATTATCGCGTAGAATAAAAAAAGCTGTAATTATTTTTGACATTACATAAATTTGAAAAATTAAAAGCAATGACCTACCTGGAATTCATGTTATTATTGTAATGAGTTATTTTTATTCCACATTATAGTGACATACAGTCAACAGTTTTAATTGTTCCTTATTTTTCTGTGTTTAATGGCAATCCGGAAGTCTTATCGTCTTTAGATACATACTAGTTTTTTTTAAGGATGTCCTCGTAGGTAGGTATAGACCTGAATACAAATGTACCGAGAACTTCTATTGGGGCAGAAGAGACAATTTATTAATTTGGGATTTAAAGGCCTGCAAGTTAGGACGAGTGGGGAAGACGTGGGAAGCTAAGGAGTTCCACAATCTAGAGACTCTGGGGATGAAGAACCGATCGAATCGATCCGTTCTCGATGTCGGGCATTGAACAGTATAAGGGTTCATGGAGTTAGCACGCCGCATTGCTCTGGCTGGTCTGAAAAGTGGAGGCATTATAGAGCGGAGTTCTTCTAAGCAAAATCCGTTTATGTATCGGTAAAACAAGGAAAGATCAGACACTGCTCTTCGGTGGGACAATGGGGCTAGGTTTTTGGTGGTACTGGTACTGTCGTTTATTAGTCGAACTGCTTTTCTCTGTATTGCATCAAGAACTCCGAGTCTTGACTGAGCCGCCGAACCCCATACATGCGAGCAGTATTCAAGATTAGGTCGTATTTGGGGTTTGTAATGAGTAGCTAAGTTGGATGGAGAAAAATATTTCCGTGCTCTAAACAGAAAGCCTAATTTCTTTCCTGCTGCAGTTGCTATGGATGCAATATGTTCCTTCCATAGTAAGTCCTGGGAGATCGTTATACCAACCAGCGTAATGGAGTCGCCCGCTACCAGTGTCTGATCGTTAATTGTAATGGATGAGTCGCATGTTTGCCTCTTGTTGGATAGGCAACATGTCTTTGTCTTGGAAGCGTTGAAATTAACAAGATTCTTTCTTCCCCACTCGTCTACAATTCTCAAATCTTGATTGAGAGAAGCCGTTGTGGATCTTCTGTCCTCTTCCAGAATATCTAGAGGTATGGGACGGTTGTGCGCTTTGCTAATACAGTGTTCAGCAAACCTAAAAATCCCAGAGTAAAGGTTTTGGGTGAAACATTTAATAAATTGTCATAATACTCCAAAGGAACACGTTGATAATACTTCTTTTGTGCATCAGTCTGTCGTTTGACTTCCTATTCGTGTTCAGCTTTATCTAAAAACCCAGAGTAACAAAGTCAGAGTTATTTTCATAATTTTTCACCGAGTTAATATCTTATTTTTATAATTGAATACTTTGAAAATGCATTTGTCTTAAACACAAATATCAGACTAGTTTACCAAACAGCATTAAAATCCAACTTGTTAAAAAAACTCTAGTGCACTGCCTTATTTCCTCGACTAGATCGTAAATCAACGTACTTAATTTTTGACTCTCTTCCGAACCAATATTATTTATTTTACATACATCCATTAAATATTTATGCATTTTTTACATCCTTTATTGCTTTTCACCACCGGTTTTAGGTATAATCTTATTTGTTATACAGTAGCCAACCAAACGCCGTACTGATAAATGTTAACACTTTTATACTAATAACATTAAGTACCTACATCTGTTATTATATCATTTACAAAAACCATAAATCTGATCTAGCTTTAATATTATTATCGCCATAAAATCATCTAATGATACTACTTTAGTAATATATTGCTAAATTTTATACATCCATTTATTACTTGCTGTCAACAAAATGAATTATTAAAGTCTATATTTAAATCTAAATATTGCATCAATCTCTTCACGGTTTTATCAATAACATCATTTCATACTCTTAAAGTAGATATATACGCTCTCGAGAATCTGACATTTTCACCTAATCGCATCATATGAGATAACTATCCATAAATAGGTATATATAGTGGTTTGAATTTCCTGGATTTTAATTCTTCAGAAATCAGTTTAGATACAGTTCTTTATTACATAATATAGAAACTGACATTTAAATTGCTTCTTTTATAAAACAATAACATATTGAAATTATTAGTTGAGAAATTCGATATCGGCATGCTATACCATTGTATAGATACAGCTACGTAATGAGGTTATAAACTATTTCTTTTTAACAATACATTTTGTTTTTCTAACTTATACAGCGTTTTTATCAGACAAAATTTTAATATTGCAAAGATTTAGATTCATTTATTTGTTTTATCAATTACAAGTGATTTTTCTTCGTAGAATTAAAACTATAAATAATGAGCTTTCCATAAGCTTAACAGTAAGGATTCGAACATAGACCTCTGTCAATTTTTGTTATTCTATAGCGAGTATGGTTTCCAATAATAATCCCTTTTTATACAGATTTACATAACTTGCACGAAATCATGGTGTCTCACTCAAATCCTGGTACTCAGACTAGTTTAACATTATGTTATGCTTAAACATTGAATTGCTCTCGATATTCGCTTACTTATGTGGAGACCAATTTAGGATTGACTCACACTGTCTGCTTGTGTACGAGTGTCCTTTTTTATAAAAGTTAGACGTGCTCTGTTAGGATTGGCTGAAAGTCCTTCCTTTGAACAACAAGTAGTTATGAGGTTTAGGATACTCTGTTTCCGATCAGAAATAATACTATCATGTTGTCCTCTTACTATAAAAACTACATCGTCAGCATAGTAAAAAGCACGGAATCCTTTTCTTCCAAGCTTGGCTATGAGATCGTGAACTATCATTGACCACATTAGAGGCGATAAAACTCCTCCTTTCGGACAGCCTTTTACTGCTGTTTTGGTAGCTGATTGATTTTTAAAGTAGGTAACTTTATTCCTAGTGCTTAGCATGGATTAAATCCATTTGATAATGATAGGTGTGATACCCATTTTGGTTGCGGCAGATCTAATAGAATCATATAAGGTGTTATCGAATGCTTCCTTTACAACTTTACATCTATAAACGTACATAAAGCTACTTTCATTATGTCAACCTCATTTTTAAGATCTTTTACGGGAGAATACAGTGCATCTTTTGTAGAGTTTCCAGGTTAACAGGGAAATTGTTCCTCGCGAAATGTGTGTCGAATTTTTTCCATACTTTTCAGTAGAAAGAACATAAGGCTTATAGGACGAAGGACGTTTACTACTCTTAGGAATAAAGCAGACCTTAGCCTATCTCCATTCTTTTGGAATAAAAGTCATATTGAATGTTCTTGTTAGTTGATGGATAAGGATATCGATGACCTGTAGTAAAAGGGCTGGAAAGATAGCATTCTCTCCAGGAGATTTGTAGAGCTTAAAGCTATTAATAGCCCATTTAATTTTGTTATCGCTATAGTAGTTTTCAACAAAATTGGTTGAGAGATTAAACTACTCAAGTCCTCCCTATTGTGATGGGCAATAAACAAGCAATAAATAAATATTTTTCCCGCTAGGAGTGTTGATTAATCTTTATGGTCTTTATATAAGTTTATCAGTCTTTGCGTTGTCATTAGTAGTCACCTCTCCAGGACAAGCTCATGTTCTCCTTGTTTCAGGGAATTCGCAGCTTGTTTTTTTCATCAGTCCAATATCATTAGAATTTCATGCTAGCCTGACCATGATGTCGTACTACGATCGTTAATTCACGATAAAGGGAAAATGGAATGTATAGATCTTAAAAACTTTCAGTAATAATTTTATATGTTGAATTTTGTTAATAATAAACTATTACGATTTCCATAGAACTACACGTACTCAGTGAACGCTGTAATAGAGAGGTAAACGCTTTACTTCTGTCGAGATTAGCAAAATTTATTCTTTCGCCACTTAAATGTGTCACAAAGAGTACTTCTAAATTTTACCAACTGACTGTAACAAAGAGATCAATTGTTCTTTCATAATTTTGTTCAAGATCTACAAAAATACAATGCCAATTGTAATTTCCTGCAAAAAGCGTAGCCCGTATTATTCGAACATATACTTTCTCTAACTACGAACTCATCAGTATAGACAACTAATTGAGGAAGTATGCAAATATAGTGGTATCAGTAGCCTAATTGATTTTAACCGGCATTTTTTTTTGTCTTTCTGGTTCACCGAAACGCGTATCTACAGATTCACTGAAGGATAATATAGAAAGTATTTTATTGTAGCGTCTACTACTCATCTAATAAACACACTGAATTTTATCGGAATACCCGATCATCATAAAAAGAAAATAGTTTATAACATAAATGATTTTAATTACCAAATCTGTAACTTTATTAAATGAATGAATAAAAATAGGATTTTACTGATTAATTAATCAAATCAATTAAAAATTTTAATTCTTATTATTAAACTTCCACAAATTACCCCAAGCAAGTAACATTAGTAAGCTTAATACCAGTTTTATGCTACCTAACGTTAGAGACTTTTATTTGATAAAAAACTGATTGGTAATAATCTGTTTTTATTATAAGAGTTGAATGTTTTACTGCAAATTATATGTTTGAGAAAGACTGTTGGTATTTTATTATTTAAATGGTTTAGAAATGATATATTTATGGTATAGGAATGTTATGTTTAAAGTTCGCTTATGTTGCTAATCTTTAGTAACTAGTCATGCTTTTTTGAACAAATCCATAATTGTATTATAATTGAAGACAAATATAAGGGTCTTTTCACTCATTATTGTTACTAAACGCCTGATTAAATATTTGTGTTAAATATGTAATTTATATCAATGATTTTATTTGTCTTTAAATTTTATTTCATTACTACAAAAATATTAAGTATAATACCTAGCTATATTTAATCTTTAGTTTCGGATCATAAATTCGTAGATAAATAAGAAAGGATAAGCTTTTACTAATCTGATTTGCATTTTGAATAAATTTTCTGTTAAATTCAATTTTAAAACCGTTTCATAACTTAAAATTTCAAATAATTCTAGAAAAGTAATATCACAACCAATGTATATATAAGATCTTCTCTAGGCATTTGAACAGTTTATTGTGTTGGACCCTATCGAACGCTTTTTCAAAATCTATAAAGCAGACGTACTTCACACGATATTTGAAGTAATGTTAGTATTAGTCTGCTCGACAAGTTGAAAATGGTACAAAATAGAGATACTGCTCTTAAAATCATGTGCGATAGCTCATTGGATCCGGAATGACGTCTAGAAAAATGTGCCAAAAGCATGTATTAGCACATAAAAAATTGCAAAAGTTATAAACAATTAAAGTGAAAAAAAAAATGGCATTCCGTTTTTTGCATATATTTCATAAACTATTAATATTTAAGGAGTTTAATAAAAATATTCTGAAAGAGGAAGAAATTTCCAATAAAAAACTTCCAGCTCCCGGACCTCTATCTTCATTATTTATAATTTTAATTTAACGCTGAAAATAGGTCGCCGCGCGACATCTATCTATACTTATAATAAATCTGTAGAGAGGTCAATTCTGTACGTGAAATATATTTCCAAAATAACTATCAGGGGGTGATTAGGGATCGAAACTGATGCCAAAAATAAGATCAGTAAAATTTTTGTCTGTCTATCTGTCTGTCTGTCTGTATAACCGTTATAGAAACAATAACTACTCGACGGATTTTAACGAAACTTGGTACAATTATTTTTCATACTCCTGAGCTGGTTATAGGATACTTTACATCACGCTACAATCAATAGGAGCAGAGCAGTGAAGGGAAATGTTGGGAAAACCACTTTTACGGTGTGGGGGGGGGGAGAAATTTTAATACAACAATCTATACATCACGCGAACGACGTCACGGGTACATCGATATAGAACCCAAAAATGTGGTTAGATTTTTTTGTACGTCTGTCTGTCTATCTATATGTTTGTGCGCGTATCACATGAAAACTACTGATCCGATTCGAATGCGGTTTTCACAGATGTATTTGTCTTCTTTCAACATAATATCTGGTGTATAAAAAATTCTCCTACCCCTTTAACGGGGTGAGTGAAGAAATTTTTAAACAACAATCAACACTCCACGCGAACGACGTCGCAGGTACACCTAGTTTTTAAATAAATTAATTTATGTGTCGTAGGTACTCGCTTTTGACGCTGCGCAAGCAATCTAAAAATGTCGAGCGGAGACCTATTTTCAGCGTTAAATTAAAATTATAAATAATAAAGATAGAGTTCCGGGAGCTCGAAGTTTTTTATTTGAAATTTCCTCCTCTTTCAGAATATTTTTTTTTAATTTCTCAAATATTAATAGTTTATGAAATATTTGCAAAAAACGGAATGCCACTTTTTTTTCATCTATAATTGTTTATAACTTTTGCAATTTTTTATGTGCTAATACACGCTTTTGGCACATTTTTCTAGACGTCATTCCGGATCCAATGAGCTATTGCACATAATTTTAAGAGCAGTATCTCTATTTTGTACCATTTTCAACTTGTCGAGCAGACTATATCCAGAACAATGCTTCTTCCGTACCCAACCCATTTCTAAAACCAAACTGTTGGTTGCTCATTATATCCTCGCACTTCTGTTAAATCCTCTTGACTTGAGTATTATCTTAAGAAGTAATTTAAGAGAATGACTCTTGAGACTAATTAGCCAGAAGTCTTTACATGATTTTGTCTTTGGCTTTTTAGAAAGGTGGATAAATGTAGACTCTAACCATTTTTGTGCGATTGTTCCAGTTTCATAAATGTGTGATATATTGTTAATTAAATAGAGTATTTCTTATATTCTTGGTTAAAAATTGCATCATTATAAAATAAATTTATTTGTTCAGAGTAAAAGTGCATTGATTTGCATTTTTTTTCAAATATGTTTTGATCGTCATAACCTACAGATGTTTACTGAAGAAATTTAATAGCTTGTTATTAAATTGCTGTTGCTTTTTTTAAATTTGTGGTCAGCTGTCCCGAAACGTGATACTCTTTGAGTTATAAGATTAGTGTCAATGTGTTTGATTTCTCGTAAACTGCGCTCTATTTATATGAAACGTGTTATCTATAATTGACTTAACGCACTAATATCTAAGATGGTTTTAATTATCGTTTTAGGGATTGACTGTAGCATATTAGGGACGAGTAAATATGGTATAAATTAAAAAAAAAATAGATGGTAACGCAATGTTGTTGACCGTAATACATATTTTTTTAATAAAAAAAAACTAGCTATCTCGGCATACTTCGTACCTCCTATAATCAATGGATTCTTTTATATTTTTTTTTTCAATTTTTCCATGTTTTTTTTCTTGTTTTTTGTCGATTTTTTTATATTTTCTCATTTGTTCCCGGTTTTTACTATTTTTTTTTGTATATTTGTAATTTTTCAGGTGTTGCCCTTAATTCAGTTGTTTTTTTTTAGATTTTCCACATGTTTCGTTGATTTTCAATATGTGTAATATTTTCTAAATTTTTTTCTCTTTTGTCGATTGTATTGTATTTACTTTATTTTTTTTGTTTTTTATCCATTTGTAACCATTTTTTTAATGTTTCCTGTTTTTGGATTCCTCTCTTTATCATCTAGTATTATCAGTTACTTATGAGGTTATAAACCTTCTCTTGACAATAACGAACACAAAAAAGAAAGATTTATCGAATTTGGTGCAATCTTTTGGTTATGCATGTACAAATATGTCTGTAACTCAACTGTTTCTTTGCAATAATTTCTGCAGTTTCTAAAAAGATACATTTAAAAAGATCATTCATTGTGCAATATTTTGAAATGTTCACAACTCATACTTTCATTAGGAGAAAAAAAACTGAAATTATAATTTATTACTTTATATGATACTTACGGATAAGTATTTGACTAAAAAAGTGAAACAAAAGAAGTAAATTAAAATTGGATAAATCTTATATAACTTTTAACATTTTCAACTCATTTTTATAACAATATAACAAAAAAAATAACGCCTAATTTAATTTTTATTTTCTACAATACAATATAATTTCACTACATTTTATAATATAACCGTTGCGTATAATCGGTATTTTAATGGAGCATGGTAGTGTTATTATTTACACACTTTTCTTTTCAATGCAGATTTTCTTGCTGATATATTCACAAAGCACCGTTAAATTGTGGACTTTCTATTAATTATTCTAAAAGTGTTTTGTGTTCATAAAAACTAAAACAACTGAACAACTGACGAATTGTTTTTACTCATTCGCACGAGGAAGCCAGTTAAGAATATAAAATGTTTTCAATATCTAGATAACATCAAGGACAGCAATGCGGGTGTGAATAAAACAGAACGAAGTTCTGTACTCATAATTAGCTTAACTGATTACATCACATAAATTCAGTTTTTTTTTAATATCCAGTCACCCATCACAAAAATTCCATTTCCCTTCCTACATACTTCTGCCGAATATCGATATTCCCGTCACATACACATTTACACATTCGGGAACAAAATCGCGCCTCTTTAATAATAATGGGTCCGCATAATAATTTTTATAGATAAGTAAACTATAAATATTATCCATAATAAGTTTCAATCCCTTATTTGCACCCTTAGGGGGTGGGTGAATTCTAATAAACTATGAAGTGCGTGTTTAAGAGTCAATTTTTATAAAAGATAAAAGTTAAAGATCTTTTTATACAAACTCTTAACCCCTATTTCACCCCTTCAGGGTTAAAATTTTTTAAAATCCTTTTTGAACATCTCCTCTTATGTATATAGATTTGTCAAACCTTTTAAAAAAATCTACATTCGTTACTTTTGTAGTATCTTTTTCATTCTGTTCTGTTTGTTTCATGGAATTGTTGCATTAAGACTATAAAAATATAGGATTTTAGTATTCATTGCAAACCGCTGAAAATGTTTATTTAATTGTTTTCCTGTACACTTTAACCCGAACTCACATCACTGCGTAGTAAATGACTTTATCTTTATGGATTCAGAGAAGTATAATTTATCATTAATCACAGTAGTCATAATAAGCACTTCTGTGATTCTTAAAGCCAAATGCGTTCAAGGGCAATTGAAATTAAACCTCCTTTTATACGTATTTTATTATATTATTAATTACTACCTGCCAAATTTTTATATCCTGCTGTCTTCGCGATGTTGGCAAATGTTTCGACATTTTACGCACAAGAAATCACACTACAGTGCGTAAATAATTAAGCTAGGTGTGGTATAAATTTCATATATTGTATATGGATACATATTTATAAGCTAATTAAATTAAGTTGAGTCATTTTTGTTTATCATCGTTGCTCAGTGCAATATCAGTTATTATATTTTCTGTTTGTTTCTGACTGTTTAATTTTCCTTGTTGTCTTTTATGTACCTACAAGAAAACAGTCTTTTATAAGTTGGCAAATTTTTTTCTTGATCACTGAGTTCACCACTTTTTATCGTAGTATGTTTTTTGCTGCTATACACCAGAAACTACACATATGGTCAAGGAATTCGATTTCTTGCATTAGTTTCTCTCCATACGCGTATCCTTCGAGAACCTAGATACAACCAAACCGAGATTCCTCGGTAAAAAGAACATTTGGCCATTGATTTTGCTTCCATATAACAAGTTCTTGTGCCCAACGTAGGCGACTGGCGCGATTTTCTCGATATAAAAATTGGCAACTGAATTACGTCCTCTCAACCTTCTGTAGATGGTATGCATGGAAAGTCAGATTATGAGCTCCATGGAAATGATTAATTAACTGCCGTGCCGTCACTGTGCGATTTCTGGTGGTGTTGTCATTCTTGATCGTCCCAAATGTCTTTACCGAACGCTATTGATTTCACGATAACGAGTCCATAGACGTAAGATAACGTTCTGAGTGATTTCTATAGCATTTGGCACATCAATTTGGCAACATTCCTGCTTCAATCATCTCCACAGCCCTTAACATTCCGTTTTCGGTCAAATGACATCCAGGCATGTTAAAACAATTTTTTAAAACACCTTTGCAAGATAACAATAAATAAATAAATAAATAAATAAATATTTAGTATCCCTAGATTTTGAGCATGTGTGTAGTTTATTATAGTATGTATTACATAAGAAAATATTGTTTTTTTTGTAAATAATTACAGTCATTTAAATTTCATAATACATAGTATTTTATTTTTTCATTAACACGTAAATATTGCAAACAATTAACCTTTGATAATACTGTAAATTGTATATGCGTTCATAAATAAACTAAAACCACCGCATATTACTTCATAATCCGATTAATTCAATTAGTAACATTAAGTAATTGGGATAAATGCTTAAGAACAGGTTTTTGTTAACCTACAGATTATAGTTTTAATGAAAAATTTTAATTGTATAAGTTATGACATAATAATATTTGCCATTTAAATTTCTTTTAAAGTGTGTAAAATATTCCGTAAGTTTTTTAAATTAGTTAACGTCAAATTTTAGACCTAATAACCTAAATTCTAGTTTTTATCTCGGCGCCTAAACAAAAAAAGAAACATTTTGAAATATTGGAGGAAATCGAACATATATTATCTATAAAGATGCTGATTACAGAAGGTGAGAATTACTTCAATATCGTAAGCAGGAAATCGCATTCCAAAATAGTAATTAAAAAACCTTGACATTTTTCTTACTGTTTCTTAAAATAAAATTATAATTGTAAATGTTTTAAAAGATTATAAAATTGTAAATTTTAGTAATAAAAGATGTTCCTTTTGTCCTTGAATAGTGTGAGATACAACAGTCCACATGACATTAAAATTTATAATGGACATAAGTTATTTTCACAAAGTGTTTCCTATAAAAAAAAAACATATAACTTATAATATTTATAGTTATCGTTTAAATAACAGTAACATAATCACATTATCTAAACAGATATGAAGACATTATTTTTTTAAGCATAATAATAAATCTACGTAGGCGGTATAAATATATACCTAAATTCCTATTTACACAGCGAAAAAAGTTATGATTGAGTCCTTGAGTGGGTTGGTTAAAGTTTTGGAGAATTTGGAGTTCATTTATAATTCATTTGGTTAAAATACATAAACATATATTATAATTACGGGGGTTGTCTTTTTAGTTTTACCAAAGACAAAACATATATAGACTTAAAGTACTTTATTGCTTTTTAATATATGCCCCACCAAGATCAATACACTTTTGTACTCTTCGAACCAATTGGTAAAACAGTTACTCCAGTGTTTATTTGACAACTGCAGAATTGCTATTTTAAAGCCATCGATGGCTTCTTCTGGCGACTGGAATCGCTAACCCACTCATTGAATTCTTGATCTTTGGAAACGTGTAGACTATACGATGGATGGACTAATAATTCGATGTTTTGAAGCTTCAACAACTTGATTGTCTTTTGGGCAGTGTGAGCACTTGCATTGTCCTGATGTAGGATGATTCGCCGTTGTGTTTTGCTTTGTCGCGGAGTTTCTCGATAACTTCTGGTAAATAAACGTTTACATACCAATCGGAAGTAACCGTTCTTCGATCTTCTAAAGCAATTACCATGTGATACAAAGTTTCAAAAATTCACTGTTCCTACACGAATTGTTTTATTGCAATGAAACTCTGGATTTACGTCAACAAAAGATTGAGGTTAGAATTGTGTCTGAAGGTTCAATTGCTGGTGGATTCTAAGCGGCTATATGCAAAACTAAAAAGACAACCCTCGTACTAATGGTTATGAGCAAATAGAACAATGTTAATGGTTAAGTCAATTGAAAAGTCTGATACCTGGGATATTTGCCAAACAAAAGCTGGACCAACTTTATGGAAATATAATCCGGGATAGAACAGCAAATAGTTATATATTTGTAAGCTACATAAACTGTAGGTACTCTACTTTTGTTTCATTCAAAAGAAACTTCAAACATCTAGAATTGGATCTATCGATGCCTGCTGAAGACGCTAACTTTAATTTTATGGAGAGATTAAAAAAAAATAAAGAAACAATTAAAAACCGGAAAAAAACGTCATTATTATACTTTGGCCATGTTGCGAGGTACCATCAAAGCAAAATCTAAAAAAAAAACATTGTTAAGTTTTATGTTTAATAGAACTATTGCTTTATATTTAGGTACTTTAATGCTCAATTAACAAACACATTTTACTTGTATCAGTTATGTTAATAATCTGTGGCTCCTGGTGTCCTTTTTTCAAAATAAAAAACGAGAAAATTGAAGAGACAGAGGGGGGCGCCAAGGACTGAGTTAGCTCGGGGCGCAAAAAATCCAAATCGGGGCCTGTCGGTCAGTAAAGTAAAATTAGTAAAAACCAAATACGACAGAATCATTAAGATGGAACAAGGTTAGTGTTTTTACATCACATAGATACAAATATCTATTCCAGTTAATCATAGACAAAATATTAACAAAGTATACTGTCAAAAAAGTTCATTCTCGCGGTTACGTCACTGGTCAACAAAGTAATTCTTCAGGTTATCGCTCTCTTCGCGTACATTTTATTACCAGGGCGAATGTCAAGGTTGTAAATGATTTTAATTATGCAGACTAGATGTAACTCAAGTCCAGTGTTGCCATTAATTTACTTATTGTTAGGAGATCATTTTTTATGTCAGTAGTCTCTATTTTAAGTAATATATATCTAAAGATTATCCAAAGAGGAATGCTGTTTTTCATGGATAGAAATCATAATCATGATACATATACTCATTTATTTCTGTTACTGGGATTATTTTGCTACTAATTGGATATTTCTGAATGAGAGTGTTACTATGCAGTCATTATAAAATAGACTAAACCTAAAACATTTAACGACAAAGCAAGATCCTCTGCAATATGAAAACAATGTACGATAGAATTCTAAAACATAAATGACCGAAATAGAGATGCTTGAAGTCCATGGAAAATTTAATGTATCTTAAAAAAGAACAACAAAATACCTAAATGTAAAAACTGAGTTGTTTTAATTTATTTCTAGCTCCAATAATTGACTTATCAGAGAATTTATAACATATAACACCGTCCTTATTTTTATGAGTATTAAAATAATTCCTAAGCGACATAAAATGAACTTTATTTCTCTTAATATAACAACTAGGTCCATTACATATCTGTATTTTTATTTATAAAACTTTTTGATGGTAGGTTAAAGTTTTACGATAAATTTTTCTATATATCTAAACCCGGAAACTGTGTGTGTTTAATATTATTTTCTCACTGTGGCAACAATGTAAAAAATAAAGAAAATCATTCGGCCTTTCGTCCTCGGCATGGTTCAAGTACCACGCTAACTAAGTACCGCTGGGAACAACCGAATATACGCTCGTTACTTGTAGGCAAAAAAAAACAAATTACACGGTTTTGTAACGTACAAGTTTCCTTAATCATCGGCTTTCTGGTAAACAAAACTTCGGTAATAATTGTTACAGTTATCGTCAGTCCGAATCGTACGAACTTTGTTTTGATTTAATTAAAGGGATTACCAATCGTGTCTATTTTTTTTTCTTAAAAATCTACAAGTATTTACATAAAAAATAATATTTACATTTTTTCTATTAATGTTAGACGTAACAAACAATTTTTATGACAAACATTGTTAACAACTGAAATAAGATTAAAATTAACAATGCTATTTTCCCATCGCGTTTTGTTTCTCAATCTTTTTTTTGTATACATTTTACCACGCAATTCTATATCTTAAATTAATGATTCGATCTAATCAAAGTAGTTTAGACTTAAAAATATTGTATTACTTCTTTCTGATTTTAATATAATATGTAATTTTATGAACGATATTCTGACTCACAGAGTGAGTTATTTGTATTTATTACTTTATTGTTATTTTTGTTTAACCGTCCTCTGTAGTGATAAATGTATCGATAAAGATGTTGTGGTGATTTAGTCATCAACTTCTTTTATGCGATTTAATTTCTGTTATACGATATTGTGTTGTTTAAAGGTCTTTAAAGTGTATATAAAAAAATACATCACGGATACTTGCTTAAAATGAGAAATCTAATTTTAGTTTGATTACAGGGTACATACAGTATGAGGCGAGGGTTATCTTCTAAATTTTTACAAAAAATAGGAAAACGACTTTTTTTTGGAACAAACTGTTTTATTGTTTTTCAAAATATTTTCCTTTGGGATTTATACATTTTTGCATTCTCGAAACAGTTTTTTCAGTCTTAAATTGATATATTAAAAACATGGTTGTAGAAGTCGTCACAAGTTTTCTGAGGTGGTAAAAACCGGTGCTAACACATTTTTTTTAATATAGGGAACAAAACAAAGTCGTTAAGCGATAAATCAAAATCATACTAGCAAGGTGACATTAATTCGATTTTATTCTCCTTCAAATAATCGATTGTTTGACGTGTTGTGTGGGAGCTGAATGATATGACTTTATTGGTTGTTTTTCCTGATTTCTTCGATGGCTTTTGGCAAACAAATTATTGTATACCTGTTCTTAGATCCTCCAAAAATATGATTGAAATGTGTAGTAAAAACGAAAAAACAAGCTCTCATTTTCTTAGAAGAAAATCGTGAGCCAAGAACTTTTGTGAGATTCGGTTCATCTTAAAACGCTCAAACAGTGGATGGCTGTACAGTTTTCGGCTCATACAAATGTCATCCACTTTTTATCACCTGCAACAATGTTGTATACAAATTTTAAAGTTCCCAAGTTGAATTTTTTTAACGCTATCTTACAGTTAATTCTTTTCTTTTTTGAACTTCGATCGGATTGAGCGAAATCGATCTGAAACAGTTCTTTTTCACACCTAAATACTAGACGCTTCTATCTCACGATACGTCACATACCGATCTTCTTCAATCATCGTGCGCACATCTTGGAACCGATTTTGGTCGACTTTCACGAGATTTATGACTGACCATAATGAAATTCTGCTCCATTACCGAAAGATGAACGAATATGCATTCTAGTCCAGTTACACTTTTCTAAAAATCGAAAAAATCTTTTCCTTTTTGAGCAATGAGCTGTCGCTGATTCAATACTAATTTTATGAATTACTAATCTCTGGTTTAATATATATTTTTTAATGCTTCGGATTATTGTTTGGATACTACTACGTGACCAATCCAACTAAACCTGCGGACTGTTCAAAAAACATTTTCGCTTTTTATATTTCTACTTATCATTCTTTTTATTCACTTTCATTAACATGTAAATGGACTATCAGACATATTCAGAGCTATCAATTGTTCTGTTAATATTGTTGCAGCAGTGGTCTATAAATTTGTTTTGATTTTTATCTCGTAATAAAACGCACTAAACTATAAGATCCTATGACAAAATAAATTCGAAAATAGAAAAATAAAAATTGAAGCCAAACTTAAAAGGAAAATATGTTTTGGAATATTTATGTGCTAAAATTATTTTAATGCACTTCTGATGTTTGATCTTAACAATTCTGACGGCATATTTAAGCGGATGTGGCGTTTACGGTGCATAAAAATGTAGATGATGCGCATTCAGTTTATTACCAACGATTTAAAAGAATCTGATCAATTAGATATTTATTCTATTATATTCATGTTATTAGTGTTATTATTCAGTTGCTTTAAAGGTAGTTACTGTCAAATTAAAAATATTGCAAGTGGATGTTCTTTTACCAATGAGGGTATAATTAATATAGTGTATCTATCTATATAATTTTCAAGTTAAAAATAAATGATTATATGTAAATTAATGATACAGTTATGGTGGATTACAACGTTTTAAATTGCATGATGTATTTTTGTTGCTAATAAATTATGAAATAAAAACATTAGAACAATTACAAAGTTTCTAAACCATTTCTAACAGGTCATATAAATATCTATATATATATTCCTGATGTTTAAACTATGCACTTGTTTTTTACCTTTTTAAAGACGTCGATATCATTCTTCATTTCTTTTAGGTTCTTATATAATGTTATTTCTCTTTTACAGTTGTGTATCCAAAGGTTCTTTGTATCTCTTTTTGTTATATGTATAAGAAGGTATATGAGTAAATGAAGGGTTATCTGTGACATCTTGAATCTTTCAGTACCATTTATATTAAAAACTAGTTGTACTCGCGACGTCGTTCGCGTGGCGTGTGATTGTTGTATAAAATTTTCTCCCCCACCCCGTTAAAGGAATGGGAGAGAAATTTTTATACATCAGATGTTAAGTTTTCCTCACCCCGTTAAAGGGGTGGGGAGAGAATTTTTTATACACCAGATGTTAAGTTGAAAGAAGACAAATACGTCTGTAAAAACCGCATTCAAATCGGACCAGTAGTTTTCATGTGATGCGCGCACAAACATACAGACAGACAAACTAACCACATTTTTGGGTTCTATATCGATATAGTAACACACCCCGCTAATTATTTTTTAAATATCTTTAATGTACAGAATTTTCATTTCTACAGTTTTATTATATGTATGGATTATTTTTTTACACTAAAAATGTATTAAAGTTTGTTTACCTATTTTCAAATGATTTATTCACACTTTCAATATGTCAATACAAGTATATAGGTATAAATTTAAAGGTTACTCATACATATTTTGTTTGAGATAATAATCTTTATAAACATTTCAGAGGCAGTATCAAATTAAAGTTAAATCATGCACCATGTTTTATCCATTGTTTAATTGACGTGACGTTTTTTTTATAAACCATCTATCTATCTATACGTTCTCCGCTTTAGATATTTTGCCTAACAAATCGCAACAATTGTTATCGCATTTTGTTGTTATTGTTAAACACGAGCAATTAGTAAAATAATGTTTTTGTTTTAGTTTCTAAATGTTAACGAACCATGATCACTGTAAACTTTGTACTTTTTCTAATTATATATAGATAAAAAGACATCTGTTGTATATAGCTTGAACTTCCTTTATATTATATTTAATCATTTACAAGTATATTTACAAATACAAAATATATTTTTTAAATTATTTTTTTAATAAAAGGAAATTTCAATACACCTTAAATTTTACTACTTTGTTTTTTCCTAGCTATTCGATATAAGGGTTGGTTGAAAAGTTTTAAAAGCGATACTAATTAACTAGTAGAGAAATCAAAATTACGCTATTTTCATATTTCATCTTCCATTTTAATACACAAAAAAATTAAAATTTGATTTGTCAATTCAATCTTTGTTTACATTTGAAACTGCCGAGTCAGTGTTTTTTATTCAATTAATAAAACGAATATCGTGCAGTGATGAAATTCTTTGTTTTGAAAGGTTTATCAGCAACGCAAATTCGCAAAAAAATGGTGTTAAAGGAATCTGCTCCTTTATTTCCAACTGTGCATCATTTTGTTTTAGAGTTTAAACGTGGTCATACAAGCGTCGAAGATGAACCACGTAGTGCAACAACACCAAAAATCATTGACAAAGTCTGTGATACCTATTGTTTGTAAAGATGCGTGAAAATGCTGATACCACAGGCATCACAGATGAACGATTACTCCATATTTTACATGACGAATTACATATGAAAAAGCTGCTCGGATAGTTAGTGCCGCATTTGTTAACAATTTAACAAAAACTGAATCGAAAACAAATTTCTCAGAGTAATTTGGAGCGTTTTAAGCAGCATAAAACCGATTTTGTGCGTCATTTTATAACTATGGATAAGTAGTGGATCTAGGATTATGATCCTAAACTGAAACAAGAACGTGTACAGTGGACTTAAGATGGTTCTTCAGCTCCAACACAGGTGAAGTCAGAAGAAACGATAAAAAAATTCGTGAAAAAAGTCCCGGTTTACAGAAAAAACAAATTTTTATCAAGACCATACAAGTGTTCACACAACTTTGTTAACGATGGCTAAATTGAACGAATTAAAGTACGAATTGCTTGAACACCCACTGTATTCAACAGATTTGACGCTCTCCGACTATTACCTCTTTAGAAACCAAAACAATTAGCTATTGCAGACATGGAACAATAATTTGCAGAGCTTCTGGAAAATCATTACAAACTGTGTGAGATTATATTAAATCAAAAAACCAAATGGATTAAAAAACATACATTCTTTCATTTTTACATTTAAAATTTTTCGACCAATCTTTATCTGTAGTGATTCTATTAATTGAGCTTTATCTATAATATTAATTTAAAAATATCTTAATGTTAATCAAGTCTACATAATAGTTTAAAACAGTTCCCATTCTAAAAACATATCTGTGCTTTAAGGAAACAATTCTTTAATGTTTTTTTATGTCAACAACATACCATGCATATTTCCTTTTCATTTGCTGGTTATCTATTATTTATTGAAAAACGAAAGTGCATGTTGGGTTCAATGAATCTAACGTATAAGGAACTTGGCCCATTACAATACCGATTATTGCTTACTAGGGAGAAGAAACACATCTTCCTTTTATATTGAAACGGATTTAATGAATACGTTTTATGAAAATCGATGCGTTTAACCGACAATAACTAAGTATTAAGTATTGCTTTTAGCTTTTTATGGAAGATATCGTGGGAAAAGTTAATCGGGAAATCTAAATATTTTACTGGTTTCGATTTAACATCGCATATATATATTACCTACATCTAGATTCTAGACAGAGAATATCTTTTAAGTTGATTTTGGCAACTCTTGTTTATTTTTATATCAATATAGAAAGATATTCAAAATACGATAAATTTAGTCACTAAAGCCACCGTAAATACAGGGTGTCTCATTATATTCTGACTGTTTTTAAGAGCTTATATCTTCGTAACGGTTCTAGATCATATGATGCGGTTTTTACAGTTAGGTTTAAAATTACCGTAAGTTTTGTTGTGACACATTTATATAAATGGCCTACTTCCGGTTTACCCGCTAGAAAAGTGGCGTCTTTCAGAAAACAGTAGATGTAATTTTTTATATGGGACACCCTGTATATTTAGCAATTTCCTAAAAGACGCATATTTTTATTTTATAACAATACCTTAAAGTTTAAAATCGGTGCACAGAAAGGGAAGTTAAAATTAAAAAATTACATCTAGTGTATTCTGAAAATACGTCATTTTTCTATCAGGTAAACCGAAATTAGGCCATTTTATATAAACGTGTCACAACAAAACTTAAGATAATTATAAACCTAACTGTGAAAACTGCATCTTATTATCTACAACAATTTCGAAAATATAAGCTTTTAAAAACAGTCAGAATATAATGAGACACCCTGTATAAAAAATACTAACATGAAACTACAGCAAGAAAAAACAAGCATAGAATAAAAAAAATTAACTGACACAAGCTATTCATCTCCTATACATGTAAAAATAAGTTCATTTTGTTTTTTGAATTTTTTAATATTTGCCTAATTTTTCAATTTTTCATGATATTTTCTAATTTTCTATTTTAGTATTTCAGTCTTTCGTGACATTTCAAGTTTTTAATTTTTTAATTTTTTGTAAATTTTCAATTTTTTTTCACAAAATCAACAGTAAAGGACCTACAAGAGAACGAGCCCAAAATCCCATGCTTTTTCTTATGAAGGTCCGAAAAGCGAATTTTGTTACCGTTCAAGGTCGTCTGACGTCATAGCCCCACCCGGCCCCACCCACTTTCACTTTTAACCTGATTGCTTGGTTCTGATTGGCTGACAGACTCCGCCCTTTAATTGCTTATTAATGACTTGTTAATTACTAGTGCCCCATTGCTTCGTTCTGATTGGCTGTCTGACTCCGCCTCTTAATTATTATTAATGACTTGTTAATTACTCGTGCCCCATTGCTTGGTTCTGATTGGTTGACAATCTCCGACCCTTAATTACTTAATAATTAGAAATGCCCCATTGCTTGGTTCTGATTGGTTGACAATCTCCGACCCTTAATTACTTAATAATTAGAAATGCCCCATTGCTTCGTTCTGATTGGTTGACAATCTCCAATCCTTAATTACTTAATAATTAGAAATCCCCCATTGCTTGGTTCTGATTGGTTGACTGCTAGCAGACAACTGTCAATTTTCGAGTGGCCTTTGACGTTTGGCGCAAGCAGCCAACCCTCTTTTCTTCTTTTTGTATATTTTCGAATTTTTTCGCGCTTTGCTGACATCGTACCAACTTTACATGCTACCAACTTTACAGTGCTACCAACTTTTGACCTTTTACATTCGACGCAAGCAGCCAATTCTTCTTTTTGTATATTTTTGAATTTTTTTTCGCACTTCGCTGTCATCGTACCAACTTTACATGCTACCAACTTTACAGTGCTACCAACTTTTGTCACAAATGCCCCATTGCTTGATTCTGATTGGTTGACAATCTCCGACCCTTAATTACTTAATTACAAGTGCCCCATTATCCGCTTCCGATTGTTTATTATTTAATAAACCCCACCCATAATTTGATATCGAGTAGCCATTGTTTTAAATAATTAATATTAAGAGTAATATATTGATAAGCATTATAACACTATTAAAAATCATTAGGGTGATTATAGGATTAAATAATAAAAAAATATAATAATAAGAAGTTTGTTTTATTAAAAAATATATACATATATTTAAAATGGTAATACAACAGTTTTAAACTAATTATTTATTTCTACTTAATAATTAAATGTGTTTATAGACATATTATACATAATCTAAGTCGTTTAATACTTTTGCTTTATAGAAAAACATGTATTCTCTTAAAGCTGTAACTAATAAACAATCAGTACACATTTCACAAAATTTTTTTAGAACTTCAAATAAAGTGAAATTATTATTATTAATATTATTATGAAAAAGAGTCTTAATTATATCTAACACATGATAATAATAACTACAAAAGTTTATACTGTCCAATAGTGAGACGTGATATGATAATAAATTTTGATCAGCTTCCAAAATTTGTTTTATATCTTCCTCATTTAAATGAAATTCAACATCATGCTTTCTAACACTTAGCAGTTTTATACCATCATATACAACTTGAGTAATAATGCAGTAATCACCACATTGAAATGTTATAGGAATGTGCTGATCCAATGTATCACTTATAAAGAAATCATTCACGTTATTATTCAATAATTCTATTAGAATGCTCCATTCAATAATACTAAACGATATTTTAGATGTGTGATAATATTGCGATAAAGTTATAGCTGAACTGAATGATCTGGCTGGTGATATTCCAACTTTTATCACATAACTTCCAATAGGAAATGATGTTTGTAATAAATTATAATGCTCCAGTTTAGCTGCAGTTTCATATCTTTCTAAAATTTCATCGATTTGATCATTATACTCTTGACCTACTGATGAGGATGTTGATGCACTAAAATAACCTTCACTACTCATATTTAAACAAAATATTGATCACAACTATGATTTATTATATTTTAATCATACTATTTATAATACCAACCCCACTACAATTACTTTTTATAGAACAGCATCATTATAATGTCATTACAAAATAAATCATTAAAAATATTTTTATAAGATTATTAAAAAACATCATTATAAGACTATTAACAAGTTATAACAGGTCAACATGTTCAATCCAAGAATTATGTTTATTATCAAAACCAAGCCACTTAACAAATATTTTGTTTCCCTTTCTTTTTAATATTTTTTCTACTAGATAGATGTCTGCATTATTTGTTTTCTGTAATTCCTGTTCATAGAAAGCCCCTTTAATCGGATTTCCCTGTATATCCTCCAACAAATAAGTTGTAGGATTAGTAATATTAACTTTTATGATTTTAAAAACTTCTGTGGTCCAATTAGGAGTATAACCTTTTTCAAAAATATGTTTAGCCTTCGATATTCGCACCAGATCACCTATTTTATATTTTCTTGGTCCTGATGTTTTTATATAATTAAAACGATCATGTAAAATCGTTTTTTCATTTAGCTTATTTATTTCAGATGGTCTAAATTTAATTGTAGAATGTATCGTATTGTTGTATTCTTTAGTAATTTGAGGTAATACATTAATCCATTTATAATTACCATGTAAACTAAAATATTTGTATAATTTTGATTTCAAAGTTCTTATAACTCTTTCAGCTATCGCAGCTTTCTTGACAGTATATGTACTATAATGGTTGATATCATACTTTCTCATTAAATCTTGAAATTTAACGTTATAAAATTCAGTTCCCTGATCAGTTTGCAGGTTTTTAGGATAACGTTTTGAATGTTTCAATATACTTGCAAAAGCCTTTGTAATTTCTTCTCCAGTTTTAGTTTTTAAAGCTACTGTCCAAAGATATTTAGACAAGCAATCAATGACTATCATTATCATTTTATAACCCTTATTACTATTAGCATAAGGTCTCATTTCCGCAAGATCCATTTGCCATAAGTCATCTAATCCTTTGAGAATTATTTTTCGACGAGGATAATTTTTACGAGCAGGTTTGTGAAGCTCGTTAACTAATTGAAGCTTCTCTTTCGTCGTCATGATAATGACTAATACGATAGATGAATATATTATTTAGTGTTTAATTTTAGATTTAATATCATAAATTTCCTTAAATACATCATTAATTTTCATATCATGTAATTGTAACATATCAGAGGTTTCTCTAAATTTTTGTAGCCATATTTCTATTTGATTATTAATTTTACTTATCTCATATTCAACTTTATGTCTGCTAGTATTCTGTTCATCCTTATATTTGTTTAGCTCCCGTATTAATTCACCATGTAGTTTTGCTAAATCAATATTGTAAAGTGTATTTGCATCATCTACGTATTTCTTTGTTGCCATATGTTTTTCAGAAGTAGGAGGATGTCTTGAAATAAAGTTTTCAATTGAATCTATTTTGTTTTTTATAGATAAAATTTTAATTGATATTTGATCTTGTAGTTTTGGTAAATCTTCATTATACAGCTGATTTTTTAGAGATAATAAACCAAGCCTAAATTCTCCTTTTAATTGTTTTAATCCAATTATTTGACTTTGATGACTACGTCCAAACTTATCAAGACTCATTATGAAAATGATCACACTACAACGTTACATTAGTATATAATATCTGCTTCTCGTAATTCATTAATGATGGAAACAATTTCATTAGAATGAGATGTATTACCAGCTTCTTTCGAAGCATAGAGTAATTGCAATCTTTCACATAATTCATTTGGATCATCCCAATACACATATTCTACAGGATCATCATTATATGTTAAATACATTCCATTACCTAAAGTCTTAGATGTATACATAGGTTTTATAATATACTTATACTTAAATGTCGAACTATTTTTTAAATATCCTCGCTTATTTCTATGTACATTTGTTGCTTCTAATAAGAGTTTGTAATTTTCTAAATCTTTAGAAGTGTAGTCTTGAGGTGCATCATAGAAAAGTAATTCATATAGTTCAGGTGATCCTGAAACATATCCTTCTTTTGTGAAAACTGCTCCCGTTTTAGTATCAAAGTTGATATTTTCTGCTCCAAGAAACCATTTAGATGTCGATATATCATATGTTGGACCATATACTTTATCTATTTTATCATCATTTTGCCAAAATTCTTTTAAATATTTTAGAACTCCTTGTGGATATTGCTCGAGGTACTCATTTAAAACAGTTTCTGGAATATCTTTATCATCTAATTCTTCCGATACTTCCGCGTTATCCTCAACCTCATTCTCAACATCACTATTATCACCTGCTACATGTTTAAGTTCTAGAAATGATATGTTTTTATTCTCATGTTTTTCTTTTTTAATATTAGGTTTTTTTTCATGTTTACAATAACTTAGATTAGCTGTCGATTGATTTAAAAATTTTGATGATTTAGCGATATCCTCCAACGGTTTTGATATAGGTTGAAAAAGCTTATTTAACGTTTCATCTTCTTCTGTTCTATTAAGTTTTAATGCAAGATATTTTTTTCTAATATCTTTGGTTAGTTGAGCTATTTTTCTTTTTCGGGCAGCTTCCAAACTATTCAACATTTTGTTGTAGACTGATTAATATTATTCAAAGCTTAAATTTTAATATATTTATCAAAACCCTTACGATAGCGACCGTTATTTAGAGGGAACTCCTTAACAATAACCATCATACCATGTTTTTCATTCCAACACTGTGAACATATGTTTTTAAATTGATCAAAATTCATATCTGGTGATACATGTCCATCGAATATATGTTTAAGATTTAATTCATCTTGTTTGAATATTACAATCATGTTACAATTATCTCTTATTAGCACTTTCGGTATTTTAGAAAAGGTCTGACAAAGATATGCAACATCAATATTTTTATGTCGACACATAGAAAAATATTCACGAATTTTTTGTTGTTTGTCACATGCAACGTCATCAAAGATGAAAACTGAATTAGATTTCGCATCACTAACATTTATGATTTCATCATTATCTCTAAACGGAAAATATTCAACACCTTTCACATTATTTAATACTTCTGCTAATAACTGATATTTAGGTTGATAGAGCGATTTAGAATATACATAAACGTTTTGAAACTTTATCCCATTTGGATTAAAGAGTAATGACATCATTGCGTTTGTTTTACCACATCCTGATGGACCGCATATGATAATACGAAGAGTATTTGGTAGCAATTTGCTATGTTTACTTTCTTCACATTTTATATTAAAATCTAAGTTATCCACAGGTAGCGACTGTACTTGTCGAATGATTTTCATTTTGTGTTAAAATATATAGCACGTTTTTTAATAAATATATGTTTATTGAAAACAAAACAGTTAGTTCTCATGCTACTGTTTAAAGGTGAGGGTCTAGTAAATAACTTAATAAACAAACTTCCCTTCGAAGCACATTTATTGGGTGGTTATCAGTATTGTGGACGTAAGTATTATAAAAAAAAATGTTTAATTTTTATTAACATTTTTTTGTTTTTTTTAGCTGGAACAAAACTACAAAAACGTCTATTACGTGGAGATCCTGGTATTAATCCATTAGATGTTGCTTGTAAAGAGCATGATATTGCATATTCAGGCGATAATACAATAGCGGAGAGGCATAAGGCTGATCAAATTCTAGAAAATAAAGCTTGGGAACGTGTCAAAAATAAGAACGCGAGTTTAGGTGAACGAGCAAACGCATTATTAGTTACAGGTGTAATGAAAGCTAAGCGAAAACTAGGTATGGGTATTAAACGAAAAATTTCTTTTAAACGTGGAATTATAGATAAAATTAAAAAATCCTTAATACCTAACCTAACATTAAAAAAGACTATTCAAAATGCATTAAAATTTGCTAAAAAGACTGTTTCAAAAGCTGGAAAAAAGAATATTCGAGTTCCTAGAATTATACCGTTTGAGAGCAAGATGGGAGGTTTTTTGCCGTTGATTCCTATATTGACAGCTTTAAGTGCGATAGGGACAATAGCAGGAGGAAGTTCAGCTATAGCAAAAACTATAATTGATGCTAAAAACGCTCAAAAGAAACTTGATGAAGATCATCGTCACAACAAAGCTATGGAGTCTATAGGAAAGGGATTGTATTTAAAGAAAAATATCAAAGGAGGCTACGGCTTGTATCTGAAGAAAGAAAAAAAAAACTTCCAATAAAGCTACCCAATAGACCACTAACTAACATCGATTTAATTAATTATGCAAAGAAATTAAAAATACCATATTTTCGTGGTGTTTTTATGCGAGATAGTCTTCCAATTAACGGATCTAGAAGATGCGAGTGTTCAATTGTTAATTTAGATATATCGCAAAATGCTGGAACACATTGGGTAGCTTATAAAAAGATAAATAACAACGTAGAGTATTTTGATTCATTTGGTAATTTGAAGCCGATGAAAGAGCTTGTTAAATATTTTGGTTCAGGTGTTAGAATTTTCTACAACAATAATCAATATCAAACATATAATCAAATTAATTGTGGACATCTGTGTTTGGAATTTTTATATAATGGCAGCTTACTTATCCAAAGAGGCACTTAATATCATTGAAATACTTATGGAAAATATTTCACCTTCAGTTTGGTATAAACTGCCATGTGAAATACGTGAGGATTTAAAAGAATATTTACCATGCAGTATAGATCCGGATTGTCATGAATGGTCAGATGTTTGTGGAAATATGACGTCAAAATGTCTATTTTGTTTTATATGTTATAAATAAATTTAATGATTAGCATATTAGTCTATTATTTAAATCATAACATTTTCTGATAATGGTTAGTCATGTCGCAACTTTTAACCTTAACGAGTACCAATAACGAGTTCTCTTTTACACCGTCAACACCTCTTGTACTTAATCCATATAAAAGTTACTATTTAGCAGTGCTAGGGTTTCATTCCTACAATTCAATACCTAATATTGATGGTGAAAAATTTTACTACTTCGAGTACGACAATTTAGAACAACTTAGAGAAAGAGAAATACTTCTACCTGTAGGTTGTTACGAGATTAGTGATATAGCTGCTTATATAAAAAAACAATTGATGTTAAAAAAAAACATTGCTGAAGAAGATTTTTTCTTAGAACCAAATAATAATACCCTTCAGTGCGAAATTTATAGTAAACTATATGAAATCTCTTTTGAAAAGACTGATAGTCTTGCTAATCTCCTAGGATTTTCTAATAAAATATTAGAACCTGGAATAGTTCATTCTTCAGATCTACCTGTGAATATTAATAAAGTGACAAGTCTACTTTTTGACTGCAACATTACTGAAGGAGCTTTCTATGGAAATACACCAGCTCATATAATTTTAGATATTCCTATAACAGTAGATCCTGGTTTTGCTATCAACGAGAGACCTATCAATCCAATATATTTGCCTATAAAGAATTTGAAAGAAATTAATCACATCATTGTAAGGGTGTCTGATCAAGATTTAAGACCTGTTAACTTTCGCGGAGAAAGAAGCACCCTTCATCTAGTTTTACAAGAACGATAAATGGGTCTCATTATAGAACATAAAAGGACGGTTCCAACTAAAAAATCATCAGTTTTATCTAGATCTTGCAAGCATCGTAAACTAACTAGAGTAAACAGAGATTTTTTACAATCGATTGGACTTAAAGTTAAATATGGTAAACCGTAAATATATACGATCTGAAGTTGAATCTAAGCGACTTAAAGTTGACCCCATTTTTGATCTACATCGTGAACCAAAGTATGATGATTCGATTAGAAAAGAAGAATTTAGATCGTACACTCCATATGTGAAATCATTTAATAACAATGATGTCGTAGAGTTTGTAATAAATCAAGCTGATTCGTTTTTTGCTCTACATGAATCTTTATTAGAAATTAAAGGTAGATTAGATATAGTTGGAGGTGGAAACGTACATCTAGCTCCCAATTTTGGGGTATTTCTATTCGATTCCTGTTCATATAGTGAAAGTTCAAAAGAAATTGAAACAGTGAGAGATCCCGGAATTGTTAGCGCCGTACGTAGTATGCTATGCTATCGCAGTGATTATGCAAGATTTATGAGTATTGCTGGATGGAATTTTCCTAACCATCCGTTCTTAAATGAAGATGATAAATCTTTTAGTTTGTTGATTCCTCTTAAACATATTTTCAACATTTTTAATGATTATACAACAATAGCTTATGGGAGACAAACATTTCGTCTCGTACGAGCTAGTTACGATAATGATAGTATTATTGTAAATGAGGTAGGTGCTGGTAGTACCGCAACTACAACAACTGTTAAGATTATTATAAATAGTATGGAACTGAAAGTGAAACATGTGTTTCCCAATGATGAAATTAAAATTAAATTGATGGAACCTATTAAAAATAATATACCAATATATATTCCATTCAGAAAGTGGGATCTTAATGAACTACCCTCAATTAAAGACGGTGCAAGAAGAGAAATCTGGAATGTTAAAACAAGCTCATCAATTGAAAAACCGCGTTATGTTATAGTAACATTTCAAACTGAGAGGCGCAATAGAAAAGAAAAGGATTCAACAATTTTTGATAATGTTAATATATCAAGTGTTCGAGTATCTCTTAATGGTGAATATTGGCCTAATGAAAGAATGCAACTGGACTTTGAGAAAAATGATTATGCTGCAGCTCATTATAACTACACTGAATTTTATCCTAGTTATTCATATTCGACTGAGAGACGATCACTTTTAGATTATCAAGCATTTAAAGATCATGCCTTATTTGTAATAGATTGTTCAAAACAAGAAGATGGAATGAAATCTTCAACTGTCGATATAAAATTAGAAATTGAAGCTAACAATGGTTTTCCAAAAGATACAAAAGTATATTGCATCATTATTCATGACTGTTTAATGGAATATTACCCTCTTACGGAGGTAATCAAGAGTATAATATAAATACCTAATTTAAATGTGTTATATTACCTATGTAAATATTATACTTTTTTATAATAAAAAAATAATAAAAAAAATGTGGTTATTAATAATAAAACAATTTTACAATTATTAAAAAATATATTTAATATTTTATACTTCTATAACTTCAAATGAAGCCGCAGGCTTCGGTTTTCCGGTGTCCACTAACCCGTGGAACACCAAGCCATATTTTTGGCTTTTAAATTCTTCCATGAATGGTGTATAATCTTCAACCACACGTTCTGGTAGAAAAACAACCATATCCAACATTTCTAAAAGTACAGTTTTCCCATAGTTTGATTTCACAATTTTTGCATCTAATATTTGATATGATGTGCCCACCTCCAAGGAGGATAACTTCACCACAGGTTTCTTTTGCGATAAAACAGACGATTTGTTTATTTTAGAAAAATCCATCTATAAGAAATAAATAAAATTGTAAGTATATAAATATCGTAAAGCTCATTATATATAAAAAACAGATAAAATGTATAATAAATAAATAAGTCAATAAATTAATAAAAAATCATGTATACCTAAAGGATATAGAATAGTAGACGCATATATATAACTGATAAAATGTATAATAAATAAATAAATAAATAAATAAATAAATAAATAAATAAGTGAATAAATTAATAAAAAATCATGTATAAAGAGTATAGAATAGTAGACTTACTGTAATAATTATAGGTAATAGCACTTCAAGAAACAACTGGAACTAACTTAATAAAATTGAATATTTCGCTTATATTTATACCCACTCTTTATATTAAAATCTAATTTACAAGAAAAAATAAATATAAAGTAAATAATTTTAGGGAAATTTTAGTATAGGGCAAATTATATATAAAGTACTTTGTAGGAATTTTTACTAATTAATTTTTAATGGGAAAGTTAGAATATAAAGTATATGACAAATTATATATAAAGTACTCGAGGAAATTTTTACTATTTAATTTTGGTAATGTGAAATTTAGTATATTAAGTATCGATTTAGAGTCGAATATGACAAATTATATATAAAGTATTTGGAGAAATTTTTACTATTTAATTTTGGTAATGGGAAATTTAGAATATTAAGTATCGATTAAGAGTCGATTATATTTTTTTTATCTGTAACACTTTAAAAATTAATAAATTTCCGTTAATATATTTATTGTTAAATACTTAAACGTAAATTAATGACTTTATATTTCATATTTTCTAATTATGATTGAAAAAACTATTTAAAATATGGTGTTAACAGTATGAGAGTCTTTATTGTCAAAGATTTCATAGAAGTTGGTTGATTTTAATAGTCTGCGAAAAGTGATAATTGAAGTGTGTGTATAAAATTTTTTGGTAAGTTTTTTTATTAAATAATTTTAAATAGCTATAACTGTTTATATGGATTATTTTGTATCATATTGAATTTCAAATTAATGTTTTTTTTTTTTACTAATATATTTTTTTTTTTTAAATTTCATTATAATATTTTACCATTATTATTTTTAAAAATTAATTATTTAATATTTCTCTTGCAGTGTAGTTACCTACTTTATATCAGACACATAATTAAATTTCTTTTTTTTCTATCTAACTATTTAAAATTTAGCATTATGTCAATAATTACTGATCTTATTCAACATATAACAGCTATTTTAGGATTTATAAGTATTACCTATGATGGTAAAACAGTGGAGGAGGGGTTGCTGGAATGTACAAAGGCTGTCAGAAAGATAAATAAAGATATTAAAAATGCTACTTCCATGGGCGAAAGACAACACCTAGAGGCTTGTTTAAGAAATGTTAAATCGTTAAGATCTCAGATTAAATTAACAAAAAAGAGAGGATCTGGAATTATGACTAGGGCAAAAGAGTCTGGAATTAAAAAAGTAGAATGGGATGATTTGACTTCAGCTTTTAAGTCTAGAATTCGAACTGGAGTCATTTCAAACCTTAAACATAAAGATCCTATAGCATTTCTTGTCGATTGTAAGACACTCTTCAAACGTAGAATTGGTAACGCACTCAAGAAAGATGAGTCTGTTAAAGTGAACACAGTTTTTTGTGGTGAATTTGAGATATATAGAGGCCTACAGATCATAACTGAATATAAATATTTCACCACAGCTAACTGCCCCATCTATAGAGATACAAATTTAAATAACTGGTTTGATGATAATGTGACAAAACTTATTCTAAAAGACCTGGAAGAATTCCAGGAACGTGATAGCGGGTGGTCGTTAAAAAGAGTAGTAAACTTGGGCGTAAATATTAATAAATTTGTTCCACAACTTGGATCATCATATATTGAACTACCACCTCAAATTAAAAGAAAAGAAGCATGCATTAATGTTAAAAATGATGATCAAGCCTGCTTTGCATGGGCAATTACATCAGCTTTGTATCCTGTTAATAATAATCCGCAAAGAACAAATAAATACCCACATTATTCTGAGGTATTAAAACTTAAAGGTATTCAGTTTCCTATAACTATCAAGCAGATTCCAAATTTTGAAAAAATGAATAACATTTCTATCAATGTTTATATCCTAAAAAAGTATAATAAACAATTTTCGACCCTCCCTACATATTTAACAGCGGAAAAGAAAGATAAGCATGTAAATCTGCTTCTAATACAAGATCAGTATGACAAAGAGTCTACTAAATATCATTACGTTTGGATAAAGAATCTTTCACGACTTTTGTCTAAACAACTCAGTAATGAAAATGGTCAAAAGTACTTTTGTGATAGATGTTTACACTACTTCCGTTCGGAAGATAAGCTAAGTAAACACATAGTAGACTGCATTAAAAGAAATGATACCGCCACCAAAATGCCTACAGATAGCAAAAAGATGCTTAAATTTAAGGATTTTAAAAACAAAATAAAAGCCCCCTTTGCTGTATATGCAGATTTAGAGAGTATTTTAAAGCCTTGTGCAGAAAAGACTGCTTATCAAAAACATATTCCAGCAGCAGTAGGATATTATTTTAAATCTTCTTATGATAACAATCTATCATTCTACCGTTCATATCGAGGATCCGATTGTATGCAGTGGTTTGCTGATGAAATGAATCAACTTGCTGAGGATGTCTCTACTATATATCTATGTCCGTATAATATACACATGACTCCTCAACAAGAGAGTGATTTTCAAGCATCCACCCGCTGTCATATTTGTGAACAACCCTTTAAAGTTGGCGAGAAAAAAGTGAGAGATTATAATTACTTAATTTCTGAAAATAATTACCGTGGAGCTTCACATAATGAGTGTAATGTTAATTATCAAGACACGCACACAATCCCGGTAATCTTTCACAATTTGAGTGGTTATGACGCACATTTCGTGATAAAAGATATTGCAACCCGAATGAAAGGATCTATAGACTTACTGCCTCTCACTAAAGAAAAATATATTTCGTTTACGAAGCATATTGATGAAGCTCGAATTCACTTTAGATTCATTGATAGTTTTAGATTTATGGCATCATCCTTAGATAAATTATCATCTTCTTTAACAAAATTTACAAATCTGAGGTCTCAGTTTAATAACATACCTGAAGATAAGTTTAATTTGTTAACAAAGAAAGGTGTGATGCCATATGATTACATCAATAGTTTTGATCGTTTTAGTGAATCCTGTTTACCTCATCAAGATGCTTTTTATAACAAATTAGATAATAAAGCTTGCCCCCGCCGTATGTATAAAAGAGCACAACAAGTATGGTCTTCGTTTAACTGTAAAACTCTAGGTGATTATGTAGACTTATATATGAAAACAGACATTCTACTCCTAGCAGATGTCTTTGAACAGTTTAGATCGAGCTGTCTTAAGACGTATGATCTAGATCCAGCCCACTATTTTACGCTACCCGGATTTACTTGGGATGCTATGTTAAAGTTTACGAAACAGGAGTTAGAACTTCTTACTGATATGGATATGTTTTTGTTTGTAGAGCGAGGCATTCGAGGTGGTCTCAGTCAAGTCTGCTCTAAAAGAAGGGTTCATGCAAACAATAAATATATGTTGAATTATAATCCTGCAAAACCGGAAAACTATTTAATGTATTTTGATGTCAACAATCAGTATGGTTGGGCTATGAGTCAAGCTCTTCCATATGGAGAATTTGAGTGGGTGGATTCAAATATTGATGTCACTACAATTGCTGATGATAATAATGTAGGTTACATGCTTGAAGTTGATTTAGAGTATCCACATGATTTACATGATAAGCATAAAGATATACCTTTCTGTCCAGAACATATCAACCCTAAGACTATGAAGCCTCCTGCAAAGTTAAAAGAGAGTACTAAACTTATGGCTACACTTTATAATAAAGAGAAATATATCATACACTATCGATCACTAAAACAAGCTTTAGAACATGGCTTGAAATTAACGAAAATACACAGAGTATTAAAATTTAAACAGTCTCCTTGGTTGAAACCGTATATTGATTTAAATACGGAGCTTAGAAAAAAAGCTAAAAACGAATTTGAGAAGAATTTATTCAAATTAATGAACAATGCTGTTTTCGGTAAAACTATGGAGAATGTAAGAAAAAGGGTTGATGTAAAACTTCTTACCGAATGGGAGGGTCGTTATGGAGCTCAATCATATATATCTAAGCCTGAATTTAAGAATTGTATAATATTTGACGAAAATTTGGTGGCGATAGAGATGAAAAAAATTGAGGTTTATCTAAATAAACCTATATATGTAGGGCAAACAATTTTGGATCTTGCAAAGACTACAATATATAGCTTTCAATATGATTATTTACAAACACGATTTGGAGAAAACTGCTCTACTTGCTACAGTGATACAGATTCCGTTTTATTAGAGATACGAGGAAAAGATCCTTATCAAATTATAAAGAATGATTGTGAGAAATACTTTGATACTTCAGACTATCCTACAAATAATGTGTATGGAATACCGCAACTAAATAAGAAAGTTTTAGGTATGATGAAAGATGAAAATAATGGATGCATTATGACTGATTATGTAGGACTGAGATCAAAATTATATACTATGAAAGTGGCCATCTCAGAAGATGAGGTGCAAAAACTGAGGGCAAAATTAAAAGACGAAGAATATGATGATGATGAGATTGAAAAAAATGTTATGAATTATGGTGTAACCAAAAAAGCAAAGGGGGTTAAAATGTCGATAGTAAAAAATAGTATAACTTTTAATGACTATATTGAATGTTTAGAAACATCTAGAAGTAAGACCACTTCACAGAATCTCATACAATCGAAACATCATAAAGTCTTTTCAATAGAACAAAAGAAAATTGCTCTCAGCTCTGATGATGATAAAAGATATCTGATACCAGGGAAAGATGAGACATTACCATGGGGGCATTACTCTATTAACCCTAAAATAAATGTTTATGATGATGATCAAGTAATGGATTGTTTATAGAGTTCAAAATTATTATTTTAAATTTAAATTATTTACATAAAATTGTTTTCTTTTTTTTTATCATAATTTAGTATAATTGTAATATAATAAAACTACTTGTTTTATATAAATTAGTATGTATAAGCGTGTCTGATATTATGAAGTTTGATCAAATTGGATAGAAATTTACGTACGACTATGGATTAAAAATGAAGATGGAATATATAAAATGCAGTCTGATAATAGATGAGAGATATATGGATAAAATAATTCTACAAACTGTTTTGAAAATATTTTTAAGACCAAATTGGATAGAAATTTACGTACGACTATGTATTAAAAGATGAAGATGTAATATATAAAATGCATTCTGATAATGGATGAGAGATATATGGATGAAATAATTCTACAAACTGTTTTGACAATAATATAAATTTTTTGAGTTGGATATTATATAGGTGAGTCTAAAAGTTACTTTAATAATTTTTTATTATAATAATGTTTTTTCTTATATATGATTTTAGATCGATTTCAAACAGATGGGAATAATATTTAATCAATCCGGAATCAATCAAAATTTTTATATAAACCTATCATATAGATAAGAAGATTAAAAGTGATTGTTTAAAAGGAGAAATATTAGATTGAAACCCCACTTATCCAGCCTTAAAGCTTAATATAAAACGAAACTTTTATACAAATTTTCAGTTTCATAGAAGGCATCATGAGAATAGCACTTGTAGATATTCAAGGAATTATCTTTGAGGATATATTTTATCCGAAAGAATTGTCTATACTGATTGGAAAACATATTACTAGTTTTCTGTTTAAACCACCAGTACCCTTCCACACATTGAGTTCTAAGGATAAGAGAACTAATAATTATGTTGAAAAATATGTTCATGGAATAAAATACGACTCTGGTGATATTGAATATAATGAAATTAATAACATACTGGAAAAATATTTATTAAATTCAGCAGACTGCATATACGTCAGAGGTAGTCAAAAACTAAATTTTTTAGAAACCAAATGTCGAGAACTTGGAATTTCGACAAATATTTACGATGTTACAAAATATGATGGAACCCCCTGTTGTACTGACGTCTTTCAACCTGTATTCACTCAATGTTTCAACCACGCTTATGGAAAATATATGTGTACTCAACATAATGTAAATTGTTTAAATAATTGGTTAAAAAATGTTGTCTTACCATTTTAAATATATATTTTTTAATAAAACAAACTTCTTATTATTATATTTTTTTATTCTTTAATCCTATAATCACCCTAATGATTTTTAATAGTGGTATAATGCTTATCAATATATTACTCTTAATATTAATTATTTCAAACATGGCTACTCAATATCAAATTATGGGTGGGGTTTATTAAATATTTATCAATTATATATTTTTATTATAATGTAATTATTTCATAATAATAGTTGTGGGGCTAATTAAATAATCATCAATCAGAACGAAGCAATGGGGGTAGTAAACATCAAAAAATAATTAAATAAATACAAAATGGGTGGGGTTTATTAAATAATAAACAATCGGAAGCGGATAATGGGGCACTTGTAATTAAGTAATTAAGGGTCGGAGATTGTCAACCAATCAGAATCAAGCAATGGGGCATTTGTGACAAAAGTTGGTAGCACTGTAAAGTTGGTAGCATGTAAAGTTGGTACGATGACAGCGAAGTGCGAAAAAAAATTCAAAAATATACAAAAAGAAGAATTGGCTGCTTGCGTCGAATGTAAAAGGTCAAAAGTTGGTAGCACTGTAAAGTTGGTAGCATGTAAAGTTGGTACGATGTCAGCAAAGCGCGAAAAAATTCGAAAATATACAAAAAGAAGAAAAGAGGGTTGGCTGCTTGCGCCAAACGTCAAAGGCCACTCGAAAATTGACAGTTGTCTGCTAGCAGTCAACCAATCAGAACCAAGCAATGGGGGATTTCTAATTATTAAGTAATTAAGGATTGGAGATTGTCAACCAATCAGAACGAAGCAATGGGGCATTTCTAATTATTAAGTAATTAAGGGTCGGAGATTGTCAACCAATCAGAACCAAGCAATGGGGCATTTCTAATTATTAAGTAATTAAGGGTCGGAGATTGTCAACCAATCAGAACCAAGCAATGGGGCACGAGTAATTAACAAGTCATTAATAATAATTAAGAGGCGGAGTCAGACAGCCAATCAGAACGAAGCAATGGGGCACTAGTAATTAACAAGTCATTAATAAGCAATTAAAGGGCGGAGTCTGTCAGCCAATCAGAACCAAGCAATCAGGTTAAAAGTGAAAGTGGGTGGGGCCGGGTGGGGCTATGACGTCAGACGACCTTGAACGGTAACAAAATTCGCTTTTCGGACCTTCATAAGAAAAAGCATGGGATTTTGGGCTCGTTCTCTTGTAGGTCCTTTACTATCAACTTTTCTTTTAAATAGGCGATGAGTGAGGTATATTCCATTTAACCTTTTTCCTTAATTCTTAATACTCCATCGACCAACACCTCTCATACGAAAAAAAAATTAATTTGGTATTTTTTAAGCTCGGTAAGCAAAACCTTGAAATACAAAAAAAGGTATCTGATTAAAAAAGAACAAGAAAATCAATTACTGAATTATGTATTTAAAAGACTCGAAACATTATTTTATACTATAATTTACAGGTGTCGATTGAATTATCCTTAACCATTCCTTAACGAAGTTTAAGGTCATTATACATAAACAATGTATGTATATAAAGTTATAATTTGCGTATAAGTAAATTGACTCCAAAAAAGTAATAAAACATTTAGCGGTTGATATAAACCAGTCAATTTCTAATAGTAAAACTTGATCCAAAAATAAAACAAACAAACTGCGACTTTACTTCGTGTTTTCACATCGAATTAAAAGGAAAACAGTAATTGGATCCAAATAGAACGATGCATTTTATTCGATTCGTTCATTATTTTTAAACTTTTACATGAAAAGCACGCAATACGGTGTGAACCGAAATCAAGGTCGTACGAGGTCGGCATTAACAATATATCAGAAATTAACCTTCCTAGTTTTATGGCTATAATAATTGTTCTTTGATGCAACGAGACCTTATTTTGTCGAGTACTCGCAGATGAAAGTTCATTATTTACCTACTGGTGTTTTACTGCGTGAGACAACCTTGTGTCGCGTAAATAGGTATACAAATAAAAAATTGACTACCTCGACCGAAAAGACTAAAATTTTTACTGTATTTTATTCTAGTAGTGTCCTTTGACGCATTTACTATTTTCGTATATTATTCAATTAGAAAATAGTTTATTTTCTTGATTCAGTATACTTAAAGTCATATGTAGATTTTAGATTATAAGTGGGATCAATTGGCCAAGGTGACCTTACTGCACTTGTAAGAATGTTTATTATCCGCTTAGGATGTACATTTGTAACCTGTTCACGCTCAGATATTTTTGCAGTTCGCGAACGATTACTCTGCAGTTACAGATAAGATATTCAGCCGTTCAATCTGCAGGTTCCACTGTTCTATTTTACAGAGGTGGTACCTGAGTGAGCAGTGTGCTGTGGTATTTTTTGCAATTACTCTGGGTTCAACTTTCTGAAGCTATAAGAGTAATTTAGAGTAGCGCCCAATTTCGAACTTCAGCTAATAGGACAATTTGAGCTGCCATAGAAAGGTTGAAGTCCGATTAAAGGAGTAGTAGCTCCTTGTTTTGCGAGACTATCAGCAATCTTGTTTCTGACAATCCTTTAATGCCCTGCTATTCAGAGCCAAGTTGCTTTGTTGTGTTTCACCAGCTGCTTAAAAAATTGTTTGCTGTTTTGGTCTCGAACTTGGTAGATTGTAAAACCTTTAAAGAGGCAATAAATATTCTGGTTGAAATGAGGCGTTTTTTAATGCACTCTTGAGCACAGACGTCTATAGCTAAAAGCTCTGCTTGGAAGATTATAGAAGTGTTTCTCAGAGCTACTGAGCGCCTTACTTGAGGATCTGTAACCTCTATACTTACTCCTTCTGGTGTTTTAAACCCCTTAGAAGGTATAATAAGTAAGTGCTTTTTTTGTAAGTTAAGCAACTCACACTGATTAATACTCATATTAATTGAATCTCAAAATGTCCTGTTAGATTGCCGGGTTTGAGAGTTAGGAAATTATTCTTTTGCATATTATACATAATACCTACCTGTCGCGTTTACCCAATCAGCATTCTATTCAAGAAACTGAATTATATGCATTTGATTGCTTAGAGATTGAGCATTTTCTGGCCAATACCAACCAAAACGTTCAATCTCTTACACATAATAACAGAAATAATTGCTGCTCTTGTCCAATAAATCTGTGGGACCATCATTTATATTCAGTCTTGCCACTGCTATTAGAGTACACTAGAATTATCCCAGAGTATTTGTTCTAAAGACATGAAAATATTGTGTGTTTACATTAAAGTCCCTATTCCCTCCTTTTTGAGGTGAATGTATATGTATAATGTACCATTATAATCTCACTTAAAAAGCACGTGATGACTGTACTGGTTATTTGCTACATAAAAAAAGCAGAAGCAAAAGGTTCACTTACGCTTTAAAAAGTGTATGGTGCTTGAAGAAAATCGATAAGGACGAAAAAATGTTGCTGATTTGGTCATTCTAATAAAGATGACCCGATAGGTTAATGGATCTACTGGCGGTATCCTACTTGTTACGTGAAATAGTGAAACTTGTAAAAGAGGAGACATCTCTGACTAAAGTAAAACCTACATATATGTACTTATAAATATAAACTGTTCTCAGACTAAACAATTGATTACATAAATTAGCACTTTAGAACAAGTTAAATAAAACCATAAATTACCGCCCTCTATCTATATTTAATTCTACAAAATTTTTATTGATATCTTATTTCTTATTAATCCTTGAATGTTGACATAATCTAATGTGGGTGTATAACTATTATAAAATTAAAAAAAGTCGTGACTTACATGACTTTGATTTAAATATCGAATTTGTATTGGGTTATTATTTAAAAATATGTATAAATTAGGTCAATTATTATTTTATAACTTAATAAATGATTGACTTTTAATAGGAAACATTCATGGATATTAGATTGTAATTGTATATTAAAAAATTGTAATTTTTATAACAATACCCTATAATTATAATGATTCGGTTATTAACTTCTGTGTCCATATTACAAGAAAATCATCCAAAACAATAATTAAAGATGAATGTATTGTATATAGTTATATAAAAAAACTTTAGCCAATTAACTACTTTTAAAGTACGCGATAAAGGGTTGAATACCTGCCTAATTCTTTTCTTCAGTATTGGCTATTTGTTGAATCTGATCTACTATTTTCGCACAAAGCAAAGATTTTTTCTTTTAATAAAAATTACTAAAACTACAATATATTACTTTCTATTAGCTACTAAATGACCCTTAGTATCAATGGTAATCTAATCTAATCTAAGTAACCTGGCATGGTCTTACCTATGGAGCCCCATGTTTTAAGCACTGCTTCCTATGGGAACATTGTGACCAGGTTCGGCACCAAGAGTCCTTACATGCACCCGTGCTTGCAGGACTCTAGTTTGTTCAGCTGAAAATCAGCATCCCGTTGATTCTCAGGAAGGCTAGAATCCAGTTGTCCTAAATTTCTTGGGTCACTGTTGCCACAGGACAGTTCCCTTTATAAGAGATTTGAGTCCTGTGACCAGCTCCTCAAGGTGGTGATAGGATTCAGGATTCGTGTCACCGAAGATGAGGGACCGTTTATAGTCCAAGGCCTCACACTCGAATAGAATGTGAGTTGCCGTCTCATCGTCCATGTCACACAGTCGGCACAAGGTGGGTTCCTGTGTCAGAATCTCCATCCTCCGAAGGTGTAGTCTGAATGGTCCATGCCCGGTGAGCAGGCCCACTAGTCCTTGTATCAATGGTAAACAATTCCAAAATGTTTACATTAATCATATAGAAAGTTCACTATATTCTACCGAGTAAAGTGTAAATCTGATTTATAATTGGTAACAAATGCCCACGTTTATACGAGGGTTGTCTTTTTAGTTGTCGCCTAGGTACAGTGAATTTTTAAAATTAGCAAATCGGTCGAAAAACTTTTAGCCGATAACATCTTCGAGTAATATTTTTTTACAATTTTCGGAGAGGATTATCCAAACAGCAATGTCTCGTTGAAACGGTTTATGTGTTTGCCAATGTCAACGTGGTTGCTCCAATCTAAGCGACAAACAGGCTAGGTCCTCCCAAAACAGCAGTCACATAGCAAACATTGATGCGGTTTGTCAGCTAATTATGTATGACCACCGTGTAACATACTGGAAGACAAAGGCATCTTTGGACATTTCAAAGACTTCGATCCAAAAAATCCTACATGAAGAACGGTAAGCAAAAAACGATTCGCGTCAATGGGCGTTGAAACACATGGGTACGGTTCAACAAAAGAAGATCAAAAAAAATATTAGTAGTCTTGTTAGTGGTGATAAATCTTTGATTGACCCCTATAAACCGGAAAATAAACGACAACCCGCTGTGTGGGCGTTTCACGATGAGGAAAAACCAACAAAAGTGATCCGTTCTCGAAGTGTGTCAAAGAATGGTCATGTTGAAACTTTTGTGTTAAAATCTGGTATGTAACAATTGCTTTAGAAGATTGAAAAACGATTATTTACGAATGGTATATAAATGTTTCTTTACCAAAAGTTATCGCGAAACATCAGGATAATGCAAGTGCTCACACCGTCCAAAACATCGAATTGTTAGACCATCCATTGTATAGTCTCGACCTATGTCCCAACGACGTCTCCACGTTACCAAAGTCCAAAAATTCAATGCGTGGGCAGCGATTCCAGTCGCCAGAAGAAGCCATCGATGCCTTTAAAACAGCGATTTTGCAGGTGTCAACTGAAGACTTGATTATGTGTTTTACCAATTCCTTTGAACGTACGCAAAAGTGTGTCGATCACACATATTTTGAAAAGCATATATATTTTTTGTCTTTATGGCTACATGCAAAACTAAAAAGACAACCCTCGTATCACTAAACTTTTAGTAGCCTCCATAGATTTTTTTCTAAAACATTGATTTAAAATTTAAAACCGTCATAAATTATTTTACCCAACTTCATTTCGATACCGCTGGATACAGTAAGCTTAAAATTAACCAAAGTACTAATTATAAATTAGTAAACTAACCTGAATCCAAATTATAAAGCGTTAATTTTAAATGATAAGTCGAACTAAACGCAATTAACTATAAACTAGTTACCTCATCTCTTTTTAAAGTGAAGTCAAGGTGGAACTAGACTTAAGGTCTTATACAGAAAGTTTCATGTAATTAAAGCCATCAGTATGATATTTTTACTATTATTATTTATTATGATCGATATTATTAAAGACTGTTTATATGTTTTAAAATTTAAATTACTAATATTAATTTAACCTTCAAGTCAGTAATAATATTATTCATTTTCAATTAATGGAGTCTGAAAATAGAATATAAAACGTTTTAGTAAATCGTTGAAGCTAAATTAAAACCAAAGTAGTTTTGACGGGATTATATTGTAAATTCTTTATTAATAGATAAAATATACAACAGTTTGAAAGCAGTATTACATTTTTTTTATAAAATTTCTCGGTCACTAAAATGGATAAAGTATTTTTTTAACCGTCGCCCGAATAATTACTTAATCAAAAGTTCTCCAACCGAATAAAAATACAAGACAGGGCATAAAAAAGTGACTTAGACTTTTATGTTTAAATTGTCGATTTGGCAAAGAATCACACTCTTATTAATGCCATGTATGTGCTTAAGGAGGAATTAAATAAGTATCGTATGCGACATGACTTAAATCAACATATAAACAAAAATGCCGACTAACCATTAAGACATGTATGGCCAAATGGTTAAAGGCGCTATCTGTTATAGTTTAAGGTCGCAGGTGCGATACCTGTCGGATGTACAATACCATTTTTTTAGACTTTTCTAAAAAATTACAAATGTTCTTCCGAAAAGGAAGAGAGATCATATCTCTCAGCTGCGCCTTGGATGTGACGATCGACTTTTATCCATTGCAATATGATAAGGAGCATCTATGTGTATCAAAAAATGTTCGTCCGAACTCACGAAATTAAGAGGGCGCCAAGGTAGCATGAGGGTAATTTTTAAATAAAGCGCTAAAGTTTGAGGAGAGGTGGTTTAAGCTCCTTTCACCACAACGAAAAAAACATTTTTTAATTATATCCGCATGTTAATAGCATCCTTCAATAATGAGGGATTGAAGAATATTCTTCAACGGAAAAATAAAATAACTAATCTTATCAAAAGCATTTTTTTCTTTACATTAAACCTCAACAAAACCTGTTTTATTCCCAGGATAAATTTACGCTATGCATTTTTGGTGACATTCCTGTTTTTAAAACTATCGAGTGTTTTATTCCATAAGACATGTCTACTTTCCCAATCAATATTTTTACCTATTTCTTGAATAAATTTATTACGTGCCACTGTTATTACCCTATCCAACAGTTAGTATGCGACTAAAATTCGTTATGTGTAGTAGCATACGCAGACAGCTAAACGACATCGGCACGATATTATATCCTTGTCGTCCTGTGTGAAGGGTCTCGTATAATTCTTTGTTGTACTAAAAAAGTGGTCGTACGACTTTTTACAGTACAACCAACATCGTAGTATGTGAAAAGAGCATTACTTTCTCTATAATTCATACACATTTGATATTAGCGCCATTTCGGTCAAATTTGAACTGTAATTTGCTGTTTACTAGCGGACATTTTTCTGCTGAATTCTCATATGAGATGGTGCTCTTTACCTTTACCATCCAGTGTTTCTTTACACAAAGATTTCTATCGTGATGAATACGAACAAAAATTACACAAGACCCTGTTAAACTAATCCTCTTCGAAAGACGCTCAGGGGCTTATTTCTTATAAATAATGTTTCAAAAGGAAGCCTTAAAGTTACGACATATAATTTTTTTAATAACATTTAATGTTTCTTATGTTTATTACATTTATCTAATATCAGTATACCATACCATACCATACCATCTACCTACTGTCACTACCTATTTTAATTAATAACGAACAACTTTTTTTTAATTCTACGTTATGTTGTATACAACTCCAACAGCCTATAATATAGTAGTTAATTCCAAACAAAAACTGTTGTATTAGATAACAGTTTCACAATGCAGTGACGAAATTTAAGAACTAAAACTAGATTAAAACACTGGAATCTAATTGCGGATTGTATTATATAACAACCAATAGTAGTCAATTACACTGCCATGTTGATTAATATACACAGTACAGCTTCATCTACTTTTTTCTATTTCTAAATCAACTTGCTGCATTCTTTGAAATTATCTCAAGTATCACATCGCGAGAATAGTGAATAAAAATTTTGGTCGACGTTTTATTGACAGATACTGATAAACATAAATGTTGCTTAGGATTAGTTAATTTTTAAAATCTGTTAATTAAAATGCACTTTTAATAATTACTGAAACAATTATATTCTATACTTGTTATAGAAATGCTGCATTTTCTAACTATGTAGGTCATTACAAAAAACCGTGCAAAAATAGCTATATTGTATATAGTCTAGGAGCCAAGGGGGGTTTCGTCCATGATTGATTTCCTTGTATTTTTGGATAATGAGTCTCAATCTTTAATCCGAATTTGTTATTAACAGTTTAATTGTTGAAAACATCATAAAATATTATCTACACTAGATTACAATGTCTAAGCAGCGCGATTTGATGGATTTATTTATTAGAAACATTTTTGTGAAAAAATATTAATTTTAACAAAAATTATTGCAAATTTATAGTGCAAAAAAGTTGCAGACTACTTTTTATATCAAACATTTTTACTGATAATTTTTTTTACACTGCCTCGAGAACCTATTATAATAGCTCATTTTAAAGGTTTATTCTTCTACTTTAGTTGGTTGAAATATTTATAACAAAGTTACATTAGTTAATAGGGTCAAAAAAAAAAAAAATTATAAAAGCAGGTATTTGTTTATAAGCATTTTGTTAGTTAAATTAAAATTATTTAATATAATGTTGCATGAATTCAAGACAAACATTTGGCAAGGGTAATTTTCAAAATATTTATTATTTTGATTTTAGTGGAAAAAGTTCCACAATTAAAGAAGTAAATAATATATACAATTATGCCACAAAGAAGTTATAGACAATATTTAAATTTAAACATCTTCTATCTTACATGATATCCTCCAAAGTTATATTTGGCAAGATATATTTTGGTTGAAGTGGTTTTGAAACATGAATTTAATTTTTGTTTATGATCCATTGCTAAGTTACTAATCAATTTTTTTATTATTCTGTTTCTATAATTAATCTTTATTATTCTTTTGTTCCAGGTAAGTACCAGAGTATAACTTTTCAAAGTGGTAAGTTTTTAACGTTATTCCAAAAAAAAGTTTGAAAAGATCCAGAAAAATCTTTGCTGATAAATAAATAACTGATAAAATAAAGACAGACCACAAAATCGTAAAATTTATTCCTTAGATATTGCTACTTTAAATGTGGTACTAATTATCATAAAACAGATTATGTATGCTATAACTAGGACAAGTTAACGCAGGTTGTTTACATTTCTACTTTCTGCAACGTAAAATATTGAATAGATATTTACGCCAAAGTCACGTTTGAAGTTTTGATAAGAGTTGAATTACTCAATAACAGATAATACGGTAGTTAAATCGAAAAATGTAATTCTAGCTGAATATTAAAATAACATTTTAATAGAAATTTTTATTGCATATATTTGTAATTGTTACAATCCCACCCTTAAAAACACAGGTGGTACCTTTCTAATTGGCAATTGAGTTAGGTCATAAAACTTGAAGTGATAACTAAAATTTAAAAATTGTAAAATAAGAAGTGATGATAACTTATTATTATAAATTTATTACTACTTCTTAAATTAAAATTACCATATATGAAGAAGCACAAAGGGTATTATGATATACAAGGCCAAAAATACAGATATTGTCTCCACCCATATCGTAGGTTGATAACATTGACTAAGATAAGTGTTCTGGTATACATTAGTAAAAGAAAAATGAAAATAAAATATACTTGAAATGCTCTTCAATGCCTTTTGTGTAACATGTGAACACATATATCTATACGGGGGCGGAAAAAGACGAATATGCATTAGCTCTTCGTTGATGAAGTTAATTATATCACTTTTTTCTCGAGCGTCAACAAAATTGTAATATTTTCAAACATAAAGTTTGAGTGACATTTGAATCGGTTATAAAACTTAAGAAAAAAATATTATCTCTATGGTGACTTTAAAAATGTGCAAGGACAATTAACTCCATGGCGGCAACTTTTACGAGTTTCTGCTTAGAGAGGAACAATCAGGGAAATGCGCAAAAAAATCATTCCACAATATAGCTCTATAGATATCTCTTTTCTTGCTTACGCTAATATATAGTAAGTTATCCCACTCTGGAACCTAGATCTCGTGTGATTGTTTCTTTTATTCTAAATTTCTCTCGTAAATAAACTTTTGGATCCCTTGTGCATTAGGACAGCCACGAATTAAACAGTAGATAACTGAGTTTTAATAAGATTTACTCGAACTGCACAGTCGATAAAGGGTTAAGAATTTTGTTTTTAACGTGAACAGACCGCCACGCGCTCCGCCGTGCGAATTACCTGAATAATTATCATATTATTTAAGATGGAAACAAAATTTAGCTTTACAACTTCTCTTAATACATTGCCAAAACATTTTGCCATTTTTTAACATTCCACTAAACGAAAATCACAAATTTATTTTTTAAATACTTACTGATCAAGAAGAAAAAACATGAATAACAGTATATTTGAGTTTATAAATTAGTCTTCCAACAAGTGTAATAAGTTTACCTCTCTTCAAATTAGACAAAGAGTTGGTGGTAAATACTTACCAAATTCAGGGTATTCCCTATATCTGTTGAGACACGATTAAGAAGATTTTATCTTTGAAGGCTATAATCTCAAGTACACTGTGCAATTTATGAAATATTGTGGAGATACCTAAAGCATCCTCTTTGTTATGATTTACTTACACTGCCGTTCATGCACGCCCGTACATTAGTACTTAAGGAATCTTATGTAACAATTAAAGTAAAACAAGGCTAATTAATAACTGTCATCAAACCTTTAACTGATGTGCAAATCAAGTCAATTACTCAGATATATAGGAAGATATAATGGTTTAATAATATCCTAATAAAAACCTTCCTATTGAGCAACATCCAAATGAATATGCAAATATTATGCAAGATCTTGATCTCGATAGATCGGACGGCACAATCCAGATGCTCTAGCTTGAAACGCGTCGGCAGCAAAAAATTGCTAGTATTAATTTGATCTATTTATATTTATCCTTGTATCATTTTACATACATCGCAAATACGTTCCCATAATTTAAAAAATTGTATGAAAGATTGCGCCTTTTTGTTTGTTATCTTCTGGTCTGGTCTGTCGAGGAAATTAATACAGATCTTACCGATAGGTGACGCAATTAATGATGATTTGAGTATGCAGATACGGATTAAGAAGTGAGATAACGGGACTGAGTTACTGATTTAATTCACTTACTTGGTTAATTATTATTAACAAGCTAGTTGTAGACTCTGCGAACAGCATATCGGTTTCCTCCATAATGAGACTTATGTAGGTATATATATAAACACTGCTCGTATTTTACCATTATTTGTTTAAGAGTAAATGACCAGAGGATTAGAAAAATATCTTACAATTTATCAAATAAAAATAACCTATCAAATATACATAATGAGTTTAAAATATTTCATAGTTTAATCATAACTGCTAATTTTGCATAGGAAATGTGTCATCTTATACTTAAAATTAAGAAGTCCATACACATAATTTAAATAATAAGAAAATAATGCACAGGACAACTGAGCAAAATGAGTACGAAGTTGAAAATCTATCGATCTGCACTGTGAAAGCACGCACGTGCGAGTTATACAGTTTGTTCAATTGTACATAATCTTTTTAATAAAATGCCCAATGTACAAAGTAAAAAACGAATCAAATCCTCAAATTTAACAGCAGAACTCTTAATATTATTCATATTGTAGAATTATAAAAGTGTGTAAATTAAAATGTACACATTAATACATAATATTTTTTTTGCAATACAAATACTGGTTTAATACTGCGATGGTTGTCTTTGTTGTTTAACATATAGCCATAAAGACAAAAAATATATCGACTAAAAGTACTTTATTATTTTTCAAAATAGGTCCCACCAAGATCGATACACTTTTGCATACGTTCAAACCAATTTGTAAAACAGTTACTCCAGTCATCAGTTGACAACTGCAAAATCGCTGATTTCAGGGCATCGATGACTTCTTCTGGCGACTAGAATTGCTGCTACGCATTGAATTTTTGCTCATTGTGAATGCGAAGAATTCGTTGGGTGGATGGTCTAACAATTCGATGTTTTGAAGCTCCAAAAAAGCGATTGTCTTTTGGGCACTGTGAGCATTATTGCCAAATGACCAGATTTTGACGCAAAAGTTGTGATCATTTTCTTTGACACACTTTTGTTGGTTTTTAGTAATCGTGAAACACCCACACTGTGGATTGGCATTTATTTTCCGTTTCTTAGAAATAAATCAAAGATTCATCGCCATTAAAAATACTAGAAACCTTTTTTGAGCTTCCTTTGTTGTATTGGTCCAATGTTTTTCTACACCAATTGACGTGAACTGCTTTTTGCTCTTTTGTGAGAAAATGAGCGATCCAATGGGAAATCAACTTCGTAACACCCAGTTCTTTTGGACCGAGGTCTTTGAAATGCCCAAGGATGCCTTTATATCTCATTCCCAAAAAAAAGGAATTGTAAAAAATTATGGCTAGAAACTGATTTATGTCAACAAAAGATTGATTTTTGTTTGAAGGTTCTAATGCAAAACTGAAATGACAACATTCGTAGTATAAAGTTTTAAAAGTATTTAAGTGTTTTCCCTATAGTGAAGGCGTTTAAATATTTTATCTAAAATGTGTGTGCTTCCGTTAAGATCTTTATAACTGCCATATTTTTATGTTATAAACACTCTCAACAATTTCCGTAATTTTTTATTTAAGTACGGTATAAACTTCTTTTATTTGAAAAGACAGATAGACAAGCTGATTTTATCTCTTGACACTGAAATCGGAAAAACTAATTCATGCATGGAATCATTACAATAATCTTAGTTGTTGAATGCGACTCCTTCTGTTACACTCATTACTTCTGCTTAGTTATTACGTGTCTTCTGCAGTGATGAAGTTTAGATAATTTTATGGCGGCTGTACTTGTATAAAACATGAACGTCCCACCCGGCTGTAAGTTATGGTCTCTATTTAAAGATAGATTTTTTTTACAATAAGCGAATGCAAATCAGGTGAACCTACTCTTTTTATAAGATATTTTGATAATTGCAGCATCGTAATTTTAGATATTATTTTTACTTTTGAGGTTTGGGATTCTTAAGTACCAACAAATCAAAGTTCCTTGAAATATTTCGAAATATTCGATAGGTATTACCATAGTTATGTTTCCCAATGGTAGCCAACTTTATGAAATGTATATCAAATACTGTGTCTGTCTATACTTAACGATTTTATCAGAGTAAATTTCTTTAGTATTGTTGCCCACAGCTATCACTCGTCTAAATTCGACATATTTATTATATTAAATATTTGCTGTAAGGTTATTGGTAATTATATAATTAGAAGATAATTTATAATTGTTAGCTTTAGGCAAGTTGTACTTTTAAAAGAAATAATCTATAGGTTTTGTTTTCTGTTTTTACATTAAGTTGTAATTAAAAAGCTCTAAACCCAAGTGATCGATATGTTAAGCCAGGCGAATTGTCTGATATCAAATCTCCAGGATAATAAAATGTAAAATTTACTAAATAAATTCTTATATACAGAATCAAGCTGTAATAAAAACGATAATATAAGTGTAGGGGTATCTATTAAACATATAAATGGACTACCTTTTTTCCGCGACTCGTTCGCGTCAAAATTTAGATGAGAATATTGCCTGATCTTACTGTTATCGCATAATATATCATAATAAACTTATCTGCCCACTTCGATTAAAACTATTGTTGATTTTAATCATGGACATTTCTGCATGAAGCAGAGGAAGATTTGTACATACGTTCAACAACAACTTCCATCAAACTGTCCGAGTGCCTCTACACTGACGCGCTTCCAGTTTAAGCTGCACCCTATTTAATATAATTGATCATATAGATCTGAGCTCTATGTTAGTTGAAACATTTTACGTGATGGATATAAATTAACATAACTTCTCGATTTGTTCACCGATTTAAATGAAAAAATACTAAATGTTATTAAGTCCATCACAATATAATCCTGAAAACTGCATCCAAATCGGTTAAAAGATTTCTGAGATTAGCGTTAACAAACATAGACATACAGACATACAAACAGACGAAATAAAAAAATGTTGTTTTAGCTTCTCTTGAAGGCAGATTTATTATATTTATACATATACTAATTAACCAAGAGTTTCATTATATCGATACGTTTTTAAAACAGTCAAAAAGATAATTATGAATTTATTGTTTTTTTAATATTTCGTATTTTATCAATACAATTTAATTGGACAAGAGACTGAACAGGTATAAGAGAATTATTGTTATATTTATCTCCAGAAGACAATGGATGCAAAGTTTCGTATATTGAACAATAATTTTAAGAAAAATTTGAATACCTATAGAGTGTGTGTTCTGGTTCTGATCAGATTTCCTGAAAACATTTGTATATCTGATGGTACTTAAAGAAACATTGCTACACAACTAAAATCCTATTACACGCTTTATTTGTTTTTTCTTTTCTTCTTCGTAGCATTTTTAGAAGTTGACAGTTTTTGCTACTATTATAGAGTGGTTCTTAAACTGATCCACTTAGAACTTCTCCTTTGTGAACTCCTTGTGTGCAGACAAAATTTAGGAATAGAGATTTAATTTTTTAGTCTTAATGATGGCTTTTTCTGTTTTGCAGCGCCTATGTTTTTAGAACCAATTCGTTCTCTTCAAAGTACGTGTTATATTATGTTGTCTTCTTAGCAACTTCAGAAATGTGCAGCAATGCGTGTAGCTTCGCATTAATCGTATTGCAGTTTGCAGTGTATACCGATTGTTATCTTGAAATGTTTTTGCTTTGAATGCGTTTGTGTTTATTAAAAATTGTAAGACATATACTTTGAATTCGCTCATAAAAGTCGAATTTGTTACTTACGAGCTTACGACTGTTAATTCATAAGACACTTGAGCTACCAGTAAACTTTTGAAACTTTACTAACAGAATTCTTGTAAATCTTTTATATATTTTTATTTGTTACTTACGACTGTTAGTTAATAAGACACTTGAGCTACCAGTAAACTTTTGAAACTTTACTAACAGAATTCTTGTAAATCTTTTATATAATTTTATAGTAATTTAATGGAGGAATAAAACAATTATCGACTTTTAGTGTTAATTACAAAGGAAACTATTTTATCTTGGACTGTTTTATATTGCGAAAGTGATGTGAAAAATTAGCTGATTCATTTGCAACCGTACATCCGCCACACTAGGAGTCAGACCCTTATTTCCTGCAGATGTTTAAGTTTGAATCTTGTAAAAAATACAAGAACGTTTCAAATTCGAGTTTTAAATTTTACAATAATGAAAGTGCTCTTTTATAAAATGGCAATGATGCGTTTATATATGGGATGTATAACTTTGTAGATTAGCATTTTTTAAACAAGACTTTCTATCTACATATTAATTTATTTTATAGTCTTACTTATAATAAATCAAATTAAAATCTAGAAGGTGAACACCTCTCTTAAACTTGAACTTCTGATCTCAACTGTCTAGAGTTTTAAAGTTCACACTTAATATTAATATTTTAAATTAAATTCCAAAATCGGATCACATAGAATAATAGTGAGTTACAACTGAGTAAAAGCAAACAAAGATGACCAACACCCAGAAAGTTAAATTAAGATTTTCACATAAGTTTACGAATTGATTAGATATGAAGATATAGCTAAAGATGTGGCGACAAATCAGGAGTATAATTTAAGATTAGCTATCAGTGAAACAGTGAATCAGTGTCAAGTGTCAAAAATCAAAATTTGGTACTAAAAAGAAAAGAATATTTCATATTTTGCTGTTAGATTTAATACACATAATTTTATTTGATCGATTATTAATTTTACAATTATTTACGAAATCATTTTTTTTTTTAATTTTAAATGGATATGTCCATCTGCAGCTGTTAATAGATTAACATAAACTAAATAGATTCTTAAAAATGGCAGAAGAGATTAGAGCAAAAAAAGTATAATTCGTAATAACAAATATTTTACATAAATTTTGATTAGCAGGTGTCAATCTGTATTTTATGGAATTAACACGAGTTTTCTAAGAATTTTATATTAAATGAGTCAGTACACTATAAATCTGCACGACTTTTTACGGAAAAGTACCTTCTTTTCACTATTTCACTTCAGAGTCAATTAACATTGATATTCTTAAATCAACGTTGCCATATATTCTGTTATAGCTTTTTTTATTGGGTATTTCTGTTTTCTCTGGTCTTGAAATACAATTTATGCTTCAGTTCTGACAAGAATTATTACAATTTAATATAACTTAGAAAACAGCAGAAACACTCAATGGTGAATAACTAAAAAATGTGTTTTATAAAACGCCATTTTAAAAACAGTAGCATTATACAAGGCATAGTTTTAGCAAAGTATATATTTTAATGGAAAAATATAAAAGTACGTTACTTAACAAATAACATTACGTTTTATTTTGCTTCTCGTTTGGAACGTACATATTTGTTACATATTAATAACTCATTTTATTGTATACTTTATTAATGAAAGCTTGTTTATTTCTGATATTTCTATGTATGTGTATGAGTATAATTAGGGGTGACAGATCAGATCTATTGTATCCCCCTTTTCCCGCTATAATTCTGATTTCTGATGTTTCCTCAGACGTATAGCAGCTCTTCTAGTTCTAATTTTCTTACAAAGTTTAGGATATCGTTGGGCTTTCTCTTCTATTTCGTATGATCCTAGTTATCTGACCCTAGAATTACGTAATGCAATGCATTCTGAGAGTATGTGTATTGAGGTTTCGTCCTCTTCCTCACAGAATCTGCACTTTGCTTCATCTACCAATCCTAGTTTCTTAGATAATCAGTACCCGGTTAATATTCCCGTTATAATACGGAGTTTTTTTTTACTAAGGTTTAGACAGCTGAAAGATCTCTTCTGGTTATACTTTCATAGGAACTTCTTTAGTGGTCTTAGTCGTTCTAGATAGTTCCAGTACTTGCATTTGTCTATGTCCACTTCTTTCCTTAGTTTTTCTAAGACTGTACTACTGCTGATTTTACAAAATGGTTCTGGTCCCAAATATGGGGTTTCTGCTACCTTTTGTCAGCTTATCTGCAGTTTCGTTTTCTTGTATTCCCATCTGTCCTGGAACCCATACGAGATTAACAATATTATTTTGTTTAAGTTCATTTAGTTTTCCCAGGCATCCCTAGACTATCTTTGAACTGATTTTGTGTGAGTTCAGTGCTTTGATGGCTGCTTGACTATCTGATATGATTACAATCTTTTGTCTACGATAGTTCCTTTCGATATTAAATTCTAAACATGTTTTAGTGGCAGACATTTCCGCATGAAAATGCTTGGGTACGCACCAAGGCGTTCTGGATATTTGGCTCTAGATAAAAAATCTCCTGCTGCTGTTCCTTCTTCTGTCTTGGAGCCGTCCGTTTACCATTTTATGGCATTTTGATTTAGCCCAAATGTGGTGTGTTTGTCTCATTCAGATTTACTTGCGACTGATAGTTTTAATTCCTAAATGTAATTTATTAAAGTTCTCGAGACTGCACTCACAAATGTATACGGGTCTGAGAGAAGTCTCAGAGACAACTTGTGACAAGTCTCCGAGACTGAGCTTGTCACAAGTGGACATCCAAATTCCTGTACTTGAGATCTAGTCTCCAGTCTTCTGTATGTGCCGGAAGAGCTGAGACTAATCTTGTGATGATTGTGACCATTAACCTGTCATGCAACGAAATCGCATCACGTAATTTTGTATCTTTCTTGACTATCTGGTGTTTTACTAAATCAAAGCAATTCATACTGCACAGCAGACATTCGAATAAAATTTTTGAACTGCTGTGCATCCTCCAAACGCAACTCATTTACTAGAGCTGAACCAGCTCCCAGGACATTGGACGATCCACCCAATTTCTCACCCAACACTTCTTGTTTTTCATTTTTGTTTTTCGTTTTTGTACAATCTTATACGCGATTATAAAAGCTAGTGCCTGACGTGAATCCATTTTGAAGAATTCGACACTTGGATACTGCACAGTGTAGACTGTGTGTGTTGACTCTCAAGTCGACACGGAATTGTCTTGGTCTCGAGACTAAATGTCACCAGCGAGTCTCAAGTCGACACGGAATTGTTTTGGTCTCGAGACTAAAAGTCACCAGCGAGTCTCCCATGCCTGTCTCGAGACCCAGTTGATCTCAAATGGACATCATCCTGAGACATATCTCGAGATTTTCTCTCGAGATTTTGTCTCAAGTGGACACTTAGCATTACGAGTTTAATCATTGTTTTTTATTATTTTATTATAAAAACTGGTTTAAAAATCTTAAGATAATAAAGTCTTTCAAACAATTAATTAAATAAAAAACTTGCATTTCGAAGAGGTTAGACACAAAAGAACTTGACGTAACAACCCATAATAGAAAAGAATTTTTAATTACGACTAGAAAATGTTAATAATTTTACTGCAACTCCGATCACGGCAAATTTTTGAACTACTATTCTAAAACTATATAATTTTCACCGATATAGACACGGTAACAATATTCTATTGAAATTATTGATTATAGATAGATCGTTACAATGGATGTAAAAGGATACACATTTCCAAAACTGATCTTGTTTTTGTACGACCCAACTTTTGGGTGATCAATGTAGGTTAAAGTAAACAATTATGAAGAAGGCAACATCCTTATCATCGTTCTGGTGGGTTGAATAATACTAATAATCTTCTCGGTCAGATTTAGGACTCTCTTAACAATATCATCTACTATCCTACGGGTACAAAAGGAGCGTCAGTATAAAAATTTTAAAAAAGAAGAAACTAACTGATGAAAACGTCCAGATCACTAAAATCTCGTCTCTAATTATGGGGATTATTTATTGTTATTATTCTCTACTGAAAGGTTGCAAATTGGATATGTGAGTATGAAAATAGAAAAAATTGTAGAGTTTTTTTTGACTGTAACACTGCGAGCTCAGTTATCAATACTACTCCACTCTAGACTAAGGAGTTTGTAACTTTTAACTTTTTTTCCACACAAGTAGTTTAAGTTAACGATTTTTTAAATTTAAAAATAAACGTCTCTAAAGCAATATATTTTGAAGAATCGCTAAATGATTAGAAACGAATGCATTGATTTTAGAAATATTGGATTCTTTAGCGTAATATGTTATTACCAAGCACAAAGCCGTATAATGGTTAGTTACTCATTTTTGTTACACATTCAAAGTCTTATTTCTACCCTGAGAATAGTAAATAATGACATTAAACTTATTATAGTGTTTTCGCAATTGGCACGGAGTAATAAATCTTTTGGTTCAGGAAGTTTCAGATATTGGCCGTTATTATTATTTATAGGGTACATAAAATGATCATTTATAAAAATATTTGTTGCTTATTGGTAGGTAATGGTATAATTTCGGTATTTTTTTCAATTGGTGTGTATTAATAACAGTGATTATTATACTTATAACACTTAAATGAAGCTTGTAAAACAGTGCATTATTGGAACGATATATAAAATTTGAAGTGAAATAAAAAGTTGAATAGTTAAGCCTCCAAAAGAAAATGCTGGAAGTAAAAAAAAATGAAGAAAAATTCACGAATTTAAAAATAGAGAGACCTGCACTTGCTATAGTTTCCTAAAATGACAGACAAAACTCTAAGAGAATTGAAGTTATAAAAATCATCATTGATATCTCAATTTGTACTGAGATTTTATGTTTACGTTATAAAAAAAAGAGTTGATCCATAGTGTGTCCTGCTGGAGATGTAAATATTTTATAAGATTTATAAATTGTTGTAATGCCATTTCAATATACTTCGTTTGGCAACGACGTATCAGTATCGTATCATCATCTCGGTCTCCTGCTACTCCTGCTAGACATTTATTACTCCTTCCTTGGTTTTAAACTGGGGGGGCGTCGATACGCAGGTAACCGCTGAAAGCTTCAGTTGACAGTTGTGTGTTCGTTCGGTTATACGCGTGATATGCGAGCAGCGCACAGTGTGTACAGTGTGATTGTTTTTGTTATTGTTTTCATTCCGAACACTTGATTGTTGTGAATCGAAAATGGTTTTTGGCAGCGGGAATAAGTTTCGAATAAGGAGGTAGGATGTGCAAAGAATTATCAACTTTTTTATTCATTTTCAAAATAATGTATTGAATCAATTTGAATGTTATAATTTCGATCTAAATTGTTATAACTTTCATAAAAAAAATAAAGCGTATCTTGGAATAACAAATAATATGTTTTTATTTAATTGTTAATTCTAACCGTCTATTAAATCATTCCCACAGTATTTCACACAAAGTCTTAGGATCTTCTTTAAATGTTATTTATTCTCATAGAAAATATATCAACAGTAACATTTAACTGAACTAGAATAGAATTCTACTATTGACATACTATTTTTTTTTCTAATATAGATTAAAAATCATTCTATGTAAAAAGGCGACCGTTATGAAATTATACATTTACAACCCTACATCCTGTTTCCTGATGTACATCAAATATATTTCTTAAACATAACGAGCATAAGGGTATATTTAGTTCTACTATCACAATGCAAATGTAGATGTAATAATATTAAACTAATCCAAAACTTATTTAGTTTTTATTGATTTTTATATTCCACCAATTTCTGCTTATTGACAGCGCTCAAAAACACAGGTGTCATCAAATTCATCTGTACACATTCTGTAAAATTGTCTAAATCTATATTTTCTTAATAGTATAAAAGCTGTCAACCTTCTATTTTTCCCTATTTCCTTTTAAAAATTATAAATTTACATCTTCGAATTCTAGCGTTAAATGTTTAATGTTTGATTGTACAATATGACCGGCTTAAGCTACGGTTTTTAAGAAGTGTGCGCGTTGCGCGTCTTACGGCTTAAGCAGAATAAGCTCAGCTTGACTCACAGTCCGCTTCGCGCTGGTCGGTTTTTATGAATTCTCAGTTTTTAATATTCTGTTGAAGTAAACGGATAGTGCAGAATGAATAATGCTATAGTTGCGTTTTTGATCGAAGAAATTAAGAACGATGAAGAAGACTTATTGTTGCTGACAATGAAAGAGCCCAATAGAAAAGTTGATGATTTATTTTCCTGTCGCAAATCCGAAGTAGCGTATGCAGTTACAGTAGAAATACGACTTTTTGGGAATGAAATAAAATTTCGAGAATATTTTAGACTTTCTAGGGAATTGTTTGAGATTGTTCTAAACTTCATAAAAGAAGATATTGTTAAAAAACCTTGTAACAGATATAGTCATCCAATCACACCAGAAGAAAAGCTGTGCATCAAAAATATGTAGTAATATGTCTTTAACAACTTAATTTTTGTGTTTTAGTGTAATTGATCACTCTTCACTAGCCACTACTTCGATATAATTTGCTTCAGCTTATGTCGACGTCTGCGTCCAAACCCAACCAAATTGATCTCAGCGCACAACTCAAACTCACACTGCTTTGTTAAACTCATCCGTTCAACTAGACAGACTCTTACAAACCGCATGCATAAGACACCTGATGTTAAATTATAGCGCACGTGAGCTCTGCTCAACTTACTGTCGGCCGTACGCCGCGCATTGTTCTTAGAAACCGTAGCTTTAATCCTATCTTCGTTATTAATTTTCTCTATGTCAGGTTTTTGGTTGCTCTTTATAAAGGGGATAATAATTTGGTATTTATAAGTATTTGTTTATTTACTTTCCATAAATAAATAATTTACATCTTCTATTCAGGTAACATTTATTGCTTTTGCTTTAAGTTGATTTTAAACCTAAAAAATGTTCATGGTTCAGCTCCTCTAAACAAGGTGGTGCCGGGGAAATTATCCCCCACTCAATGTTGTACTGAAGGGTCCGGTAAAACTCGATATATAAGCAATTAATTGAAACCCAAGTTTTATGGCCCTTGAGGCAAATAAATAATAGTAATCAATTTAGAAACTTAAGTACTCCAAATTGTAAAATTTTTATGTTCTTAGCTATATTTTGTATTAACCATTATTTTAGAAAAAAAAATTGGCATATACAAACAAATTAAACTTAATTAAGATATAGAAGTTATACCGTTCACGTTCATGTTACAAAAGTAAAAAAGGAGTAATGACCATAGTACCGTATTCTTCGAGTTGTTACTTCCAACACTGTAAAAGTCGTGAAATTACTCAAATTACACAATATTCATTCATAAGTAGGTGGCAAAAAGGTCAAACAACAGTTTAACATCTCACCTGTTATACAATTGTTAAACTAAACTATAATTATCTCAAGAACTGCACCTCCGTTTTTGGAAAATTATTAATTGCCATATTTCTGAAATAACAGTTTTCAATGGTAATTGTAAACGCATGTTAACATGTAAGTTCTTTGTTTTAAAAACGTTAGCTCTATTAAATTGATGCCCACACTTTTGTGTTATATCAAAGCTGTGAAAGCAATTATATCTAGCCGTTCTAATCATAAAATTAATAAAAAAAAGGAATAAAGCTGGCGCTGCATAATTATAGGTAATGAACAAGACATTGCAATAGCCATGTAGATAAAAATACTAAACAAAAATACAAAAGAAACTAAGTTCTTTTATATATTAAACATATTTAGATATTTTCACTGTTTTAACATAAATTTAGTATAAACTCAACTAATTTTAGCTTTTTAATCCCCTTCCCTGCTTAGACAAATCATTTTTTCAGTTTGTCCTTTAAATGGATACATTTTATCAAAACTAACCAAAGAAGTGATGAAACGATGTTATCGAAGTAAAACTAAAGAAAAGAAACTTGATCAATATTTATATGAAGAAAAAACAGAGAATATCATGCAATAGAACCTAAAGCCGGCTACTCACTACGCGAGACTTGACAAGTACTTGGCATATTTCAAGTAGTGTGTACGAAACTAACATGTAACTAACATGAAACTTGGCGTGCTACTTGAACTTGCCGTCCGCAGTCGGTAAATTAAGCAAAGTCAAAGGCAACAAGTAGCGAGTCAAGTAGCAGCGCCACACTATTCGGCAAGTTTGTGCAAGTAAAACTAGTAAATGGTGAATGTTATTAGTTCTCAAATATGAAGTGGTCCAATGAAATGACTATAGAATTTTTAAATTTATATGAAAACGAAAGTATTATTTGGGACCCCGGTCACAAACTACATAAAAATCGAAATGAAATTTATGACTCATGGAAGAGAAAACAATCTGAGTTTTCTTTAAAAGTATCTGTGGCAGACTTAAAGAAAAAAAAAAGATATGCACTGCTAATTGCTGCAGCTGCCTCTGTTTCACTATTAATTTCCATTTTGATTGAGCGTTTACAAGTACTTGCAGTATCCGGAAATATTGGCATTTGCCAAGTAGCCGCGTTATGTATCGACAATACTTGAACTTGTACATGTACATGATCAAGTACCAGTACGTAGTGAGTAGCCGGCTTAATAATTGTACGTCTCTAACCTTAATATAAAAGGCATATACTATAGCAAAAAGAGAAGAAGGATTGGTTTGCTTCCAATATTAATTAAACTTTTTCTTTTCTTCTTAAGAATGGGAATTAACGAGAAAACTGATTGTTTTTTTTTGTATTTATTTACTACAGGAATAGATAACAGGATATGATCAAATAGCAAATATATGTATAAATTAAATACAAATTAATAAGTTAAGTTATACAGAATGCAAAAAATGGTTACAAAAGTGTTTAGAAAATATCAAATATATTATTGACAGAATTATAAATACTACACATTTTATACAGGGAAATTTTTTTATACGTGGTGGATTCAGATTGAAGGGTGCACTATTTCTGGATGATAGTGGCGAAACAAAAAGATTCAGGTTTCCTAGAGTGTCCGGATGGCTAAGTTTATTTTGAATTATTTTGTATACAATCAGAAGGGATTATTAGTTACGTCTTGCATACGAACTAACTGACTTAAAGTCCCTCAAGAGGTCATTCTGAGGCGTACCAATTGGTAGGTTTATACATATACCTGTAGATTTGTACGTCAGCAACTTTATAAAGGCTCTTTGTACATTCTCAAGTCGATCAATATTATTCTGATAGTACGGACACAACAGATGCACATTTCATATTCGAGCGAACAAAGGTGTAAAACAGATTTTTTAATTTGTCGATATTCCTTAAATCAAGACTACAACGAACAACAAAACCGAGTTGCAGCCTTTAGAACAGCGTTAATATGGGCATTAAATGAGTGGTAAGAGTTAAAAACACCACCAAGATCTTTAAAATTCGCAGACTTTTTGAGAACAAAATTATCAATAATATAATTGTACTTAATGGGAGTCGATTTTAGTGCGAAAGACATAACTTTGCATTTGGCATAGTTGAGGCATAAATTTTATTAATATTGCACCATTTTAAAAGCCTGTTAAGGTTCAATGACAAGCGTTTACAGTCCTCTACAGTGTATCCAATACAGTTTTACGCCATCTGCATGAATCGCAAAATCCACATCAAATATAGTACTTATATCATTAATAAACATAATAAATAATAAAGGCGCTCCAAATTTGATCCTTGTAGTACACCAGATGTAGCAATATATTCAGATGACTTAAAACCATTTGAGGAGAAATACTGAGTGAGTTCAGTGAGATAAGATTGAAAAAGCTCATAAGAGAAGGGAAAAGATTGAAATTGGCAATTTTTCTCAGTAATACCATCATCCAGGCCTTGGAGAAATACGTGTAAATTACATCAGTTTGGCTTTAATAGTCAATATTCTTTGCTATATATTGAGTTGCAGTTAAAAGATTTGTAGTTATTGAACGCCATTTTATAAAACCTTGTTATTGATAACGTATTAATTAGTTAACATGTTGATGAACGGTACGTTCCAAACGTATTTCGAACACCTTTGTAATTCGCGTAATATATGGAGATCGGACGACAACTTTCAGTTTTATTTCTGACATCCTTTTTATAAATCTGATAAACTTGAGATTTCTAAATACTGGAAAAATATGATGATATGTTTAGTGGTACGGACAGAGGTGATGCAAGTACAGAAGCACAGTCTTTTACTAAAAATGTAGGAATGTCATATGGACCCATGGTCATCTTGGGCTTCAATTTTTTCATTGCATCATATACCTCCTTCGTTAATAACGGCATGTTATATTAAGACTAGGCAGGTTAGGTGGCATATGATTTGCTACAAAAATCAGCAAAGCTATTTACAATGAGTACTTGCTCATCCTAGATACGTATCTCTTATTCTTTACAAAATTTCAAAATTTATTTGGATTTGAAGAAATTTCCCTTTTGGTTTAAGTATTTGCTAAAAGCCATTTCAGAATTAGCCTTAATTTTTGTCCTGAGTTGGTTGTACTCCTTATCCAGCCTGAGCATTACCATCCTGTTTAAAAAGACCGTATATCCTGATGTAAAAATTACCGAGTCGATACTGATAAGAACAAAATAATGTATATATCAGCATATACACGTAAATAATACAAATAGTGCTTATAATCTATCTGGATTATATTATCGTACTTTCAGTAGACTATATTCAATGATACCCTGAAAGTTGACTGTCAACACAATTAAAAGAGATACTATGTCTTATCAAACGCAAATCGCGAGAAAATAGTTATTGTTTATTATACTTGCCTAGAGAGAATAGGTAATAATTAACTGCATTCTAGTTCATTTATTAATAATGAAAAAAATTCACATCCCATCACATACTTTATACCGATTTTGTGTTTTATCTTTGATATTTAATACGCACTTACGGTGTATTATTGCGGGAAGTCGTATTTCACGTAGCACCTTTGATATCTAGTTAGAAAAACAGATCTGTTGGTAATTATTTGAAATTAATGGGAGGCTTCCTTCGGTGTTGTTGAGTGTTCAATAATTTTGAACACTCTTTACGTTATGTCAGTCATATTTTTAAGCCCTCACTTACAGTTTCTCTAGAAAATAAAAAAGTATTTACAAGATTGGAATCTACTAACGGTAACATCAAGAATCGTTGTAAAAAGAAAAGAGTAATATTTTTTTCAGTTAAGAACTAAGATATAATATAGTTATTTTAAAAGAACTGATGAATCATTTGAAGATCATTTCCTTTATTTTGCTTTGTTAAAGAAAATATCTTAAGAAATGCAAGAAATTGGACTTGAGTATGTTTTCTTAAGCTGTGACATTACTTTACTTAAAAAGCTGGAGTTTCCTCATGCTTATTCTTCGTTAAGCAATAAAAAAATACTTAAAACAGAGGAAGCTATAGAGCCCAGATAAGTTCACGTATATTTGAGTTTTTATGTGTTGTTAATTTTAATGAAATTGAAAAAAGGTACCCACTAAATTATTAGTTTGTCGTGGAAAAGATTTATTATTTGCTCCAATGCAGTACAAGACTTCTGAAAATTTCTCGGTCTCGTCTCGAAATTGAGACGGGATCGGGACAAGCCCACTCTGAAGCAAGGCGAGAGTGATCCTTTGAGATTTTTCTCGTCTCGAACACATATGCAAATTGAAAAAGGTTATTAATCTATACTGCTTTTATCTATGTAAATTAAACTCTTGAAATTAATGAGCAAATGAACTTACTGGATATTGGAACAAAGTTCATTTTAATGTAAAAAATAATTTTCAATTTTATCGAGACTTCTTTGGAACGAATTGGGACGAGACATGCATTCTTATTTTCTCAAAATCGGAAAAAGAATTGCACGAGACAAGTCAGTCTCGCTCTCGTCTCATCTCTTTCTACACTGTTTTGTTCTTTTGCACGATATTCGAATGCTAAATGTTTAATTTAGAAAAGGTAAAAACAACACCACAAATAATCCCCTCAAAATTAAATAGATTTACAAAAAATGGAACAGAAGTGGTATCAATACTTTTAAAAAATTGCAAGAACCTACATTTCAAATTTCTAAATACTTCAGTTTTTTACTACAAATTATACCGATATGTTAAAAGCTTTTTCATTTCACGACAAATACAATTATGCAAATTTTTTTAATGAAAATAAACTGATCTGAAAAAAACAACTTTCTTAATCGTTCTATTAGGCTATTATAAACCGATACATATATTTTATATGCATAAATGGTCCACTTTTTCTGTGAGATATCGGAACATACTTTAAATTCAATCTATTCAAACGTGATTAGAGTATTATTATATTAAAATACTTTCTCAAAACATCTGACGAATACAGAACGCACACATTATATCCAATAGGTGTTGTACTAACCTGAATTTTAAAAAGTGCGTTTAGGGTTAACTAATTTCCACGTTAATTAAAATAGACGTTAATTATTCAAAGCTTGAAGGATTAATGTTTTAGCTTCGAGACTAAGCTATTAATTTTTGACGTTAAGTAGGTAGAATAGTTGGAATTCGTTGCATATAACAAGAGTGTTATTAACAATAGACAACTTTATTATTAGTGTTGGAGCCACCTATAGCGTTATTAGTTTTATTTACTATTGTTTTTAATTTAGAACTACTTAACGCTACTTTTAACAAAAATCTATTTATTTATTAATATAGAAGATGAAATCTGATTATTTGATTGATCTAATACCTAATCAGGTTTAAAAAAGTTAATATTTTACCGAACTCAGTATTATATTACTTATGATCCAATAAATATAAAAAAGTAGACAGTCGACAAATGTTACTATTTCTTATAGGATTCCTCATACACTAATATAGATATTCTATATGTATCTTCCTCTCTAATTAACCCGCACTTCTTTCTCTCTGTCTCCACAACAGTGCAACCGTATAGTATAACGTATATAATATCAATAGTACTTCTCACGTATATATAGCAAAATAACGATGTATTAGAGCGTCACGTAAGCGTGACGGATAACAGAAGATTTCTCAGCGTCTCGTGAGTGCGATGGCTGGCCGTGCAAGACATACACAGTCAGCGCAACTTTTCTCCATGCAAAATATATAGTCAGGTTCGCCATAGAGAAATAATCATTTCAATAATATTTTATTTATTATTTTAAATATAGTATAAACATTAGCACACCTCGTAGAAGATATCATGTTCACATAAAGTGATTAAATGTATTTATAAATGGCACAACCATAAAGGAAATTTTTCTTAACGATATTAAAGCACGCCATGATTTTTAATAAAATAATGCTTAAATTGACTTAAACTTTCGCTAACAACGGTTTCGTAGGCATGAAAAAGACTCCTAGAAAAACTAAATTTAGTGGGATTACATTTCCTACTTGATTTCTCTCACAAATAAACAATTTTGTTTCGGATGTAATTAAATAACAGTTTACTGCAAATTATTATTATTATTTATTTTCAGAAAAAAAATGCAAGCGGAAATAATTTTTTAATCAATCTATACCTGTAAAATAACAGCTAAAATAAAAGTATAAAAACTGCTAATACTAGAATAACAAAGGAGACAAAATTCGTATTGGTATAAAGAACATATCCATCCACTCTTAGACCGTTGTCTGGCAATTTGAGACCTTTGAGTTTTAATTGCTGCCCCTTTTTCAAAAATTTGGAAAATCAATTTAGTTTTCCATAAAAAATTGTTTTCCACTCATCTTAAAGCGGTTGGTTAATACGAAAATAGGTATTAATAAATAAACTTTACAATTTTTGAATGCCAGACGGTTTTAACCAGTTAAAAGGTTCATAGAAGTAAACATGCAAGAAAATAGTATATTGTAATACAAGTGTTACAATGACAGAGGTTTCGTAGTACGAGTTCAGTTTGTGAAACGAACCGCGAAGCGGTGAGTTTCGCAAAGAACGAGTACTACAAACCGTCATTGTAATTCGAGTGTTACATACTATTTCTTATAATGAACTTTTAAAAGTATAAAAAAAATAAAATGAGAGTTTTTCGAAATATTTATTTATGTTGGTAATCTTGACAGTTTTGACACTTGTCAGTTTTAATGATTTTAAATTAGAATGTTTGTCAAATTTGTATAAAATGTTCCGAATTTAGCAATAACGCTGATAATGTAGTTAATAATTTACTACAACATACTTTTTGATTTACTACCTGAACTATTTCGTTGAAAATCAGTGCAGTGCAGCCAATTGTGTAAAACAAAAAGTTACCAAAAACAGTGTTACAATGAATCTATTTCGATACTGTTTTTAGTGTCGAAATAGAAACTTTGTGAACGTGAATTATAAAAAAATATTTATCGTTTATTTTTGCCTGGTAATCACAATGATTCGAGAGATTTGATTACTTGGGAACTGTCTTCACAAGAGAACCTAATTGTGAAGAAGAAATATAGAGAAGATTTATGCCGGGCAACCGCTCTATATATGCTCACAATGGATTGTTAAGAAGCAAAAATATATCTCGTAGAGCAACACTAAGAACCTACATGACCGTAATAAGGCCGATAGTGACGTATGCTTCTGAAACATGGGTCTTAACAAAAACAAAACAAGTGTTGTTACTAGTTTGGAAGCGAAAAATACTGCGCAAAATTTTTGGTGGAAAATATTTGGATAAGAAGAAAAAATAACGAGCTAACTGAGCTTTATCAAGAACCATACATATTAGTAGTAATTAAAGCGCAAAGACTTAGATAAATTGGTCATGTACAGAGAATGGTTCCATCTAGGATTCCCGAAATAGTGCATTGGAGGCAAGAGGCGAACCGGAAGACCGAGGTCAAGATGGAGCAATGAAGAAAAGCAACTGATAAAAGAAAGTTGAAAAATACTTTACAAAGCCATGGGCCTACTATAGGCTCGTAGTGCTTACATATTATTATTATAACTGAAACGATGAACATTTTTGTTTTGAAAATACCAGATGGTTTCAAATGTTCCTGCCTTTGTACATTAAAAGCACTGAAATTTATTTATGCTTTTCACGTATTTTTTATAGGGAAACTCGAACTCAAACATTTAAAACCGTCTAGCATTTTTTAACAACAAAAATGTTCATCGTTTTGATTTCCAGACAAAAAATTAACTAAAAATATATATTTTTTGCTTGTTCACCACTATAAACCACCCTTTTGACTGGTTTGGAATTTGAAAATGGATTTTAGTATCAACAAATTTTCAAATTTAAAAATGTTTTATTGTTTAGCTTACAAATTATTTCTTAGAATTAAATAAGTAATATATTTTATTTCCCTAAACCCTGCTATAGGACTTAGTGTCCTTTTCAGGGTAGTGCTACAGTTTACTGTTTCCTGCTTTTTATTATAGGAGTTGTCCGTGGCAACTTTATCCTGTTTAAGAAAGACCATTTAGCAAGTTCTTCCTGCAACAGCCTATTTCTAGACTGAGACAGGTCGAACTTGGGTCGAGGGAAACCACAGAAAACCTCGGCCTACTTTCTGTACAATTAGTTACTAATGTATTTATTTTATTATTTATAATATATATTTAGAGTATTTTAATTATCTTAGAGCATCTAGTAATTTCATCAAATAACTTACCTTTTTCAGACCTCAAATTGCCAGTCATAAAGTGATGACGCCAAATCAATGTATGCTGGCTCACGGTCTATCATAGAATTTTGTTTCATAAACTCTCTGCAGTTTTAATCTGTATCTATTAAATTGTGGACACGTAGTAATAAAGTAAATATAGTCCCAATTAAAAAAATATATTTAATTTGATCACCGTTATGAAATTAAAATTCTTATTATTTTAATGGGATTTGGTAAAAAAACATCTTAAAATGAATACATTTTTTTTACATCCCGGTTTTTAATTACCTACACCATCTTCAGAAAATTTAATTTATAATAAGATTACCAAACACAAAAGAAAAAAATAAATTCAAAGAATCTACTGATAACAAGTAGAGTTAAAAGCAGGAAAATACTCGTTTGCGAGGTAAGGGGTGACGCGAAAGACTCTTTAACCAAAAAAACAATTGCTTCAAAAAGCTACGATTCATATTTTTAGAATTAAAACAGGTAATATTTTTTATATTTTACGTGACTTACTGAATGAAGATCTATTAAATAGCATTTAAATATTAATAAAGAAGTTATATAATTATACTTTTTAATAACAAAAATCGAATACCAGCACCAGTACCAATTGGTAATTTTAACGGGCTATATTCTTGATATTAAAAAATACTCCATGAAATCAGACAGTAAAATTTCAATAGATCCAATTATAGAACGACCCAAGGTCATCTTCATTCCTAATTATACCATTCGAACAGTACAGTTCCGGTTCACGTAAAAAATTCTCAGTTTGAGAACTTTCTTTATTATAGTCGTTTACTCATTATTTTCTTTATTTTAATCTGGGTTACTATAATATGGGTTTTAGTCGTTGCGATTTAGTTAACATTCAAGTAAACACTCATTCATTATAATTTTTAGCAGTAATTTATAGCCTGCGTAATACGGGTACTGCGTTGATTAGATAAGGTCGGTGTTTTTGACTTATATATTATTATCAGTAAGTATAAAAAAATGCAAAGAAAGTATGTCAAAATATTATTTTGAGATTCAGAAACGGTAAATATTGATAAAAACAAAATTATAAATATTTAGTACACATTTGAAGGCTAATTGTACTTAAAAATATAAGTGGCAAATTTACTATTTTGGTATAATGAGATACAACCTATAAACTCGTTAAAGATAAGGCAAACTTAATAATATCTTTTTTAAGTTATATAATAAATATTTATTTAATAATGAAATTAACCAACTCGAAAACAGTAGTAATTAAAAAATATTTTAAATGTTTTTCGGAAACAATAAATATATCATGAATTTTTAATATTGGCAGAATACATCAACCATGAGCTAGAAATTGACTTAGTATTCAACAGTTCACACACAGTAACAATAATAAATAAAAAAATTCGCATCTAATTTTAATTTGCTTATACTTATTTAAGCTCGTTTTAAAACGTGAGGCTACAAACACGGTTTGTGTTTCTAGTGCAAAATTTCTTGTAGAAAATTTCATACACAAATATTTTTATTGCACATTTAATAGTTGTAAAAATTACTCTAAAACAAGTAAAATATATAGTATAAAGTAACTATAAGTTCTTAAGATTTTTTTAAATATTTGAGTATTTCTATATTTGTAGGCATTGAAAAAACTTCATTGAAATATTTAAATCCCTGAGCTGCGAGCGCTGCGCTCATACCACTTGGCATGTAAAAAAGCAAAAAACATCAGTGGTTAAAGTGCCGCTTATTCCATTAGTTTGTAGAAATATAAAATATCCTTTTATAGGATAGAAGTAAAAAAATTATCCAAATGGATCAGGAGTAAGTGTACATTTTGCCTCAAGCATTTATTTACTTTCATTTTCCTATTAAAAAATATGTGAAGTAAAATCACGTGTTTTTTGAAAACCAAAGTACAGGATGATTACAAAATTTGATTAGATTGTAATACGGTACCCATAATCAAATAATATAGATTCTTTCACAAATTTCAAGAAAAATTTTTAAGAGCTACTTAAGCTGATTTATTGACGGAGACAAGACCTTTTTTATTAACATTAACACGCTTTTATTAACTTCACCTGTATGTATGTATGTATGTATGTATGTATGTATGTTTGTTTGTAACTCTCCACTCCGTTATATAATTATATCTCGAAAATTTATTTCTTTATTCGGGGATCTTTTTGCCACTAAAACAAACTTATAAAAAATATAAATCAATATTTTAAAAATGACCCTTGCTTATTGATCTTGATAGATATGTCAAATTTGTCAAAAAAAAAAAAAAAAAAAAAAACAACCCATCTGGTTGTCGAAAGCTCAGAAGAATTATTTTTAAACAAATTATTTTCATTTTTGTTAGGCATTTTCAGTTTTAAAAGACGACCCTTGACAAATTTGACATATCTATCAAGATCAATAAGCAAGGGTCATTTTCAAAATATTGATTTATATTTTTTATAAGTTTGTTTTAGTGGCAAAAAGATCCCCGAATAAAGAAATAAATAGACATTATTATGCCACAAAGAAGCTATCGAGAATATTTCAATATATCTCGAAAAGTTATCGTTTTTTTGAAAAAACACAAGAATACTTTTTTGTTTAGAATTAATTTTTACATCAACTGTCAAATTATGACAGCTGTCATATTGACAGTTTTCGAAATAAACACTATTTTGTGAATATCTCGAAAAGTTATCGTTTTTTTGAAAAAAACACAAGAATACTTTTTCGTTTGGAATTACATTTTACATCAACTGTCAAATTATGACAGCTATCATATTGACAGTTTTTGAAATAAACACTATTTTGTGAATATCTCGAAAAGTTATCGTTTTTTTGAAAAAACACAAGAATACTTTTTCGTTTGGAATTAAATTTTACATCAACTGTCAAATTATGACAGCTGTCACATTGACAGTTTTCAAAATAAACACTATTTTGTGAATATCTCGAAAAGTTATCGTTTTTAACACGCTTTTTATTTTATTATTAATTAACTTCACCTGTATGTATGTATGTATGTATGTATGTTTGTTTGTTTGTAACTCTCCACTCCGCGGCTGCTGCCTCGGGTGAGTCCCATATCGTTATTTTTAGTCACTACCTCCCCGTGCCGGGAGTGGGTAATAAACAATACGTTTAATTATAAACAATATGAATGAAATTGTCTTAGAATTAATCTAACAATTTTTTAGATTTCACAATAATAATTTTTTTTTCCAAGTGATTGAAACAATATGTTTAATCATCAACAATATGAATACAATAAATATAATTTGAGAAATCAAAAAAACACGCTTTCAAAGCATTTCCAACTAAATAAACGAATAATGATTGAGTGAGGGTCTTGTAATCGTCACAGCAAATTAACGAATCTATTGAAATAAAATAAATTGGACTAAAAAGTAAAGAATAAATATAGTTTAAAAAAACTAAAAAACACGCTTTTATAAAGCATGTTTCTGAAAAACATCATACTAAAAAGTTAAAAATAATTTTCAAAATAAAATTAAATCAAAAATAAATGAAAAATACTAGTATTATTGTGAAAAAAGCGTGGGTGCTGCATATCATATTTTTTTAATGTCAAGCGCCCACGCTTTTTTCACAATAATACTAGTATTTTTCATTTATTTTTGTTTTAATTTTATTTTGAAAAATATTTTTAACTTTTTAGTTTGATGTTTGTCAGAAACATGCTTTATAAAAGCGTGTTTTTTAGTTTTTTTAAACTATATTTATTAACACTCTAATTTAAATTGTAACGAAATCATTCTGGTTTTAGCAGATCAAAAAATTTTGTCTTATTGTCGTATACTTTCTAAATATTTGAAAGAGATCTCATTTATACGACCAACCCTCCTAGTGTCAGTTTTAAACTCGGTAAATGTGGTAAGGAATTTCTATGGTCCAGCTGCTAGTTCAAGTAGCGAACAAAAATAAATGAAAACAGGGATTTTGTCGTGTAGGTAAAATATATCAAGCCTAAAGTTACACCTACTTATTGATCAGAATATGTACTGCATTAGACCCAAAAAGGCAGATGTTCATTTAAGCCGAATCGCGTGCCTGCCTGCGTCAAGCACAATAAAAATAGAAACAGATCGACATCTGGCCTTGGTCTATACGGAATTCGTGAAGCAAAGATCAACTGTTCCTAGAGCACGTGTCTGCATGTGCCCTTTGTGAAATAAACACGAGATTTAGGGATTTAATGTATTATAGTCAATTATTTTATTAAAATGTAATACGTTAGCGGGTATTTCTAATTTTATGTTATCAACCAAAACATGTTTCTCACAAAAAAGTTTGTCACGAAGTAGTAGTAATTGGAGAAATGGCAATTTAATTATATTTTGAGAAAAATTAAAGCTTGTGGTAAATTTAATACAGAATAGAAGTAGAATTTGTCTACCTAACAGTAATAATGACAACATTAACGGTCATATAATATAAATTTCCATTCTGTAAATCTGATTTTATATATATTTTTTTAACTGCATTTCACGGTTTAAAAGGAGTCTTACTGATATATTTACTTATAACACAACCAAGAGTTTTTATAAGATACTCACTTCTGGTTCTTTAAGCACGGAGAAACACAGGATTTTTACTGATATATTTATTTATGACACAACCAAGAGTTTTTATAAGATATGTACTCACTTCTGCTTCTTTAAGCATGGAGAAACACAAGAAGAAATGGATTATCATATCTGATCCTGTATACTTTGATTCCTATGCTTGTACTTATGTACTATTTCAACAGCGGGAAAGAGCTGAAGATTATTTATGTGTACTTTCTGTATAACAAGACAAAGTAGTAAAATATTGTTGATGTTTACTAGAGCATGAATTTGATACTGTGGCTCAGAAAAATATATCTCACGTGTGGTCAGATCAACACACATAATTCTTACACTAACGTTAGATATATTTTCCTTGCAATGATTTTATCGAATACGGCAACTTATCTATCAACAAGACGCACTCGGCGACATTAGATTCATTAGAGATTATCAACATAAGTGAAGAGCATTAAGTGCACCTTTATATACCTATTTTTATTTTAATTAATTGGAATAGTCTCATTAGCTATATTAGCACATACTTGGCTGGACAGATGCTCATATCAATTAACACGAAAGCAGAGAATATTAAGAATTAAGATAATGAGTGCCGACTAAATAAGATTATACGATACTTTGTTTAAAGATCGTTAGTAACTCAATTTCTAACTACAACAACATCTATTCAGGATGAATTTAGCTATGCCGAGGAACTTTGCGACTGCTACATATTTTCTCAATCCATCTTAGGCAAATACTATCTTAAAGCAGTCCCATAGTTGATGGGAACTCATTTACAATTTAAAATGAAGTACTACTGAAATATTTACTTGACATATTAAAAATACCTAATGCTCAAAAACCAACGCCGTTTTGTTGCATGGGGCAATGATGGTTATTCGTATATTTTAACCGCTAGCATTAAATTAATAAGATTGATGCTAAATGTAATATAAAAAAATGGAGTTTTGAGTTGGATATTCCACTACTTCCACTATTATTGTAAATTGTAGATTATAAGTAATAGGTCGATGGACCCAGGTGACATTACTACATTGTGACCTAAAAGATCTGTAGTGTATACCCCATACATCTATAAGTCCATAAGGTCTAGACTCTTAAGAAAGTCTATTATTCGCTTAGGATGTCCCGGTGGTTTAATGTTTAGCTGTTTCATCTGCATACTCATAGAATCTGCACTTTGCCTATTTTACAGAGAAAATACCTTAGCGTACTATGTGCTGTGGGAACTCCTTTAATTACTCGGAGTTCAGGTTTCTAATGCTGTAAGAGTAATTAAGAGTAGTGCAGTGAAGGCCGTATTAACATTTTTGCTTTTCTTTGGCCTGGAGTATTTTTCCATTTTGAGATGACACAGAAAGGTTTAGGATAAAGGGGCTACCAACTCCTTCTTTTGCGAGCCTATTAGCAATCTCGTTTTTCCGATAACTTCTTTATGCCCTTGTACCCACGGCAAAATTACTTTGTTGTGTTTAGCCAGTTGGTTAAGAAACTGTTTGCAGTTCCAGGCTGTGACGTATGTAGGAAATAATGCCTTTTACATTTTTTATGTCCCTATAGACCTAAATCAAATCAACAAACGAACTGTTGCAATTTTGGTTTTACCGGACAAGAACAATTAATACAGCTTTTGAATATCTTGATATCAGATAGAGAATTTACAGGTAGCCCTTTTTTACTCTTTGCTCATGTCTTTTTAACGACCTGAGGCGAGGAGATCGCTATCACTCTCAGAATCTTACATAATGGGGCAAACGAAGCATAGGTGCAGGTAGAGATCAAGTCACCTCTCTTGATTTTTTTAGATCCAGATCTAGAACTCAGTTTTAGTCATTACGTTCTTCGTTCTCATATTGGGGCTTTGGATGGATCGTTTATAGTGATAAAGTATTAATTTAGATATGTCAGTACCTGATTTAAAAAAAATAACTTATTCTGCACATTGAAATTTCCGGCATTCTTTATCACTTATCAAAATGTGGTTTAGTTTTGTAACCTAAAATTCATATGAGTTTCCTTTAAATTTAACTATCTTAATTATTGCAGGTACCTTGAATACATTATTTAAATGTCTTACTTGTTATACTTTCGTTGATGTTGTTTAGGCGTGATTTTTTTCTATAACAACAATAAACCGATTACATTTAGATATCTAGACAAAAAAGTTTATAACAATACAGACCAAAAAGGCATATGGTGGCCTATTAGAGAAAGCTGATAATTATTGTGTTACATAATATGTACATACTTGTATATAGGTACTTATCGATTAACCTGATACAGATAAGCTGTTGTTATAGAAATTACGTAAAATAAATATATTTATATTTTTCTAGATTGATTTGAATAGACAAAGATTTCTTTAAAGAAATAGATACAAGTTTATTACGATCCAATGTAAGGTTAAATATCAATCAAGAAACAAAGAAAATTCTTTAATTTGAGGTATACTACATACACTTAACATCCAGTAACTTCTTTGATCTTTCATTTAAGATAAACACCTATTATCTACTGATCTTAGCCATTAGCTTTCATTAGATTTCTTAGTTAAGCGTTAAGTATCCTTTTTGTTGGTTGACATTAGTATTGATGGTCCTACTTCATTCTATTTTTATTTATAACGCGGAAAATTCACCTTGTCCTGAACTTCTTATTAGTTAGGTATTGCACCAGTAGTTGTAGTAGAATTTCTGTAGAGCATTCTCTTGCATTCTGTCGATTATTAATTTATAGGCATAATAAGAAAGATCGTTATTGCAGACACACAGGATCTGTCACATTCTAAACTCTGTCTTGGATTGTTTCAAGAAGGTATATTAGACTTTATCTTTCTATTAGTTCCCAAAACATGTTTTGGTAACACAGCTGTGGACTTTAAAAATTATATCATAATATGTATCTATTTACTTTGAATATCAGCATTCCGTTTAATATTCATGAAAAGTTAATAAGGACCATTAAGTTCATGAATTCGTTAAAATTACGTTTTATCAGTCACGATCACATGTAAGCGAGCAAGTAAAAATAAGATTATTACTAGCTCTGATTGTGTGGGTAAAAACAATAAATGTCTGTTACTGTTAAACGATTATAATAAATAATGCTTAATGATTTTGGTAGAGATCGTGTAAAAGATATATTCTGCAACGGTACTGGTGCTATATTTCTCATATTTCCTCCTTGGTCAGCAATAATTTGTGGAAGAAAATATTGAAATCTAACCTCCTTTAAATCGATTATCGCTTCGTGTACATAAATCATAGCGTGGGCCGATCTACACCAGTTACATTATCGTGATTAGAGTATTTATTTTCTACTACAGTTATAATTCTGATACAAGCTGATTTAGTTAGACTTTATAGATTAATAAACACCTAAATAAAAGATAATGGACACAGTAATTACATTGGTATTGATATGGCACATAATTAAAGTTTTCTCTTTTAAACAGAAGACGTTCTATCAAGAAGTAAGTCTTTTGTTTTCTTTAGTTAGTTGTTGAGATTAACTTATTTCTTTAATCATTAAGTAAACTTTTCCTTTTGTGCATATTAATGATTTTGTTTGCTCTTATATACAAATTTGTGTTTTTTTATCTTTCTGCTTTATTATGTGTAAAAAAGGGAACATACTAGTCCGCTCCGGTGGCCAGTTAATAGTTTTAATGACAGGTAAATTCGTAAAAGTTACTTGTCGTATTAGAATTAAAGGTTTATTTGATACATACAAAATGAGAATTTTTTTTACAAACTTAAAATTTTAATTAAATTTCGATTTAACAAAGAAATCTGATGATCAATTTGTTTATCTTTAACGTAACCGCTTTTGGGTAATTTTTTCTTTGGGTATTAACACTATTTATTTTTATGTATGTTTCAGTTTAAATATTGTTTAAAACTTCTAAAAATTGATGAATTGATATGGACTTCTTCCCCTGAGACTCCTTCCAATGAATAAAATCTCCGGGTTGCGTGGAGTCTGCACTTATGAAAATCGATCACTTTAACAAAATTAAATTTTAACAAAATATAATTTTCTTTATTCTCCCTGTGGATGATCTCCTTTCTAGTCTCCTAATTTCCAACTCCTTTATACTGCTCTACGTTATATCTTCTTCTCTCTGCTCCTCCAGTTTCATAGCTCTTATTTCCTTGTTTTCTCGTATCTATTTTACTTCTGTTTATGTGTTTCTTTTATATTTATTTATATTCAATTCAATGTTTCCATGCAAATCAAATTAATTTTTATTCTATGTGTGTTTCTTTTATATTACATTTTTCTTATAACATTCTAAAACTCAATTCATGACATTTCTCAAATTAATTCCTCCAATCTAATTAATATTCAAGTTCCGATAACAACAAAAACAATACAAACAAAAATTTAACAAAAACCTATCTTATACAAAAGAAAACAAAAACTAGCAACCGTTTTCCTTAGGGCGAATCACATTCCCAGAAATCCACTGAAAGGAAGGTGTACCCGAAGAAAAATCCTTATCAATACTTATATATTTGTATGGCCTGTATAAATTTGGAATGAAAACCTTCACACCCATTCGTACTTCTCCCTAAAGATGAGGTGCCATAAGCCCACATTGTAGGTGGAAAGATTGCATCTTCACTAATATAGTTTTCCACTAATAGACTGCAAATTTTGTAATTTTGTCATTAACGGGTTGTATTTTACTAAAATCTAGTGCGAAACATTCACCCACTTTATCAGCATTTAAAAAGGATAGTCCAAATATATATCATAGATATGTTGCTACATATCAATTTATTTGAACTTTAGGTATCTAATAAACAATTTATATACCAGCTTTCAAATCATAGAATTATAGATTATCGCTACTGTTCGGAAAGCTCTTTAAAAGAGATATAAAATCTGTCTGTCGACGTCGGAGCGAACTAGTATGTAACCCTAAAAAGTTGACAGTATTATATTTAAGGAATCGGCTTTTTTTATTTTGGTACTAATTAAGGGCTAATTTAGCATGTACTGCATTCTCAAATTCGATGCTTAATAAGAAAATTGAAGCAATATTTCCTGTAAACTTTTTAAACGATATTCTATTTGTTATTTATAACATTGTTATAGCTTTCAGTATAGTTTGGATAATATTCATAATTCTGGAATAAGTCACGTTTATATCAAAATAACACAATAAAGTGATTGTAGACCTACAACCGCTCTTTATTTGAAGCTGAATTTTGTATATTTTATAGATAATGTATACTTAAAATCGAGGTTTATTATTAGTTGCTCTACCATTGTGTTTGTGCAACACAGAAACAATAAAAATCTTTGCAGCGCCAGCCGGTGCACCTTTACTAACCTTATTGTGAAATATTGCGGTATTCCAACACTATTTATTGTATCTCTTTAATTGTTCACGATTTTAGGCGAAACAAATTAACACGGCTGGAACAATGAACGATAGTATTTACCAGTATTGATTTTAACCTATTAATTGAAATATTTATGTGCAAACTAGACGACAAAATCAATTAGTAAAGCAGGTGTGGCGATGCGGAGAAACTTTTGTGCCATAATACAGAATACCTAATAATAGCAGGACTGATTAAAGATAGCTGTTAAATAAAAAGATTGAACAGATGTCTATATTCCTTTTTATATTCATCTTTCTTTGGGTATTATTGCACTAGGAGTATAACAAAATATAACATTTGTCCATAAATTATATTGTGCAATTGTAATTAGTCATACGTTATGTGATCTGGCATTGTTTTAGGAAATGTTATGGTATATAGAAACAATAAATCCACATTTAAAATATCTTATTTCATACCGAACGTTTAAATTTTTTTATTTATAAAATATATTTTTAAACTATCAAGTACAAGCCTGAAAACTGTGCTCGTTATGTTAAGCAAACCGCATTTGTACGTTTATGGAAATTTATATTTTATACAAAAAAAGACTACAACATTAACTACATACAAATTGTGGTTTGTACAAGGTGTATACTTGCGTTTTATGAAAACATCGATATATTTTACGCTTTCGATTTCGATTCCGTTCTCCATAGTTACACGCTATAATTAAATTTAACGTTTTTATTAATAAAGTTTTGTATGAATCATTGAGCACCTGAGTAGTGTGTAAAGACCCTAAGCAATCGGTGTTTTTGCTAATGGAAATTATTTTTGCGGTCGTAAAATGCATTTAATTTAGTTAGTTAATGTTTACAAATTGTGAAACCCAAACAAAATTAAAATGGTATGCCCGCAGCGCCGGAGAAATTGTTTAATGGTAATTGAATTAAATTAATGTTAATATCATTTCTCTACGAAGTATAGTAAATTGTCTTTTAGAATAAAGCATCTGCATGAGATTATTTTGCAAAAAAGTGTCACATAATGTTATGGCTGATAGTATGTCCCATAATAAGCAAAAAAGTGTTATAAACATATGTCCGCAAATTAACGGAGATAAGGACCATTTTGCGTTCAAAACAATTTTTTAATGTATACAAAAGACAATGCTATTTATTAAAAAATAACAGAAACATAGAGTCAAATAAGATGTTTAAAGTGGCCTTCCTCAATTTTAATGTCGAACTCTTTCGAAAATATCTTCATTGGCTAGGATTTGATCACATTGATTTTGCAGGTCATGATACAGGTCCATCTCTTCCTATCATTCTCCAAAAGATCCGTCTAAATGCTTTCTTACAGCAATTGAACCGCTGGAACCACATTTGATTTTTTTGTATTAAAGGAATATCGTCTAAAAAAACAATGTGTTCTGCAAAAAGTTAATCGGTTAGGTAGAACAATCGGACCTACTAACCGGTTGCCCAAAATACCTATCTAAAAAGAATGTCTGCAATAAAATTGGGTTCCTCTGCCTCAATTCTTAGAAACCAGCTGCAAATCTCCAAACCAGAGGAGCCCCAATTCCTACCTCCTGTAATATTCTCCGCAGACTAGTTTCTGGATTCTCCTCTATTCGTGCCAAAATTGTTTCTTCTGTGTCAAGGGTGGACATCGACCTTGTTCTCCCGGAATTATGGGACTGTTTCCCAAATGTACCTGTATCACGCAACCTTTGGTGCAGTCTTCCAAACACACGAACTGAAGGCTCTGAAACCGTTAATGCATTTTCTGCATTTTTTTGGCCATACTATACTATATTTTTTTGTGACTTTTTTAACACCATTTATGCATCGTATTTGAGATCGTAGGAACATTACACTATGCCAATAAATTGTAAATGTATCAAGAATGTGATACAAAACTGAAGATGGCAACATGAGACTTGCAAGCTTGACAGAAGTAATAAGGCAAATATCAACGACTTCATATATTATGATTCAAATCAGCTATTGCAGGATAATTTTTTTGTAAAACACTCCTGTAAAATGAACCGAAAATTTTAATGACCGCCCGACAAGTGTTTGGGGAATTGTTTTTTTGTATTCTTCACTAGTGTGTTGGTTGTTGATGTTACCTTTACTTTTTTGATATCTTGAAAAGAAAAAAATCGATTAAGATTATTCGAGCTGCCTGTTACTGTCACTTTTATGAGAAATCAATTTTCAGACAAAAAATTCACTGCTGTTATAAAGTAACTGGAGGTGTGGTTTGTTAATTTTTCTTGCAATCTGTTTTTTTTTTGCTTGAGAACTCTTGTGCGCTGCTGCTAAAAAGCTCTGTAGCATCACTCTGTAATAACAGTAACGGAAATGCTTCTTTAATCTTTAAAAAATAATACCGTCCATACAATCACTTTAGGTTAAGGTAAATGTTTCTAGTGTAGTAATTGTCGGTTACTGTCACTCCAGAAGTTCTGACCTACCTATACTCCCATGGCTGTAGAATAGGCATGTTGACAGTAGTTGTAAATCCATGTAAAGTTAAATTTAAATGATTAATGGTAATATTTAAATACCTAAAATCATATTTATTAAACGTAATTAATAATATTTTATTAATTAAAATTAATTCAAAAAACTTTATTTAATACACATTATCACGTGACTGTGAACGCCAATCACAGCGCATGACGTCATGAACCGATAAATAACTTAGCGTCGCTTGGTGTCACTGTGTGAACGAGTTATTTCTTTGATTTCTCTCGCTAATTACTCGCTATTAGTATTTGTAACTGACTTGTTATCATAAACCGAATTGTGTTTACATTATGGAGACTGGATTCATCAAAGGAAACAGGAAACAGTTCTAACTTGCCGAGAATCGATTGTTTGATGGTGGCGAATTTCTTTGCTACAAAGATTTTTGTGCAGCGGAACTTAACATAAATTTTTTATAGCCTGTTTTTCTTCGTAATTACAATGTTCAACTCGTATATTTTTTAGATTAGATTTTAAAATATTATCGGTGTATTCGTTTAATTCAGAATCGGTTTCCATTTTTTCAATAAAATTTATATCTGCGATATCTAATTTTTCAATTTTAAAAGATTTATTAATATTAATTTTTATTGGTTCTTCTCTTGAATTAGTAATGGTGGTTGTTGCAAAAAAATTATTTACGTTTACAAACAAGTTCTGTTCCGCTTTCTATGTCAACGGGTAATTTTACAATTTGGGATGTCCTAGCGGGAATATTAATAGAATAATTTTTTACTTTAAGTTTCTTTTTTAGTTGTGTTAATTCTTCTAATTCGTATATTATTGGTATTTCTGAATAAGGAGTTTTTTCTCTAAATTTACAGTTGCTTTTAATTGTTTTAATAAATCAATACCAATTAATCCGTCATATTTTTGACTAAAATTAAATAAATAGAACTTAAGTCGTTCGTTTACTTTAAAAATTTTAAAAACAGGTATATTTACAACTTCATTGTGGTAAGAAATACTGTGGGCTGTTTGAATATTAAAATCTTCATTTTTTTCATGTACATCTACATACACACACACTTTGTATTTATTATTAACTAGTATTAAAGCCTAAAAATAATTATTTCTCAAGAAAACTTTCAAGTTCCTTAGAGTTTGACAGATCGCGTGCATTGTTTATCGGTTCGTGACGTAATTAAAGTCACATGAGAGTTTTGGGCGTTTTAGCGGGAAATTTTAAATCTATTCTAATTTATCACTTTTTTCTTTAAAATAAAACCATTTTTATTATTAAAATATTTTTTTCGCGGTTATTAAGAGTTTATCTATAAAATAAAAGCAGATCCGGTAATTAGTCAACATCCCTATTGAATTGTTTATTGGTGTAAGAAATGATCTGTGCACATGCAAGAAGCTAGACCGTTTTACAGTTCTCCCAATTATCTAGATCCGACTTATGGTTTCATTAATTTCATACCTGTCTCATCGAACTTTCAAACTCAATTGTTTGAATTTTTGGAGTATGATTTGCGTTTGATTTCTGTATATTGTAATGAGAACAAAATTTTTGTCTGTCTTCGATCGTAAAATCGTTATTTCAATAATACTCATGAACATAAAGCAGTGTGCATTTCAAATATTAGGATAATGTTGGTCAATTTTAAATAATAATTACGTACCTAAACTTCCATTAAGTAATAAAAGTAAATAGGATGGTTTTTTAATATAAAAGAAAAAAGTATAAAATGGTAAAAAGATGATATTCAAAAGTAGTATTACCACTATTATGACACAAATATTGAGTGGTGAAAAACTGTATGTCAGTGTACGGTAAACTTCAACCTATTAATTTTTCAATTAATTACCTCTTACGGTATTTTATGCGGACTTTAATAAAAACTTTACGATTTATATATTAGTGAAATAAAATTTGATTAAATGATAAAAAAGTAAACCTCAATTACACAATTTTAATCGGATTTTATTTGAAGCTTTAGATTCGCAATTTGTACTTTAATTAATATTGATAATAACGCATCGAGTAGCGGATTCTATAATTTCCATGGTATCCTGCGTAGCCGTGAGAAAATACACTTTGATTTTTCACACTACAATGTTAAATTCCAGCTGATATTACTCTGAATGTTTACCGTTAACTATTCCCACTTCATCGATGACTAAAACATACAAGTCTGGGCTTGCAAAGGCGATCATACTCATTATTTATTCATTTAACTTGGTGTCTTTTATTATTATTATTTTGTTCTTGTGTTTGCAAATCATAGAAGTTAACTCGCAGTCAAGCAGCTGATGTCTGACTACATAAAACGTCAGCCGATTATGTTTAATTTCAACATTTTTCGTGCCACACTTGACGTACACTGATGAATGTATTAAAAGGTAATAAAACCTCCAAAAGAACTTGCGCCCACAGTAGTCATTTTTTCGGTGTTTATTGAAATGGTAATTAAATAAGATGAGAACATTGATTGAAACAAGAATAAAGAAAAGAAAGAGTTACTCAAATATTTAAATTAAGAAAATTCACAGTAACAAGAGCTTAGCATCACCAGAGCAGAAGATTTTTTTAAATTAATGTTCATAAAGTATTACCATAGACCCAAATTCATCTATTTGAATATGGCTTTGTTTCTTCGTTGGAAAGTACTATAATATCTAATAGTTGTTGACATAGAAAGCTTTGTCAACGCCCTATGAGAAAATTTCTGTGTTCAAATATGAACAGGCGTTAATTACTAATTGTAAAGATGCACTATTCCCATGTTTGTAGTTAACATTGGCATTGTTTTTCGCGGCTAATTTTTTCTGAAGATATGTATGTAACCTTGCCAACGCGTTTCACATTTACTGACAATTAGTTGTAGAAAAATAAGACTTTCAACGAGAAATGATGTATTCTACTAAACTATAATTTTGTTTCAATAAAATTTTAAAAGATAAAAGAAATCGTCTTTAGTAACATTATTAGTCAACTAAGGCCGGTATCACAATAATCCGAGTTATATTTTAATCACAAAAATTGCTAGTTTTGGAGAGTTTAACTCGGGTTCATCAGTATCATTTAAAAAGTTTTAGGGTGGATATTTTACCTAGAAGTCCTTAATTTAATATGCATTTATTCCGAAATCACTTTGGTTGGTAGTTTAGACAATGTAGACAGATGTTTGAAGTCAATAACATAACTGTTATATAAAAGCCTTTCATTTCATGTCCTGTTTATGTTAACCTATCAATGACCAAAAGGATTTAGGGTTGGATTTTGTAAATTTCTGCTTATTTCGTAGATGTCTTTAAAAGTTGTTCAAAATATCAGTAAAAAAATTTTCACAATAATTGCTTGTCTCAGTGGACAAATAATCCATAGTTGTAAATTTAATAAGATTTTTTGTAAGCAATAATCGCTATAGTTTTTACTGTTGTTTGTGTAATGTTTTTGTATTTTATTGGATTAGTACAGCGTACTTAAGGTTGTGACAAATTATAGTAAAAAAGGTAGCAATGTGCAGGTAATTAATGTAAATTTCCATCCTGTCTGGTTTATTTCGTATACAGTGAAACTGTAAACCCGACACGCTGAACGAGTCCACCCGGTACTAAAAAAGTAGCATAAAAGATAAGACTCGATTAAAAAATTCATAACACGTCCAGTCATTCACCTTTCAGGGCATATTTATACCAAGTACCGGTAACACTATTCAAGTTATTTATGTTTTCGTTTACAATTTGATCAACACCCTAGTTGGATCTAAATGCTAGTGACTGTTATATCATTATAGTTGAACATACTTTTTTGTCAATATTCCATTTAGCACATGATTTATTGTGTACTTTTTTTACACGAATATATTTTTAAATCTAAATCATTTTCGTCGGATTAGAAATACCACTTTAACCGTGACGAATTTCTTTCTCGTTTTATGTCTTCCCAAAGATATAATGTGTATGATTTTATTCCTACTTAACTTATTGATATTTTTGACTGGGTTTCTGAAAAATGCCATAAATACATTTATGTACTTGCAATACCCTACAATTGTACTAAAATGCCATAAAGTGGTATCCGTATGGCTCCAAGAAAGATGAAGGAACAAGAGCAGGGGTTTTTGGACCTAGAGCCAAATACTCCGAATGCCTAGGTACATACCTCAGCATTTTTTAAGCGGAAATTCGTGCCATTTAAAGATGTGCAAAATTTAATATTGAAAGGAACTATCGTAGACAAAAGATTGTAATTATGTTGGGTAGTCAAGCAGCCATCAAAGCTCTGACCTCAAACCAGTTCAAAGATAGTCTGGGAATGCCTAGGTAAACTAAATGAAATAGGACAAAATAACGTATGACACATAGGAATTGAAGGAAACGAAACATCAGATAAGCTGGCAAATAAAGGAGCTGAAACCCTATATTTGTGACCAGAACCATATTGTAGAATCAGCAATAGTACAGTCTTAGAAAAACTAAGGAAAGAAGTGGACAGAGACAAATGCAAGTACTGGAACGATATAGAACGAATAAGACCACTAAAGAAGTTCCTTTGAAACTATAACCAGAAGAGATCTTTCAGCTGTCTAAACCTTAGTAAAAAACCTCCGTATTATAACGGGAATATTAACCGGGCACTGCTCGTTAAGAATCTAGGTAGATGGATCAAAGTGCAAATTCTGTGAGGAAGAGGACGAAACCTCAATACACATACTCTAAGAATGCATTGCATTACGTAATTCTAGGGTCAGATACCTAGGATCATAGGAAATAGAAGAGGAAGATTTACCTAATTCCAAGCCCAACGATATGCTTAACTTTCTAAGAAAGATAGGACTACAAAAGCTGCACTAAATATGAGAAAACATCAGAATTATAGCAAGAAAAGAGGGACACAATAGATCTTATAGGTCGCAGGTATATCTGTCACCTCATATCTGTATTCTGCAAAACTCAGAAACAAAAAAAAAACATTTAAACACACCTACTAAAATATTAAAAATTATAGTTTTCTCAGTACGGTCCTCATTGAATTTAGCACAGGGGAGCCTGATGTAAAGTATTAAGTAAAAGTTGTAACCGCACTATATTTGAAAAAAAAACCTTTATTAAAGCTCTAGGTAAATCATGAGAATTTTTTATAAAGAAAAACTAACCATTTGGACCAAAAAAAAATACACGAAAACAATGAAAAAATAGATTATCAATCAGTAAAAAACAGGTATGCGATATAAACTAAATTGAAATCAGAAAACACTAAAATAAATATCTTTCTAATTTGTTCCCATGCATAATTTTTGTTTTTTTTTTTTAATAGGAGAAACTCAAATGCTATTCATTTCTAACTGTTATTAATATCATTGAAATATTAATCTGAGAAATATTAACTAAGCAATCTTTTAACTTATAATTGGACTAATCATATAAATTAAATCAACATACAAAAACGGTAGTCGCATTCATTAACACAAACACATACAGTAATACTTACAGAGAACATAAAGATGTACATTCATCTTGAAAGTTTTAATACATAAATATGAAAAATGAATATACGAAATTATTTAAATTGCCTTGTAAGGTAATTTATTTTAATAAGTGTTTTACCAGAGTTAATTAGCATTACGTTGGATCTTAATAATTAGTTTGTCTGTCACTGGTTGGTACCTCGAAGACCGTGCTATGCCGTTATTTGTGATCATTAGTACTATGACCTAGTACACAAATTCGTTTACATACAAACTAAAGTCTTAATATCGTCAAAATTTGAATGTTAAGTCACAAAATTTACCATTTCCTAAGAAAGCAGCTTGGGTTAATCAGTAATATTTTTCAATATTTTAATTAGCGAGGGAAAAACTACATAAACTCAAATTAGCACGACTAACAAAGAAAGAAGTGAAAATATCCACAGACAAAACCAGACATACGAAAAGATAAGATACCTAATAGTAGGTACAGTATACTGATTAAAAATCAGGGACAGAAAGCACAAAGGATAAAAAGCTACTGAACTAAAAACTACCTTAGAGATATAGAAAAAATAATACACAACAAAAAAAGTGCAAAAAGTGGTGTCTGTAATATATATTTTACATCTTACTTTATATATATTAAAAACACATCTTCGTGGAGTAATAAACGCAGACTCTTGCATTCTACAATTACACCAAGGTCGACCGAGGTCTTGATTAACCAAGCATTATGTAATAAATACGTTCCAACTGGGTATTATAACTTTTATTAGTGGTATTATAAATTTTTAAACTTGCAGTGTACCATAGATGGGTAGCAAGGCTTCTTATAGCTGTTATTGTGTGTAAATTTATTTTCTTAAAATTCTATTGTGTATACTTAGCTTTGTTTTTTTTAATAAATGTAATACATATAAAACAACATAATGTAGGATGTACGTACACGTACATTAATTTTTTTTTGTACAATTAATGTAAGAAACAATTATTTTATTAGTTTTACTAATATCTCTCATTTTTGTTTTAGGTAAGTACAGAGTATCCTATTTGATAGAGTTATAATTGGTAAGTTTGTTTTTAATTTTTTAAATGCTCTTTTTAAAACAGTATCCAGTATACAGTATCGTATTTGTTGGATTTTAAGGTTAATATTTGCGTTGGTGGCATTTTTTTCTTTGCAATCGTATAGTTTATTACTATATTTCTTTGTTCTTTTTAAAACCATAAATAATTGCTGCCAAATTTGAATCTGTTTTTTCTTCGACTTTTCGGTAATAAATCCATTACAAAAATGGTTCATAGGAAATCACCATACAGTTAGACAATCTACAATTTCTTTCAGAGTCTGCACTTCTGCCTCTGTATAGACATTCCATACCTTTTGAAGAAAAAAATGAATCTGGAAAGTTAAGAACAGTAAGCTGAGCTCATCCAGCACTTATGCCACATTTGTCCCATTGCTTTAGATCATCAGATGTTGGTCAAGCTGTTCATAGTCCATTTTAGTTTCAAGATTAGTAATCTGATTACCACATCAAATACCTTGATTAATTTTTAAAATTTCTTAGAAAATTTACAAACAAGAATATGACATTAGGAAGAAATTAAAAAAATGTTGCATCAAGCAGCACTCGAATCTTTACACCTCTACGCAGTAACGCTCTAATCACTACGCTAAAAATGCTTAAAAATAGCTTTTTGGTCTTTTTAGATTCACATGTGAAACTATGCATGACGTATGATGTGTAGAAGGAAGGAGAACCATCTGAATGTATTAAAAAGTGTACTTAGAAAGGGAACAAATTAAGGTGGCGTCACTGTAGAACAAGAGTAATTTTTAAATGAAGCGCTAAATATTAAAGAATAGGGACAGGTGGATATTTACAGAATGAAACACTTATCGGTTAAAATTGGAGAATTTGACTATCAATGTTATCCCACATTAACTTTTAAAATTATATTTACTTAATTATTCGAATTCTGCATACTTTACGCTCCCTTTAATTCATACACTCATTTGATATTGGCGCCACTTTGGTCGAATTTTAAACTATAATTTGCTTTTTAGTAGCGGACACTTTTTCTGCGGAATTCTCATATGAGATGGTACTCTTTACCTTTACCCCGCATGACATCAATGAAAGAGATTATTTGTTAAATGGAAAATTGAAACATCTCTACTCTAAGTCACTTTTTTGGACCCTGTCTTATTTTTTTATTCGGTTAGGAGACCGAAATAATGGATTTTTAGTAAAATATTATTTTTGAGATATCTCTCATGGAATTTTAAAATTTTTTATAATATGTTTAAAAAAATTAGAATGAAAAAAAATCTCAAAAATTCCATGAGATATATCTTAAAAATAAGTCCATGTTCGTTCAAAGAAATTGTCCTCCATATTTCGTTTCTTGTACTTTCTAACCAAACAACTCTTAATACCGCATGCCTGTAACCCTTAAGGTTGAATCTGATCTCTTGTGGCTCTGAAGCCTAGAGCTTTGTACCGGGGAACTTTTTACTTGCCCCGTAATCACCAGATTACGTCCTCCAACCAAAGTGCATTACCTTGCTTTTATAGTAATTAACAAAAAAAATGTCTCATAAAAATCCCACTTCTACTTCCTATATTTTTTTGACTGTGAAATTATTTTCTCTTCATTCTGTTTATATTGTTGGTGTAAATAAGTATAGTTCTTTATCTCTCTATCGAAAAGGAGTTGTGGAGTTCTTTTTATAAAATGTGATCTATTTGATTTTAGTTACCTTTTCTAATGGTAAATTTATATGTATTCTTCATTGAATATTCGTCCAACAGCTTTTAGTATAGATGCGTAAATTTGTTTGTCATTGTAATTGTCTCAAACATATTATAAAAATTCCTTAAAAATTGAATATATTTTCGAATTACGGAAGTTACATCATAATTTGACTGCCGTAAAAATAACAAACATATCTCAAGTGCACTCCGTAAAATTGTTTTCACTTAAATGCATTTTGTTTTATTAATTATAATTATTTAATTATAATAAGAATTTCTGAGTAACATGCAAATCGTGAAAAAATGCAAGGTTAAAGGAAATAATTTGTGTATTGTTCTTTTTATAGCTATTAAAACTGCATTAATTATAGTTATCTTAATAAATGGGTAAATGGGAATATATATCATAGTTTGTAAATATTGTCTCCAAACACAGTAAGTTCAAAATATTTGAAATTCTTTTAAAGGAAATTTCTTTAAGGTCTTTTTTTCTTATCGTTCAAACAGCGATGTTTACACAAAAAGATATAAATACAGATAGTTAATTCGTAGAAAGACAGAATTTTCTGGAATATAAACATTTCACTGTTTGGAATTTATAAAAAATCATTCAAGGAAAAATGCAAGGTTCAAAGAAACTTGCTGTATATTTAAGAGTTCAAGCTCATTGCTTTCTTTGTACTAAAATAACTAAATAATAATATACAAAGACTTATAAATATTCAGATAAAATTCTTCTACTAAAATATTTGTATATCTCTAGTTCAATGTCTTCTTGTATACAATTTTTTATTATATAGTAAATAATAAAACCGCCTATTGACGGTGAAAGTATTCTTGGCATAACCATGTCTTTGGTCTGTTGATATTACATACGAAGATTTATGAGTCTATAATCTGCCATATGTTAAACAACTAATAAGTTTTCTAATTCTGTTAATTTCTTTGCAAGTGTATACAATGTGAATTGAAAAAATAGCGAATTTTATCTTTAAATCTAAGAGTGAAACTAAGTTAAAACTTTGTACAAAACCAAAAATAATATAGAGACATAACGAAACAACTGCAAAAATAAAATGAGAACAAGAAGTTATAATTGGAGTTTCAAATATAGGTACAGAACTTATTCGAAATATGTATATACATGGAAAATATGGTTTCTAAACAGGAGTAAAAATAATGAGACGGTATAAAATATCTAGTAACAAAAGAAGAGATATAAAAAAATAAAACAATTAAATATCAACAGTTTTCGATGACTAGTACAAGGACTAGAATGTCACCAAACTCTAACTGAAGCCAGCCAGAATAACGTGGTTACTCTGAGCTGGATCAAAGGACATGGGAACTCTAAAGGCAATCGCATTGCGGACAATTTAGCAAGGAGGTCTGCGGGTTATAAATATGTTAGCCCTTGCCCATTTACCTAGTTAACAATGGATGCTGTCGTGGACCTTATCAAACAGCACTCTCACCAAAACTTTATACACTGCCAATTGCGAGAGCATCTCTTTAGGATAAAATTAGCAAAATAGTCCCTATAAAGAGGTTGCGAACAAGAAGAGGAAACAGTAGAGCATATAATGTATGACTGCTCTGCTTTTTCTTAGATCAGAATATCCGTGTTGGGTGAGTACTGGCTTAAACCAGCCGATGTCAGGGAGATCCCGCTCGGGAGCCACATCACCTATTTAAAATCTCTAGGCCTGATGACAGCTTAAGTTATGGATATCCCTACACATGGGAGAATGCACAATAGGCCTCAGTGATGGCAGAGCACTTGCTCGCCCCTCCCCAAATTTCCAGATCCAGATTCAGATCCAGATGCGCATAAGTTAATATACAACCGATACTGAATCGAAGATAAATTGTTAAAAGAAGAAATGGAAGCACACAAAAAAAGAAACTATATCCTCTAATGGGTTTAATTATACTCTAAATAAAACCAATTTCAAGCCAACAATATGTGATAGAACAAAATAACACAAATTTACCCTAGAAAAGTTAATCCGAACTCCTCAACGTAATATGTTTAGAGTTATACTTAGTGGCCAAATTAAATTTTTTAGTTTAGGAATCAAAAGTAATAAAACACTTAAAAATGATATTTTTTTAATTATCCCTTATGATCAAAAAGGGTGAAATAAGTAACCCACCCTTTGTTTTTTACTACAACTGTTTTACACGTTAAAATTTTATCATAAAAAAATTCACTCTAGCTAGATTGATACGTTTAGACTACTTTTTTCGATTAAACTGATCATTTTTTTATCAAAAAAATAAAATATAAAAAAACGCACTATTATTATAACAGGTAAAAATGTGTAGTACAAAATCGAAATAAAGGTTGATAATTAGTATTTTTATAATTAGGGATAATTAATAAATAGCTTTTCAAAGTGTTTCGACCAGTAAAAAAGTTCGTACTTTTTAGCTTAATTTGTTATTGAGAAAAAAATTATCTACATATCTACATATTAAACTACAGAAAACATTGAAATAAATCACCTGTATTGTTTTCTTAGAATCTGAATCTTAACTGCACTTTTGAAACATTCTCAAAATGTCCATTCATAAACACCGTTTAACTGTAACAAAAATAATAAATATTTAGAAAAATACTTAAATTTATTTATTTTATAATATTAAACTTACAATTTGTATTAGACGATATCTCTTCAAATCAGTTACTGGAGCAAATCTGTGAAGGGCAAAATAATATAAAAAATGCGACTGAATCTCAGTTTTCACAAAAGAGACACATTTGAAAGATCATAAAAAGATGATACAATAATAAATAAAAACAGTAACATAAAAGGGGGACAGAAGAAGGAGATTCCAATAAAATTTAATATAAAATACATACAAAGACCAATAACGTAGAGTATATACAAAAATCTAATAAAAACATTATATATTTATGAAATGAATCTTGAGACAAGAAGAATAGTTAAGAAATACATGAAGAAGAGATATAAACAAATTGGAAATATCATTATACGAAAAAAAATGAGAAAAAACTGAGATAAAAAAATCCTACGAAGAAAATTCGCATGTTGTTCTTGTAACATAAAAAAAATTATATGAGTATGATGTAAAAAAAAAATGTTAGTGCCTATAAACAAAAAGATGCTAAGAGACTAATTTTCTTATTTCATAGTTTCATACCTGATAATCCTGGCTAATCTCGTTCGGGACCTACCTGAAAAAAAATATTTAATTATTTTAAAACGTAACAATAAATAAAATTATTATTTGTCAATCTTGCCTAAAGCATAAATATTTAGACAAAGTTACGAAAATTTAACTATTGATTTTGTGATCGATATACATAAAAATTCCAACTTCTAATCAAATCAATATGTATGTTTTCTAAAGAAAACTCACCTATTGACTGCTTACCCCTTACTATATCGTCATAGAAACTTCAAAACCATACCATACCATCACTAATCACTACACTACACTGAAAAAGAAATAATATGCAAGTTAAACAACGAATAAAAAACGTTTATTAAAACTGACCTTTTTTCAATTCTTAAAGCATTTTTGGTTGTTATGTCACTCTCAATTTATTCCTCACTAATTCCATCAAAAAACATAAATTGGGTGTCTGAAAAAAGAAATAAAAAGGCATTAAAATTACGCTAAAATTTATTTTTCCAAAACTTTGTTATAGTTTATAGTACTGAAATAATAGGTGTAACTTGATGTAGGATTACCCAATTTAATCAAAAATACTTTCTAAGTAGTCACAAATATTTTTAAACAACCCAAATTTTTATAGATTCTCGAAACAAGAAAAATAACACATTTTTTTAAATAAAATTGTTGACAAATCTTTACAAAAACAAAAGAGGTATTAAGTCAATTCAACAATCGTAAAAGAGCAAGAATAAAACAAAAAATTTTGCCCATGAATAAAATAACAAAAAAACAAATTTGAAAAAAATAAGTTTTGATTAGAATATAATTAAAAGCTGGGATATTATAAAAAAATGATAATTTATAAACAATAGGTTAATAGATTTTTAAATACAGTTCACGTTAAATCGATATAAAAATCATATGACAGGAGAAATCTGTATTCTGCATATAAATAAAATTTAAAATATTACAAAAAGTTAAAAATTTATCCAAAAACATTATAAAGGTAGATTTGTATTTCAAAATTTTATAGAAATCTCAAACTAAATACTATATACAAGTGTCCGAAAATAATGTGTCAAGACTTCCTTCAGTGATTGCTTGCAAGAAATTAAAGCTACAAAATAAAATTTTGACTATTATGTTTTATTAGTTGTAACTATGGCCCACAACTTGTTTGTTTTTACCCCTCCCTGTAGCAATCTACGTAGCCTAATAATTAATAAAAAAAAAATAATAAAACAGTAGATTTCCGAGATATTTAGTCAAATAAGTAGATTTGAAAATTGTAATTCTTGCATATTTGTAAATAGAGATTCCACTAGCCGGGTATTTGGTCAAGAATTAAATGCAATTTACGATTTAAAAAAATACTTTTATTGAATTTTATAGAAAAAAAATAAAGAAAACAATAAAGAAGGTATGGTTCCGAACGTATGAAAGAGATATTTATTATCTTTTTTTTTTTAAATTGTTATATTTTTAATAGTCAATTATATGTTATAATTTTAAGATGCACGACACCAATGTTTCTACGTTTAATTTTTTTATAGACATTCTTTACACTAGCAGGGTACTTAAAACTCTTTAAACTTAATTTTATAGAAACATGATCCATTTCTCTTATGAATTTAAAATATATATATATATATATATATATATATATATATATATATATATTATAGCGCTTGGTAGCTCTAGTTTCTTCTAAGAAATCACCTTCTAAAGTTTTGACACGGAAAATTAAATAATACATCTAAAATACTTAATAAATTATGATTAAAAGTAGCAAATATCTAATAAGTAAAGATTGTATTATGTAGCATATCATTGGATTTGTTGTAGTCACCCTGTATAGTAGAAGAACGGTTAACTCTAAATAATAGTATACAACAATTTATTTGCGCCAAAATTTATCGTTAAAATCAGGAAAACAAACCACCACTGCCGTATCATTATTCATCATGACAATACCAGTATCAACACACCACGTCAAACAATCAATTATTTGAAACAGAATACCTCACTTTCCGTATTTTAATTTATTACCTAACTAGTTGTACCTGCGACGTCGTTCGCGTGGCGTGTTGATTGTTGTATAAAAATGTTAAGTTAAAAGAAGACAAATACATATGTGAAAACCGCATTCGAATCGGATCAGTAGTTTTCATGTAATGCGCCCACAAACATACAGACAGACAAAAAAAACTGACCACATTTTTAGGTTCTATATCGATGTAGTAAGATCTCCCGCTAATTATTTTTTTAAATATCTTTAATGTACAGAATTTTCATTTCAACAGTTTTTAAATATGCACAGATAATTTGTTTGTTTCCTTAAATCAACAAAGCTAGTCATCTCCTCACATTTTTAAAGCCTTTCTGTTTTTGAGATATCAACTTCAGAGTGAAAATAGTATATTACGTATCAAGAGTGGTAAGTAGGACATTACGTACGAGTGGAAAAGTTACGCACAAAGCCGCGTAGCGGCGAGTGCGTAATTACACGAGTACGTAATACCTCTTACCACTCGAGTTACGTACTATGCTTTTTCTACGACTCAATATTTTAATTTTAATTCTAAATATTTGACATCTCTTAAAAAATATATGACGAAATTTGGCGTTTAAAATAACATTTATCAAAGTTGTGACGTTAAGTAACATCCTAGATTAAATAATAATTTAAATTGTAATATATGTTGCCTAAATCTGTTTTATTTTTATTTTATTTTTTAATAAAAACTATTATATATTTATGTTTTAAAATTGACAAAAAGTATGTAAATAGACCAAATAAAATAGTACGTACATAAAATTTTTTATTGCAATTTAATTAAACAAAAAATTTAAGTTTTCTTATCTAAACGCACATGTATGTTATGAGATCTCATTACGTGCATGTTATTGTTAAATGTCACTTACAAGGAATGTCTACAGTACGATTTTTGACGTTTACAGTCATGGGCGTAGAAAAACTGTTTTTTAGCACAATCAAAAGTGTATAAATCTTAAAGGTGTATATTTGGAAACACAATAAAATAGTTTACGAAAAATAAATATGTTTTCTACCATTTGTAAAATCTGAAAAGGTTATCCTCGTAGAAATGCTGAACCATATTAAACCAAATGTGGATACGGGAAAAATATTTGACCAAAACCATTACAAAAGCAAATATTAAAAATAAAGTTTAAAGTCATTTAAACATTTATAGAAGAAATCTAGAATATTGTTCCTTTCACGTAATTGCATACCTATAATAAAATCAAATAATACCAGAAAACAACCACAGCACAAATTATTGTCTATTAAACTTTTATGTTATATACAACATTACTTTAAAATGATTAATTAAACTCTTTTTAATTAGATAAATACAGTTAAACAATTTAATTACAGTTACGTCAACTATTTCACAGTACTCACCAATTATATTTCAATCAAGATTTTTTGCAAAATCTTTTCATTTTTACTTAACGAAATTCCATTATAAACCCCGAAATCTTTAACTAATTTTACAATTAAACCTGTCGCAGTCGCAACAACTCACTCACATCCCTTCCCCGGGACATTTGTTGTCATGTGTTACGGCTACCGATGAAAAAAAAGTGTTTGCATTCCAATAGCTCAATAACAGCTAATTTAATACTTAAATTTTAAAATAAAATTACTTTCAGGTCGTTTGCGAGAGACGGAGACATTACTATGCCTAAATTAAATACAAAATTATCGTAACGGCGTAAAATGGTTGGAATAAAAAAGCAAATTAGGTCGATGGGGGCAATTTAATCACATTTTATGTAATGAAAAATATATACGTTATTCAATTATAAAAATAGTTGTTATCTAGAAGCATATTTTTATTAAATGATAACAAATTGAATTGTTATAAGAAGCTTTCTGATCACATTTTAAGATACAATCTTTTATAAAACCGGCAAACCGGTTTTTAATTGTTTTATTATTAATAGATTTTTAAATCTGCAAATAATCAAAGATTACTTAAAACACAGTATCTCACATATAAAAATAATGTTTGGTTTATAAGCAGCTGGTTGTTGCCATAAAATATGTTGTTATTGAAAATGCTATTTCATAATCTGAAGTAGATTTGTTTTAATCCGCATTTTAAAGCTATGAATAGGCTGGAAACGTGAATTTTAATGAAATGAAAAAACAACGAGAGTTTTTCAATTACAGCGGTTAAGGGTTGAATTGTTGAAAAACATTTCTTCCATAATATATGGGTGAAAACTGGAAAACCTCAACCATTATGGTACGCAAGAGTTTAAAAAAGTTTTCTCAATTTATATAAAACCACCACCAAACTGTATTTTTGCAGTTTAGGACTATTTACGTTACATTTCGATCTGTGGTCTTGTTTTGAGACATTCCTGCCATTTATTATCAATGAGTCTAAGATCGTGATTGTAATTATATGCCTCATTTTTTTGTGATTGTTTGTTTAAATATGTGATCTACGGAAAAAGTTCCATTGTTAATAGAAGATTTTCATTGCACTAATTGTGTGTTGAAAGTCACGAATCCCGACCAAAAAATCGTAATAAAAACAGTCAATCAAGAATTGGTCAAAAAATTGGAAATATTTGTGGGGATGTGGAAAAAAATCCATTATTTGTAAACTGCGTTTTAACGAAAACATAAAAAAATTAATGAGAAGAATAGCGGAACATCTTCTTGGTTTGCATACGATCATTTAGAATTTCTTCTTCAAAGATTAAAATCTAGAGATAGCTAAGGTAAAAAACCGGCCAAGTGCGAGTCGGACTCACGCAAGAAGAGTTTATTTTTAGTGTTTGTTGTTATAGCGGAAACGGAAACACATAATTTGTGAAAATTTCAGCTTTCTAGCTATAACGGTTTATGAGATATACCTGGTAAAAGACAGACAGATGGACAGACAGACAGCGGAGGCTTAGTAATAGGGTCCCGTTTTTAACTTTTAGGTACGGAACCCTAAAAACGGGATTCCGCTTTTTTTCATTATTTAAAATATTGACAGCTAAAAGTTCTGACCATGTGTGTACCCGCAACAAAGTCTCAACAGTGTATTGATACATTATCTGGAGACATTCCTTAGATATATATATTCCTTACAATCGCTCTACTTTGTCAAATACTCTGGATAAACAATGCTTTAGAGAAATTCTTTATACACGTTTGCTAGAAATGCATAGGCACAAAACGTAAGGGTTAGAATATATAATTACAAAGTAGGTACTGGAGTATACTGTAAATTCAGGATCATCCGATGTAATAGGCATCTTTTTGATTGATTTTTAAGTTTTTTAACTTCACATGATAACATTCTTAAACATTTATAATTTGGTTTATAGTTTATATATCAAAACTGAATTATTGGCAAACCACATAATATCCTTGGTGCCATTTGTAAATTTGTTTGTAAGATAGATATTCCAAATAATCAACTACGAAGTCAAGTACAGACTACATAAACCTATTTTTAGTTTCATCTAACATATTTATATTTCAGCTACCATTGGAATGTTATATCTTGCAGTAGTTAACCTTCCTGTGCATATTTTAAATGTGTACGCGATCGTAGTTGTCAATTAAGTTTTATTTTGACATTTATTATCTGCACCATCTGTTGTTAACAATAAATTATGTCGTGTTTAAAACTGCAACTTAGTTATATGTTTGTTTTGGTTTATCTTCTTTAAAAAATCTGATAGATATGTAATATACATGCTTAGTGTTAATAGAGAATAATTTATTTACAGTCTATTAAAATAGTAGGTAGCACTAAAAATCCTTTGTAAAGAACACTGCACAAATAATGAATAAGAAAGAAGGATTTGCGATGCCAGGGTTTTGGAGATATTCAACTATGTGTTCAAATTACAACAAAAATAATATAACTAGATAAGTAATTAAAAAAATTATGAAAATTTCAAAACAAACAGCTTCTTTTTTCGCAAAAATAATTCTGTTTTCTTGTAGTCAATCGGAAAAATATTAATAATAAATAGTAGAACCAGGACGTTACCATTATCATTATTTTCTTTATTCCCTGAAATGCAATTATTTACCATTAATGAAGAAACTGGTGTAGGCAACGTAAATGGCATTTCCTTTTTTAAAACATCTTCAATATTATAATATAAATATTATAGAAGTTGATAATAGAAACGATTCAATTGAACGAGCATACTAATTTCGTAGTCGTTTAATTATTTATTTATAACCGTTCCCTCTTATTAAATGGCAAAGGAAACAAGTGTTTCACTTTTCTGTATAAGTGATGCTAATGAGGGAGATAATTCAAATATTTTTTCCACTTCGATTTCCGTTCGTTCACAAAACACCTCCACATTATCATTGCGCTATAAATTAATGAGCAAAGGAGTGCTCGATCTTTTCGATCTTAGAGATAACGAAACGTTTCCTTATTAAGTTTTCACTTTTTTACATATTCTAAGATAAGGTCTTATTTTATAAATATAAAACGAATCGATTTTTACTAACCAGAAAGTTGGTTACTTGTCAATGCAATTTTCGTATTGATATGAAATTGAATGACAATCAGTGCATGTTGCATATTTCTACCAGCTTAGACCAAAATTACCTATTTAATTGTTTTTATCAATTATTTTTCTTCCATCTGTTTATTGATTGTTTTTTGATCAAATAAGATATGTTCATTCTGATCGATTTATGTTTGAAAACGCCTTAAATGCGCATTGATTACTTACAAATTATCGGTCAGATAGGAAGAAAAATATTATACATTACTCAGAGAGAGTAATATAATGTACTAATTTTATTAGAGATTAGTAATCAATTTATTTACCAGTTATATATGATACATAATATTTGCAATTTAAATTTTTATTTGTAATATATGTGCATATTTAGCTGTACCGTGGATGCAATTCAGAATTTTCCAAATAATCTTTTAACTGCTGATATAAATTTCTATTAGTGTATGTCTAATTAAGCTAGTACAGTTTTATCTTTATATTTCCGATTCATTTAATTCAATTAAATATATTAAAAAAACATGCATATTACTAACATTCAATAAACGACCAAAATGATTAATTATTGTTAATTAGTCATACTAATTTGATTGAAAGCAACACATGCATGACGGGGAAAGTAAATCTTATAATCCTTCCTTTTTTTTTAGCATCATTTTAAAAGTTTCATTTTTATTATGACAGCATCTTCATATTAAACCTATAAATGGTGGGAATATAAATGTATGATATTGGCGTCATATTTTCGCGTTTTGCTAGGTAAATACGATCAATAAAATGATAAACAGTCGTTATTAAAATACATACAAAGAATGCTTTTAATAGTTTATAAATATCGTATATGATCTTTATAATTTCCGGTCAGCACGGTTTGTTTATTTTCGTATTAAAACTATTTTTGCCATAAATAAAGGCTTTATATTTGAATTAATGCGGTTATTGGACGCAAATGAATCATTAGAGAGAATGAGGAATTTATTCGTCTAAGAATTTTATCTTGATTGAAGTTTAACAGAAGTGAAAAACATTTAGAGGAAGAGGATGTGTTGAAAATGTGCAATATTGACAATGACGAATTTTACACGATAAATTGGTTATTTAGTTAAATTTAGTAACAATTTTTTTCTTAGAACAGCCGGTCAATATTTCAATATCAGATTGGTCAGATATGGCAAGGATTTTATTTATATATACTGTTCTTAAATATTTCTCATTGCTTTGTTCCGTGTGGTGAAAAACTTATAAAATGCATGTCTATTAGTCTCATCCGCCAACTTGTAGCAACTATCACTGTATATCTCTTGTTTCCGATATAATTTAATTACTTGACCTTATACTGAGTCAAACTATCATCAGTATTGCAATAAATAATATTTTATAAGTAATCAGAAAATACGCAATATATTGATAGTGCTAGTATGAAATCATACAAATGACACTTGGTCCAAAAGTACAAGTTTTTTATCTACTACTCCTACGACAAATAACTACTATTGTTAAAATTTTTTAAATTATCTTGCCAAGGTATTGACATTGTTTTTCAATCCACATGGATGATTGGAGTACACAATGGTCCTTGGGATATGGACCAATTGCGGTGAAGACAGATTGTGGACTTGTCTTAAGTACGAGGGTACGACCTGGCGTATAAATGGAAGTTTTAAGTTTCAAGACACTACGTTATTTACTATTAATTTAGCAGCCGTTAATAGTGAACGTTTGTAAACATGGAGAAAATTGGTCATCCAAATGTTATACAATTTTTCATTTGAAAGATCTAAGTCTGTTTCCTTGTTTACAACAATAAAATGTTGGGTGGTCGACCAAATGAAGTGACTACCCCTGAAATGGTGACGAAAATCCACAAAATAGTATTGGTAGACTGTCGACTGAAAGTGCGAGAAATAGCTGACGTTGTGGTCATACCAAAAATTACTATAGATCACATATTATTGACTGAATATTTGGACAATTAAGTGGCGATGTGTCGTAGAAATAAGGCCAAGTTTTTGCGTCGATTGATAATCATGAATGCAACATTGGTTCATCATTTCACGCCTGAGGCAAAAAGAATAGTTAACACAATGGACTAAAAGGAGAGAATCAGTTCCGAAAAAGGCGAAAGCAACTCCACAAGACAAGGTTACGGCGTCAGTTTTTTGGAATGTGCTTGGAATAAATTTCATTGATTATCTCCAAAACAGAAAGTGATGAAATAGGAAAAAAACCGTCAGCAATTGGCGAAGAATGAAGTGATGTTTCATCACGACAATGTAACTCATAGGCAGTTATAGTGATGACCAAAATTAGTAAGTTAAAGCTTGAATTGTTTCTTTACGCACCCTATTCGCCAGAGTGTTATCTATTTCCAAACTTGAAAAATGGCTTGGTGGTAAAAGATTTGCTAACAATGAAGGGGTGAAGTTTGGAGCTCATGGCTATTTTGGGGAACCGGATGGTTTTCACTCTAAACACGGTATCGAAGTTATTAAATATCGCTAGGAAACGTTTATCGGGCTAAAAGGGAACCAAGTTGAGAAATAAAGATATATTTTTTAAAATTTATGTGTTTTCTTTGTCAGACCAAACATTTCTTGGACTAACCTCGTGTTCTTGTAGAGATGCATGGTAGACACACAATACGACTCATTCATTAATTGTTACCAATACTTTGGGTCGTTCAATGCACCTCTTATTCTTTGAAACGAGCACACACTTTATACAAACAGGTAACAGCTGGAGTATAAGTTTCGATACAGTTAATATATCGCTTTCGAGCATATTTTGGATTGTTATAGTTAAAAACAAACGTTCGGTAAAGTCAATAATATCACTTCTGCGGCCTTGAATTTAATTCTATTACTTCAATGTACTTTCCGATGATAAATAGCTAAAGCTTGCTTGTCTGGTGACTATACATACACGTATATAAATCCGTTACTTGTACATCTGTGAATTGTTTTAGGAATACTATAACGATACCTCTTCAAAACTTTATTTCACAACGCTTATTAACAAAAGTGATAGATTTGCCTTATCTTTCTCCAACTAACATTAACATTAAGTTTCAGGTGTACCTACATGTTATTTGAATGCATATTATTTATTTACCGGAAAAAAATGTCAAGGTGCTTACCAAACTCTTGTAAATAAAAGAACACCTGCATACCACCAGGCTTATACAAATTATTGGATTTTTTGTTTCTAATATTAGTCTTATGTCCGACTTATTTATTAATAGTACAAAAATATATGTCTTACTCAGTTATTTTTGAAATCGTATTCTATTTTGGATTGTGTATGTATTATTCAGTCGATACATTGAAGTAGAAACGTCGTGTATGTGCAGTGATCTTATTTCCATAGCAAATAGAATCGATGACATGAATTTGCACGTCTGTTGTTTTAAGTTTAAAATACGGCAAGTACCTACATAAATACCGTTTTAACGATAAATATGCAGTATAAAAAAACTTGTTTTAATCAGTTAAGTTCTGAATAATTTCCGTATATACGTAATGTTATGTTTCATGGTGCAAGGTTGTAGATTTATTTGCAAGACAAATGTTTTATATTACATAAATATTCATAATTGTTAATGTTTATTTTAAACTATAATATAATAATAAAACTCTTGCAATAAAGTATGCAAATCAAAGTCGTAATCTTATTTTTAAACAAGGAATTAGCTTGATTAATATCATGTTAAAGAAATTGGTTTTGTAGGATTATGTTATTATTTTTTATAACGTATGTCTTAAAAGTTTTGACACAAAATTCATTGACTTTTAATAAAAACAAATTAATATCAAGTTTCGTTCGAAAAAAAAGTTTGTTTTCTTTTTTTACTGTCAGTTGAGATTTATTTATTTTAAAATTTTTCCTTGGTTAAATTAGAAATGAGAAAAGTTGTGTGGGTGGACACTCAAAGGTAAAATCTGTCAAATATTCCAGAATGAAAACATTTTACGCAGAACCATTTATAGACCAATAGCGGAGTGCGAGTAGGAAACACCATGTGTGTATTTTCCAAAAACTGCACAGAGTGCATAGAGATTGCCGAGTAGAAAAAAAAAATATTTTTTAATATTAATGAGGAGACTGGCTTGTCAATACAGATCTTCTAAGAGTACGATATTGTTGAAATTGAGGAGGAATGGTCTTAAATATCAAAAGAGACGTTAATGCCTCAAACACTCCCAAGCACAACTTTTCCGTATACCAAGAAGCTATCCTCAACTAAGGCGGATACACTTTGCCAATTAATAAATCATTATTTTAGGAAGGGACATAAAACATAAAACGGAATTTGCAGGTAAAATACTTGTTTGGTGTGCAATTTATAATAAGAGTGTTTTGTAGGAAAAGTGAGGGATGATCTTTATGCTTTACTGTCAAGGAAAAACAACTAAGACGGCGAATTTACAAAAATCTGAGGGAAATTTATCCGTTTAGGACATCCTGAAAGACATTCGAAGAAATTTGCGTCTTGTAGAGTAAGAATCACGAGAGGGATCTACCTGACATCGGCTGGTGTAAGCCAGTACACTCCTAACGTGGATATTCTGATTTCAGAACAAGAACATACATTACATGCTCTACTGTTTCCCGTTTCCCCTTGTTGTTCGCAACATTTACATTGGGGCGATTCTGCTAATTTCATAAATTTTCTTGCCTTTTCCTCGCCAGGATGAGGTAATAAATTTCTGGTCAGTCTACAGTTCGTTGTTTCATCCCAGCACTGTATAAAGTTTTGGTGAGAGTGCTGTTTGATAAGGTCCTCGGTTAGCTTTAGAGTTGACATGTTAAAGTTTGGTGATATTCTAGTACTAAACTTGAACTAATACGTGGTCTATTTAAGGTCAGTAGTGCTTGTTGGCAGTCCTTATAAGTATTTACATTCCTGTCTGTAATATTCCTATTGTATAATTCTTTTGCAGCTATGGTTATGCCTGTGAGTTCTGACTGAGCCATCCATAGCCCATTTCATTTTAAGGCTCAGGGACTGGTAGGGTAGTATGTTTGTCCTACAATCCATTTTTACTATAGTAAAAAGTTTTTCATTGCTTTAAATAGTAGTTAAAATTATATTTTCGTCAATAAAAAATGTTAAAATAAAAAGTTGTATTACACAAAGTTGGAACAAGTTCCATTGAATATTTAGGTTGAGGTACAGATTTCCTTTGTGCATCCAATTCAAAAGTAGTACACGAGACGTTCAAAAATAACTTGATATTATTTATTATTGTATAGGTGTGTTGATATTTCGTATACTAATTATATTACCTAAAAATATAATCAGTTTCGTTAATCTTAAAATAGATTTTACTACGATGTTTTTGATTGTTTTGAAGTGAAGACAGCTTTAATATTTTGTGTTTTGTTATTACATCAAAGTTTATTCAAATTTTGATTGTTTGAAAAGAACTTCTCATGCCACCAAAATTTTATTATTCTTTTTTTCTTCTATTATAGATAACCTTAAATCATGTAGTGGATACTTATTTGAGCAAAACAGCAAATGTCATTGCTTTTAGTATTATTCAATATATAACTCAATTACTGAAAACAATTTTCTTAATGATTGTTAATGTTGAAAAAGTGCGTTTACGTCAATTTAAAATGTTTAAGCCATTAAATTCATTATAAATCATTACGCGAACTTTATCTTTATAAAGTGGCTAAAAGAGGAAGTGAGTAAAATATTACCGTATTTCACATTATGTATAAAATAATTTTTAATTTAGTTTTTATTACTAATTTCTCACTTTTTCTTCCGAACATCTGATTAATAGGTCTTAGATAACGTTCATGGAATTATCATTTCCCTTTTTTCAGAACAACATAATGATTTACTGATAGTTTAATTAATTAGTTGTAAACCTGACCTGCTAATAAAGAAAGTAAAGACGAATATTACAAAACACAAGTTAAAAAAAGTTGAAACGTCAGAAAATTAAGGGCCAAAGTTAATAATATCTGTAGATAAGTTTTATTTTAGTTAATGAATTAATTTTAGCAAATGTAATAGGAAATACATATTGCTCTAGTTACTTCATTAGCAAAAACAATGGTCAAATGCAATAAATAACACTAGTTTTTTATTACGTACTACAAAAATTAAAATAATAAATGAGATGAGAATTAGCGATAACTGAAAAAACTCCTGGTTACGATATCATAAAATCAGAAGATCTGAAACAAATTAAAATTATGGAGCCAAACTCCAAATGTATATTCTGAATATTGCATTAATTACAATACATTACGCTATTCATCTCGTTTAAAAACCTGTGCCAAAGCCAAAGCTAAGTCAACCATATTCTGCCCTTGATAATAGTGAACGTACTTTGATGTAATTGATCTTGTGAAATGATTTGACACAATCATGAAATATTACTGATTATTTCCTTCGATTCAAATTAACCAATATAATGTCATAATTTTTGGAAATTGGACCAATCAGAATCAAATATCAGCGACTATTGCACTAGAACAATATCAGCGACTATTGCACTAGAGAAATAGTCACGTCAAATATAAATGTCAAATATTTGTCAGTTTAACAATGGCATTATTAATTTTATTGTTATAATTTTCCACAATGGAAAGATTTGGTGCATTAGATTCTAATGCCATCGAAAAAGCTGTTCTCAGGAAATAATCTTCCTAAATATAACACAACCTTGATTAATAGTTTGCTATTTTTGTTGTTGCTAAATTTCTCGAACATTTTACAATTTGTTTCGGCATAATTTGACATTAATAATCAAAGATTAAAGTCCTCGAGCTAAAGCTCTCGGGCTTTAATCAGATTATTAACGTCAAAATAATATGTCTCAACAAATTAATACTAAAATATTTTCGAAATCTAGATACCACAAAAATAGCCGACTATAATCAAGGTCTTGTTATATTACCCTTGATTAAACTGAAAAAAGATTGTTTTCAAAATAATGTAGCTACATAAACTGCCAGAAAACTATTTTTTAAATAAAGAACCATATGTGGACATAGACTAAATTGTAATCTTTAAAAAGCATTTAATTATTGTGTTACTCAGGGTACAATTTTAGGGCGAATTTTATCAATGCTTTGTATAAATGATTTATTTAACTGTATTCAAATAAGCGGAAAAAAAATAAGCTTCGCTTACTTAATGCATTGAATGCTGCCTTACCTTCCGTAGTTTTTAGATACTACATAAACCACTTCATTTAATGAACCTTAATCATAATTAATTCCTTTCACATTAAAAATTTTCAATTTCTATTATACAATTTTAAGTAAATTTTAAAATCCAACAATATCCGTTAAACTGGTTCCTTATTAATCACACATATTCAAAAAAATATATATTTCGCAATATTCTGTGCTTAACCACCAGAAACTAAACGCATGCCTTACGGCATCAAAACTATCTTGCAGCAAAATCTTTTATTGTTTATTTTTAACTTTACGCTCTGAATGTGGTCGATAGATGTTATTTAATTTCAGATAAATCTTCGAGCTGCGTGAGCATAAGGTGTAAGGTGAAAGGTGCACCAAAAAACCTTCAAGCACTGAAGTAATAATGTAATTATTTACTAAATTAGACGCTAGACATATAGACTGATTATTATTAACAAAATTGAATACCTCTTAGGCATTTATTCCAATATTTGATGCATGTATAGGAAAAGTATATAGATATTGTTGCGGGTTGAATTAGATAATACGACAGTTTAAATCAGTCCATTAATTCACGTAATTTCTAACGTTGAGATATGCGCCAATGTTTAATAGTCTAGGCGCCAGATGGGCCACTGTAGCATTTTTAATTTGTAATTGGTCCCCCAAATTTTTTATATATTGACAGGAAATATCGTGAATTGCTCTAAAAAGTAGAAAATGTAGCGAGTATGTTATTTTGCCATTGGTGTTAGTAGCTTGCGCGCAAAATAAATATCTAAATCTAAAATTGTAACACTGCGCTTGTTTGATTCACTTCCAGAAGCATAATTAAAAAATAACTCAGATTTAATGTAAAATTATAATTAAAGTCATAAATTAATTAAAAATAATTATTTACCTATTCATAAACAGTAGTATGAGTCATTTAATAAAAAAATAACTTATATTATACGTTCCAGTGTGATAATTAATTTCCACGGTTTACCTATCTTTAATTCTTACGAAATTACAAGTAAAATGTCGGTAATAAAAGTTTAATTATACTAATTAAAGAAATACAGTGACCTAGACCCTTTTAATTGTTTAATGAAGGTAACTCAGCATGCAAGAAATTACACAGAATGCGCTTTAAAAATTTATTAGGAATAATATTTATTTCCAAGTTTACCTAAATTTTTAACAATGGTAAAGTTTGTTATTACCCAGGATTAAACTATACACTTTGTTTGATAACTCTATAACAACACATAATTAATTGATTTTAAATAAAACGAATCGGTGATTATAAAACTGTTCTTTTTATATTATAATCGTCCTACTAAAAGATTCATTTGCCTAATCTTGTTAGTAAACAACTAATTATAAAATTTATGTTGTAATTTTATGTAAAGTTCAATACCTGTATGATTGCAAGAGATGTGTAGGAGAGAAGAGAATATCCACTTTTAATGAGGTAGTTCACTAAAGTGTTTTATAAAAGATTAATAATACGCCTTTTTAAAATTACGTAAATTTCAGTAAAATTCCAAATCTGTAAAAAATATCGCAATTTTATTGGCACTTTGTGTATTACTCAATAATTAGAGATATTTGTTTTGCTGAAATCCAAACTATTGTGAAGATACATCTTTGTTTTTGCAATATTTGTAAATTTTAAATAAATTATTAAAACAAATAGACTGCATCTACTACTAACGCTTAGTGTTATACAGTTAACTTTTCTGTAGAGACAAAGTATTTAGTTAAGTAAAACTACATATGTTAACTTTATTATTTAAAGGAAATTGAGTAACATTTTCTTGTAGAAAAATTATGTACTATCAGTGAGATCTTAATTATAGTTTAGACAACTTTTTGTCCTGGTCTTTAATATCATGTGAAATAAAACTTAGAAGTTAGTATTATGTAAGTAAGGTCTGTGAAGGACACAATTATTTGCAACTACTTTGTACCCGAGCCGAAGAACAAGTAACGACCTCGTAAAGAATGCGAACCAATTAACAATAATTACTTAATTATGGTTAATTTAATTCAAAGAAATATTGCTTTAATTAGTACTACTAGTTTTTGTCGACATTCAGGAAAACTTGTATTGGCTATCAGAGGAGTAGTTTGATCTAGAAGAAAATCTAGTTCTTCAATAAAAGCTTATCTACATATACTGGGTACCGTTACTAAGGGTAGAAATATTAGATCAATTTTCTGTATAGACCATTATAAATATTTTACAACATTTTCGTATTTTATATCATTGACTTAATACCCGTTCAATTATTTTCACACATATTTTCGTTTATGGAATGCGGTAGTAATTCTATACGGATGAAATAAAAATAAACGATGATACATGATTGATTATTGAATTTCACAACTACTGCACTGCTGTTTTAATGCTTGGTTACTTTTTCGTGACTATCTGCCAACACCGGAATTTATAAAATATCTTTACTTTAACGAAAATGATAAATCATATTTCATTTATTTAATATAGTAGGTCAAAACAACCCAGTTGCTACATCTTAAAGATGTTGAGGAATTCAGTTTATACCTTTAATTTTAACACATGATATTGTGACACAGTGTTTATAAATATTATTTTGTTAAAATACCAAATAGTCAATATATATCGATGTTTGAGAGATTTCTAGCATTTCTTGTTCTTAACATGTTATAAACAAGAAAAGCGCTTTATCCTTTTAAAGATTCTTTATGTATTTTTTTATTGTGATATTAATACTTATTGTTAAGCGCGAAATCTTTTCGTATCGATTAAACATAACTTACTTAAAATCAATTTGTGTTGAACAAGAAAGAAGAAACTGAAGAAAGCGAAAGTGTAATCGATAATCTACGTTCGTGAATACCAGAAATACCTCGTGAATATACACTACAGCAGTTCATCAGCATTATAACACTTACAGTACAACAAATGCAATGTCACTCTCGTTGGTCAAACAGGGGTCAGCTATGTCAAAAGATTTCTCTTAGAGAGTGACAAAAAAATATTGCATAATCTCAGATATAATGGTTGCTAGTCATACTAATACGTTTTTAATTTATTGAAATTACTGTAATGTGGAGGACAAAAAAAAGAGCTATTAAGAGTTGCTATTGAGTTGTTGTTTTCATATTTGGTATATGGTAGTTAAAGAAAATAAAAACATTTAGATATGTGGTTACATCGTTAACATTTTTAGAAACGGATTAATTTGTGTATTTTTTAAATTTGATTACCATTAAATGTAAAAAGGTTAACTTAGTTTATAATGTTAATAAAATCAGGTTTAAGATAATTCAAATAAAGTTTTTAGTCTGTAATTTTCGAATAAGACAGGTTCTTATAGCTTATAGCTTATATTCTGCCAGAAAAACTCTGTACGCTCTACTTTTTGTAACCCATTTCAATAACTAATGAGATCTCTGAAAAATTGATAATTTTTTTTGTCCAAGTATTTTTTCTCTTTCCGATTTTTTGGCAGATCTACCGATTTAATAGCGATATGCCATTGTAATTTTCTTTCATAATTATTTAACTTTTTTGTAACCTAATTTAAACTTGCCTTTTTTTATTAAATAAACACTTTATTTAATTTGCCTCCATTTTTAATTCTACCGATTTCTGCTTTTTTTGTATCAATCTACCGATTTTAGAAATTTTTAATTGGCAAACCTGCTGGTAAGCCATAACGATCCAGACCAAATTGCGGACCGAGAGCTTCGGCAGCATGGAACGGTGCCTATTATATTTCTTATATCTATCAAATACCTTATAAGTTACCTAAAGGAAATAAAATCTTTAATATTGCACAATTACTCAAATATAAAGAAAGAATTAAGAATTACTTTAGATAGTGATATAACCTTTAATTACATTTATTTTTTAATAAGATACAATTACTAGATCGTACCTTCAAATAATTACAATTAGTAAGGTAAAATACATAACAATTACGAAGATCCACCAAAACGTAACTGCAAATACATAATTCAATAAATTATTTTCTAACACTGAATAAATGTTGTAATTAGTATAAATTATTTAATTTTTATAGAACCGTGATGAATTTTATTTCGGATTGTAATTATTTAACCGCAAATGTTTAATTTGACCATATATAATTAGTTTTAATAAAAACCACAATGCCAGGAAACGTAAAAAATGTGGGTATTGCGATAGGCGGAAAAATTGAAGGAATTTTTAGTTTTTATTATTTTTGTTACTTCCGTACATATGTGCATTGAAGGTTGTTAACTACCCGCATATATTATTGAATTTTCTTGATCTGTTTTGCGACCCAATATCAATGTTTTTTTAAATGACAGGTTAGTTGGAATGGGGTCCGAAATAAAACCAAAGCTTATTTGAAATAAGTGTCGACGTTTCGACCTTTATAAGGCCATCTTCAGGACACTAAATCACAAATATGACAAAAAGAGCTGTGATTTAGTGTCCTGAAGATGGCCTTATAAAGGTCGAAACGTCGACACTTATTTCAAATAAGCTTTGGTTATATTTCGGACCCCATTCCAACTAACCTATCATTTAAAAAAATATATTATTGAAATTTGTTTCCTTTTTGAGTATTCTCTTGTTAAAAATGTAATTTTGCAGCATAAAGAAACTTTTATCACCCCTCATTATTTTGACTCGATATCTATAATTGGTTTGAGCCTCTTAACCTAAATTTCCAATTTCTATATTTGCGATTATTCTCAAACAAAGCAACTCTATATTGGCAGTATTGAAGATAATAAGAAACAAAATCGTAATGGATTTTTTTTAATTGGAGCCTAATCATTAAAAACTGCGGAGTTGTACTAATTATTTTAAATGACTTGAGGTTAATATACTCTAGATGCAAAATATTGTACCCTGTCCATACAACGATTTCAGAAAATTAATTTCTATTTTTATTCATAAAACAAGAACGGTGGGAAATATTCTCCAAGTAAAAGTTTACTTGAAAAACCTGTGGAACTTGGTGTGTTCCGGTAGGAGCGAAGCTTTTAATGATTTTTTATATAATATATGTACCTTAAAATGTAAGCAGCGAATAAGAAAGACGAGAAGAGGCGGGAGACGCGGTGCCGTATTTACCTCTAAGCTCTAGGTGGACTAGGCTGCAAGCAAAAACATGAGTTTGAAACAAGATACATTTTAATTTTAATCTTAAATTCCATCAAAAAGCGGCAGCCACTCGGGTTAATTTGCCCTAGTAACGCAAGTATTCTAAATACAGAGTGCGCTTACACGAAAGTGGGAACAACGAGATATAAACAGTCCGGAGAAAGTCCTCATTTTTGTGAGGATTTTTTACCACAACTTCCTTTCCGAAACTAACATTAAAAGCCCCTTTTTAAAAAAAATCATATCTAGGTATTTGTATAGAATTACTATATTGGATTTTTCTATTATAAAATTCATTTTTAATCAGTGATGTGCATTACAAATAAATATTAGAGGCAATGATAAATTAACGTGAATTCTTATATAACTTGTTGCGATGGTATTTGTTACGTTTTTTATTAAATGAAATACAATGAGAATAAAAACACTTGCAAACTGTACCACACATTCCAACTATTCCAATTATGGTAAAAACACAACTATAAATATCATTAAATCTTTGTTCAACGATTGTGATAATCAATTATGTCGATAAAATTATGTAATGCATTTTCTCACTGCATTTTTAATATCTTCAAAGTTTATTCATCGAATTCCGTAACATATTTCTTGCATGAAATTTTCATCATTTCCTTACTGGTTTGATGTATAGATTGTAATAAATAATAAGGCTCACATTGGCGCCTTTGCAATAACAATAAATGCTTTATCCACCAAGATGTGGCGGAAACGAAAAGTGTGTTACTTGATTTGTACAAATAACTAGTTATAAATTTTCATTAGTTACCTAGGAAGTAAGAAAAAATCTGTGGATTGATATTTATCTACCTTAAAAATCTGTAAAACTATTAAATTATGTCACAAGAAGAATATAAATGAACATTATTAAAAATTATAAAAAATAATAGAGCAACTGATGAAACATACTAAAATATACGTCAAATATATAAGAATTTACATGTTTTACGTGTTGGAAAAATTAAAAATTGAAAGATATAACTTTATTTAATTCGCTTTAAGAGTGGATGTTAAAGTTTAACTTTATCTTTCTATATTAACCAAAGTACATGGTAAAAAAAACTGGCAAAAACAAGTGTTATTTATTTATAGCAAACTAGAACATGTCCAAAATTCAAACAAGTGTGAGTTTAATTTTGATACTTAGGGCTTATTAGTTATCAGGTACTTTACTCTTAAGTAATTAATCTTCCTGCATCATCGCTCGAGTAAATTCTGTACAAATAAAAAAACTTGCGATAATGTCATTCTGTCGTCAGTCACGTGCTCATTAAATGACAGTGATAACCATTTACAATTCTAATTAAGTGTAATTTCAACTAAACATTAGCTTTTTCGTGCAAACATCTTGTCGCATTTTTCTTTCTTGACAATATTGCCTAACTGATCACCCACTTTGTCCTGTTATCTTCTCATTACTGACATCCTCCTTTGTCTGATCCCTATCTAGTCAACGGATAATCCATTTTTTCATCACTTTCCTTCAACAGGGCCGTTACTTGACTGACATGGCTCACGTCCATTGTTGAAACTGCACGATTCCAGTTCGAGACATTGTTATACAATTTGCTTTATTGCGTTGTTGCATTATTTATTTTCTTTTTACTTGGCAGTACCATTACGTCCTCCATTGGCGCATAAGACACACGGCTTTAGTTAGTTCGTTTATTTTACTTTTTCAAATAACGGTATATAACTTCTCTTATTATAACAGATCTGACTGAGTAATAAGTTAGCATCTTCATTATTGCTTGGCTGGTAAAGTTTTGATAAATTTAACTTGCTATGGTTAGTGCTATGATTGGAGTATAAACCTAACAAAAAATTCGTTAACGGTTAAAAAATAAACAATGGGGCCATGAAGCATTGATTAAGTATTATTATAGCAAACATAGTAAAGTAATATTTGGTTATAGTGTAAGTCTACACAGAAAGTAATGTCTTTCCAAAGACTACGGTTAAAAACTCATAGTGTAACAATACGAACAATTTTAAAAAATGTTTAAATTTTTGGTAGCTGTATTTTTTAGGATTTAAGATCTCAAATTAGAATTAAGCATTTTTTGCTAATCCCCAATTTTTTGTATTATTTTCTAATACTGTATAAATTGAGGTTTCAGTTTCTGACCCAAAACAAACATAACCATTTACGGGAAACAAATTGAACAAGTATCAAGATTCAAAAACATTGGCTGTTGGATAACGGGCAACTTTCGTCAAGATGAAGAACATACTGAGCAATCGTATCTCAGAATAGCAACAAAATTAGGATTCGTCAACTGTTATGTGCATCTAGTTTTGGTTCTGAGACTTCTGTGGATATTTCCACGAATGAAGAAATTGTACAAAGAAAAGGAAAAGACAGAGAGTTGCTAACAGCTATCAAGATGAGAAAGGTCGCATATCTAGGACACATATCTCGGCACCAGAAATACGAGCTCCCAAAACTCAACATTAAAGGAAAAATAGAGGGTCCAAGAGTACCTGGACGAAGACAATGTTCGTTGCTGAAGAACATCCGTGACTGGATTGGATTTGATTCGCATCCACTCCTGAGAGCAGCGCAAAATCGTACACAATGCACCGAAATTGTTGCCAACCTCTACGATGGAGACGACACTTAAAGAAGAAGACTGTTTAAGTGAACTTCCGAATTTTTTTGTTCGTTTTTTTATTTCTTCGTAATATTTAGCATTTTTATCGACGCATTTTATATTTTAATGTTGTAGAACTTTGGTAGCAGCATTTAAGGAAGTGAGTTACTTTTTCTTAAACCTTATTGTAGTTTCGAGAGTTATGTTTGAGAACAATTGGTAAACAGGGGCGTAAAGTAACAGTTCTGTCGAATCCTCTTAGTATCCTGGGTTCTAAAGGGAGATGTGGGTTATAGCAATCTTTTTTTGGGCTTCTCACAATATGTATTTGCGTTTATTCCTGCCTCAGGAGTCATAAAAAACAGATCCAGATGGGATCGATAGTAGAGGAACTGTTGTACCACGGTAGTTTTGCAAAATACAGTGTAAAAAGTTTTTTGCACAATAGTAAATTTGTTTAACGTTTTTTTTTTTTATTATTAAAAAATTATTTTATTACAATAGTCTTAGTACGCCTCTGCGAGTAATATGTCCTCTTTCAGAACAATAGAAAATAATATTTGTCTTCAATAAGTCAGCATTGTGCTCTCGTTCGGAACATTTATAACATTTATGTGGTATACGCGACTATGAAATACTTTTATAGCTGCGTGCCTCTCTATCATAAATGTTGAATAATTTTTATGAATTAGTACTACACGAAGGCCTTCTTTAGATAATTTATTTATTTCTTATTGTTAGCAAATTTTTTTAAGGACAGTTGAATCGTTTTTTATTTTGCAGTTCAGGAATACCTGCTGTAGTATGGTAGACACCCCTTAGAGCGACCGACATAATTCATTGAGTCTTTTTTGTGAATATAAGAAGTAGAATTTATACGGAGATATATTTTATTGTTATGTTTCAAAAAAATATGAATTCCCATTTAACAGAATTACTTGATTCTTTTTCAATATTTTAATTTAACCATAAGGTATTGATGATATTTTATTTTTGTACTACGCCCAGCTACAACTATAAAGAAATTTAAAGAATCATTTTATATTGGCAACAATAGAATGCAAGGCCAATGCAATAGCGTCAAACCACATTTTTATTGTTATTTGTTATAGGTTATCTTAGGGTAGGTGTGGTAAGATATCTACTTGACATTTTTCCGTGTTCTGCAAATTTATTTAAATTGCTTTTTATAGTATATTAAACTGTTAATACTTCCGTTTGTGCACTAATTATCCATTTGCATGCAATTTTAATTCTATTGATTAGGTTCATATTTCATATAAATAATAAACATTAAACTTTATCGTAATATTTTATATATAGCTTAAATTTTAATCCTCTAGATATATCCTTAACTGATTTCCACCTTACTTTTTTTCTTTGTACTTACTAAAAACCTTGATCTCCAATTCCTTTCCTAATTGAGAAATGTGAAGTACCTATTTCTGTTTACTCATATCGGTAACAAATAAAAAAACTCCTGAATGTCTTTATTGAACCATAAAGATAAAAAATATATAGACTTAAAGTATTTTATGGCTTTTCAAAATATGTACCACCAAGATTATTACACGTTTGCATACGTTCAAACCAATTGGTAAAACAGTTATTCCAGTCTTCAGTTAACACCTGCAAAATCGCTGTTTTAAAGGCATCGATGGCTTCTTCTGGCGACTGGAATCGTTTTCCACGCATTAAATACTTAATCTTTGGGAACGTGAAGAAGTTGTTGGGAATTAAGTCGGGACTATATGGTGGATGGTCGAACAATTCGAAGATCCAAAAATCCCGATTGTCTTTTGGGCAATGTGAGCACCTGCATTGTCCCGATGTACGAGTAGGATAATTCGCCGTTGTATGTTGCTTTGTCGGAGTTTCGCGATAATTTCTGGTAAAAAAATCGAAAGTAACCCTTCTTCGATCTTCTAAAGCAATTGTTGCCGAATGACCAGATTTTGATACAAAAGTTGCGACCATTTTCGTTGACAAACTTCGAGAACAAATAAATTTTGTTGCTTTTTTCGTATCGTGAAACACGCGATCGCCACTAACAATACCATAAAAATTTTTTGAGCTTCCTTTGTTGAATCGTTCAAATGTTTTTCTTCACCAATGACGCGAACCGCTTTTTGCTCTTCTGTTAGCAAATAGGATCTAGCGGGAAACCAACTTCGTAACACCCAGTTCTTCATTTAGGATCTTTTGAATCGCGGTATTTGAAATGTCCAAAGATACCTGTATAGTTGACTGGTATGGTGCTTCATTCCCAAACACAGAAACTACTTCAGCAAGACATTGCTGTTGGGATAATCCTCTCCGAAAGTTGTAAAAAATTATTGCTCTAAAATGTTCTCGGCCAAGATCCAATTTTCGACCGACTTGCTAATTTCAAAAATTCACTGTACTTACACGACTTGTTATATCGCAAAATATTGTGGTTAGACTTGTGTCTGAAGGTTCTATGGATGGCGCGTCTAAGCGGCTATCTACAAAACTAAAAAGACAACCCTCGTATATTTTTCCCCTTTCAGGTGTTTACATCCTTTAGGTTCTAAAGCAATTTTCTTTTTTAATACATCACCACAATATCGTAAGGTTTATTATTGATTCTTAGTTAATATTGTAGTAATTTAATTCATAGATCAGGTATTAAGAACCAGAAAAATTTATTATGCTATTAAAATATGCTCTTTATAAATCAGTTTTCCTAGATCAATAATTTATTACAATATGCAATGCACACCTCAAGGTTGTATTTATTGAACGAAAAATTTTAAATCGAATTATTACATCAATCATCACGTGGTAAGTATTTTTTTATGATGTTTACTCGAATGTCTGGAAATATTAACTTGGTTGTAAAGAAAATGTTGTTATAACCGTGGTTAATAACATGCAGGAAGATTATACATATCTTATTTTACAAGAATAATCTTGCACGATGTTAGTGTTAATATATTCAAAATTAATTGGAACTGGATAGTGGGTAATTACAAAATAAGATCAAAACATATCTACAATGAATGCAGAAAGTATTATACATAATGTTATAATGTAATTTTAATAAGAGCAAATTATGGGTGTGATTAAATTTTTTTTCTTCAGTAATGTATTTACATATATATTTCCAAAATATTACGAATGCTTCAGAAAGTTGTTATTTGGTGTCGCAACAACGATTTTTTGTATCGATTTTACAATTTATTAATGCTTCGATTATATTAATATTTTTCTTTAAACTATTTTAAATAAGAGATATTTAAACAAATATTTTCTCTATTTTCCAATATTTACAGTTGTTACATAACAACGAATATTGTTAAAATACTTTTACAGTAGATTAAGTACTCAAATCAATTGCTGATTTATTTTTATTTAATATTTTATTGTAGATATTGTAGCAAGTCTTCTTTGGTGAAAAAAGAACAACTTTTTTTCCCTCCGGCCAGAATCTGTTAAGATCGGTACTTAATTATTGAACTATTTAAATCTAATTCGTGTTTGTTCTTAAAATAAATGAGAAAATCAAGATATACATCTATTAACTGTTCGTTTTCACATGTGAATGAAAATATATTAAGGGTGAGCCACCTTTTGGCAACAAATTAAAATTGTTAGAACCAGTTTACTTATTAAATATACTAATTTAAAAGGATTGATTGGTGTTAATAACTAATAATTTTCTATCCAAATGACATTGTTTTTTATAGTAATAAAGTATCTTTTATTGCTTTAGAAATTGTCATTGCGTGTCTATTTATTACAGTGAACTGCATTTCAAGTTCTTCAAACATTCATTTTACATCTTAGAAAATTATAAAATAGATCCAATTATCCATCCAACGTAGTGTTTTATTTTATAAATCAAACTTTGCTACCAAGTAAATTATCCAAAAAGAATTAGTTTACTAAAAATCCATGGTTCTGGTCCCATAAAGAAATAAAAATATAATGATAGGTTTACATGCTTAGCAAGTCTCGGCAAACTTCCACAAACACAAGCGTGTAAAGGGAGTGTTTAGCTTGGCTTGCGTGAAATGGAAAGAGCTTGTTGCTGATCCAGGCCAGTGTCGGTTTTCTTTAAAATAAAAATATGTCAAGCCAAACGCAAGTGCTAAAACAACTTCGACGTCTTTGCCTGTCCGTAATACACTAGCGCACTCGCAAACATGTAAATGGCATCCAAACGTTTGTGAAGGCGCTTGCGGAAACTTGCCAAGCGTGTAAACCTACCAGGGCACAAAAAGGTCATTATAGTTTGATGTTTCAATTTTCCATTTGACAAACAATCTCTCTTATTAACGACATGCATATATGTGCTTAAGGAGAAAGTGAGTAAGTGTCACATGAGTTGAATCAAGACGATCAATAAGTCGACTAATTACTAATTTATCTGTGGCTGAAGTGGTTAGAGGCGTTACCCGCGGTAGGTAAAGGTTGCAGGTTCGAGGCCTGCCGAATGCGACATATTTTTTAATTTTTCCTTAGTGTCATTTCTTCTTTGTTTAAGTTCTAAATTTCAAAATTATACAAACTTCTATCAAAAATATAATATATAATCGTGCACAAAAAAAAATCATACGAATTAATGACATACATTCGTTTACTTAGAAATGTGAAATTTTTTATACTTATATGTATTTTTTATCCTTGCTGTCTATTTTGTGAGCATCGTCTAAATCTCTCGTCTACCAGAGTAATTTTGTGACATCATAATCCGAGTTATCCTGTATCGCTTATGTTCTCAACATAATTAAAATCTATAGTATAATCAATAATTAGTTCAAACGTAATAATCTTTTTTAATGAACTATATTCAAAATTTTCAGAACTTAAAATAAAAATTCTCTTTTGTGAAAATTGACTTGATAATTTTTTACTGAATATAGTAACCAATCAAATTATTCAATTTTGAGTCATATGTCAAATTCCATCCAATCACCTCTGGATTACAGCGACAACACTCTACACGTGGTGTTTTCAGTTTGGTGTTTTCATCAAAGATCATCGAGTATTTGATTAAAAATTAATTAAACGTCAAACTGACAGCTGGCTTGAAAATGTCGCAAAGATTTGGTGTTGCAACTAACGGTGAAATAATCAATACCATGCGAGGAATTTCTTCTACAGTGGAAATTAACAATCCGTCAACTTCAGCAAACTCTTCCTCCAACTTAACATTTACCAATTGTACTTTTCACAACTGTAAATTTGTTTAAAAATGAATAATAGTTGATAGATTAAAAATAATAAATTTTGTTGAAAATTATTAAACGTCAGATTGACAATTTTTTGAAATCTACAAAGTAAAAAATTATCTTATCGAATACCCCTCAGGCCTTGATAAATACTCAAAATTTTGTCGTAGAGGATCCTTCAAGCGTGTTGCTCCAAGATAATAGCCCGAGGCCGCACGCTTTCAGCATCCTCTATGACAAAATTATCTCGGTATTATCAAGGCCCTAGGGGTATTACTACTGATAATCAATGTCAGCGGTATCCATTTGCTTGAACTTATCACGTTATTAGAACTGTAAATTTTGACAATTTGAAATATTTAATTGTACTACAAAAAAGTTAAAGTATGCTAACTACACATTAAATCATTTTTTCGAATAAAATTTCTTGAAATCAAAATCGACGTCCTGGCAACCGCTTTCTCGATCAACTCGGAATATATAGCAAGTCTTATTCTACAATAAAGAATTCTCATTTTCTGTTGAAGTTCTGAGTAAAGCCCCTTCGAAATAATCTTTTTCGAAGCTATATTCTTCAACGTCTCTGATAAATTCGAATAGAAATTTTTCTACTATTTGTTTTTTATTTCTCACAGGATTTACAGACTTATGTCTTTTACGTCTACCCCAATTAGTTACTTAATGGTCGCAACAATTGAAACCTAATGTGTGCTAATGAAAATATCAAATCATGTCAATACTTAATTATTTAATTGAAAAATGACTTAAAATTGTATCCACTGCACTTCTTGTTTATTCGGATTTTATAGCATGCAACATATTAGTTTTAATTGTGTATATATTATTTCAACGCATTTGCGGTTGAATGAAAATTTCTCTTCAGCTCCCTGTAAAACATCCTGACTAGTATGACCACTTTCTTCTATCTTCATAATTTGCTTGGAATGTGCATATACGTCGCGACTGGTGTTGTTTTATTTACTTATTATACTGATATGTTAGAAATCGAGTGGAATTCTTACTAATAATCACTATGAATTGCTAATTAATTAGCTTTGTCAAAATAAATCAGATATTTCTCTAATTATACCAGGTTTATTTTTTGTTTTTCTGTTTATATATATATATATATATATATATATATATATATATATATATATATATATATATATATAACGTGAAGTCAATCGTGGAGTTGCAGTCAACGTTTGGCCAAGGTAAGTAAAGAAAACTCTTTGATTTCAGTCAAGCTTTCGAATTTATTTAATTCTTCTTCAGGACATTAATCGTGAGGTTATAAGAAAAGCGACGAATTCCGTTTGACAACATTACACTAATAAAACATTTTAAAATTCAGGTACATCACTATTAAAATACATAAAAATATATACATTTACACCATAAAACTTATTATTTTGTTATTTTTAGCATGGAGGTTTGTCTGTAAATGCATTTACAGACAAACCTCCATGCTAAAAATAACAAAATAATAAGTTTTATGGTGTAAATGTATATATTTTTATGTATTTTAATAGTGATGTACCTGAATTTTAAAATGTTTTATTAGTGTAATGTTGTCAAACGGAATTCGTCGCTTTTCTTATAACCTCACGATTAATGTCCTGAAGAAGAATTAAATAAATTCGAAAGCTTGACTGAAATCAAAGAGTTTTCTTTACTTACCTTGGCCAAACGTTGACTGCAACTCCACGATTGACTTCACGTTATATTGAACCAGTCACTATACCATTATTCGTATATATATATATATATATATATATATATATATATATATATATTCTTGCGCAATAATTCACTATGTATTTTATCAGATAAAACATCTAACACCAATTCGTAATCAAACAAAAAATATAATAAGAATGTAATTACTGGAGCACCTACGCCAAACCCACAAAAATATTAAAATTCATTAATAAACTTTTACTAAAAGATAACTTTGAATTTCATTATATAAAAATAGACAAATGTATCTTATAAACAAAATGCTAAATAAAGGTAGAGGTAAATGTTTTATATAATTGTGGTCATTGGAATAATATGCAAATATATTGTAATGGATCTTTCTTCTGGAACACCCTTCAATGTAATTATATTATTGGTCGTGGATTCCAATATTTCTAAATTGATTATCCTAAAAAAATATAAACATAAAAAAAATATTTTCTTTCTCTTTTTACTATTCCACTTCTTTTCTGTTGCTCAGCTCTTTCTCTATACCTTCCTCTTCCTACTATTTTCCAACTCCTTCTTTCTGCTGCCTTTCTTTTTATTTATTGCCTTTTTGCTCTTAAAATTTCCAACACTCTGCTTTTCTATACCTTCTAAGTTCTGGTTTCTTTCTATTTGCTCCTTGCTTTATTTATAATTCTTCTAATATTTACTTTTCTTTCTATTTACTTTCAAAATGAGATTTCTTTGATTTGATTCAATAATTTTTTATTAATTACAACTATCTCTTACAAATTCAATGACAATCTAATCAATAATCCTTCTCAAAACCAAAAAACAAAAACAATCAAAACACAAAAATACTTAATCTAGACAACCAATTTACAAATAATGGATCACGTTCCAACATTCCATTGAAGGAACATGCACCATGAAGAAAAATCCATATCAATATATATAAATGAATAAAGACAAGTAAAGCGTATATGGGAGGCAAAAGTATGCAATTAAAGAAGGTATTCATACACAAATGTGGTCCATTGCTTCTTGTTTTTCGCTTTATTTGTTGCTCTCCTCCAAGATGTACTTTTCTTTTTAAAAATGCTTGCCACCTCGTCATTCCAGGTTTTTCTCGGTCTGCCAAGCCCTGTTTTATTGCATATTGCCTTCATATACGTTTTACTTGTCTTCATTCATTCATCTTAGATATATGACCAAACCATTTAAACCTATTTCTGTCTCTGATTTTGAGAATTGGTTCTATTTGCAACTCTTGTAATACAGTGTCATTTCTCGCCTTATCATTTGTGATATATTTTACTTTACAAAGGTATTTCATATCTATCACATCCACTTTGCTATCGTTAATACCTGATAATTCCAAAAAGACACTTTCGAATTAGCATATTCACATTCGATATATAAGTATTTAAGTAAAAAAATGATTAATCCCACAATTTAATTGAAAGCAATCAGACTTATTGGATTAACTTTTAACTTTAATGATACCATTTTTCCAGTGTCAAATTTTGAAAAATAAACTTAGTTATATTACTGCCTTTAATAATCAAGTTATATATTTTTCTGTTTTTATGTGTACATAAGGTATTCACTGTCAAGTTTATTGATATATGATGGACGACATTCCTGATATCCAATTTATTGATTTCTGTTAATTAACAACGGTAATAAAAAAAACGTATGATTGAATAGTTGTGATGAGAATTTCATAAAAGTATTGACAGATAAATGTGGTCATTATATGATTTATTATTGAAGTTCATAAAAACCGTATTGTTACGGGAAAAGTTATTAAATTTTGATCAAAAATGTTAGAGAAATTAAAGTTTTATTATAGAGCATCTGGTAGTTTTGTAATTACTAGAAGATTTCATGACTACGTACTAAATAACTCTAATAAACTGTATTAAAACGACTAATTAAATCCCCGCGGCTAAAATAACGTGGACGATTATGAGCCTGAGCACGCTTGCTATATGTGTGTATGTGTATTTTAAAAGGAATGAATCTTTTCTCTTATTTCGCATTTGCATAGGTATGCAAATATAAATAACCGGGAGCAGCGTATGTTTTATAGTTTCAACATATCATCAACCAAACGAATTCACTTTCATTGATGCTTCGACACTTGCAGCGTCATTAAAGAAGGATCGTTATACCAACGTCCAATAATAATTGTTCTATGGATTTGCCTTTGAATTTTAAACATTCTGAAAGTACGTGGTCCATAAACTACTAATGGTGCGCGATGCGGTATCATGAGAGATATTAAACCATCTCATTGACACAATTTTGAACAAGATACCTAAGCAGCAACTTACAACTTATTCTGTAGGCAACTAAGTGTTGTTGTAAAATATAAAGTGTTTAGTATTTCTCCTGGTACCTCCATTATGGTTGCAGATACCGTACCCTGCGTGACGTAGTTTTAAAGTGAATTCTCATTGTTTGAATATAACAAGAAAACAATAATTTTGTAGTTTTAATATACATAACTAAATGTCTTCATTTATTTCCTTTGGTTTTGTATAATTTTATAATTTTTTATTAAAAAGTAACGTACTTCATTTGTTTTAATTCTTTTTCAGTTAGAACCATCTGTATTTTGTTAATTGGAAGAAATATCTGTCTTATACAGATGCTGTGTTAAATTAAGCTTAATGTACCGCTAAAAGCCGTTTTCTTACTAAATGTTTAACATCATATAGTAAAAGTAATTTTCACATATTCCTACATATTTAAAAACAATACTAACTTATCCGAGATGTTCCTTAAACCTAGTTTGTCTTTAAACCGTTACGAACCTACTATTTTGTTTCAACTTGTTGTTATAAATATTCGACGCATTAGCACCGATTTGACTCTTCATTAGTTTACACAAATTGACCATAACATTGTTTCCTCATTGTGATCGAGACAATAGCTTGTTGTTGCTGGATAGTACGAGTTCATTAATATGTTTAGCCAAAACCGCTTAAGGTTATTTTACAGTGGTGTACATATCCGACTCAAAAAAATCTTCCAAAGAAACCATCAAGAAGAGTACAAGGAAAACTGGTCATTATTTTTAAACTTCTCAACATTTTCTAATTTATACAATTTCTGTTTTATAGAAAAATATATTTTTAGTTTATATCAACAAATTTTCGTAAAAAAAAACATTAAATTGTTTCACTTAAAAGTTTGCAATCATGTGCCCTATTTTGCGTGACGCCACTGATGTATTTTTTAGCACGGGATTATATGAATATCCAGCAAACTGATTATGGACATTACTAGAACATCCTTATTGATAACAAAGAATACAATCACTGAGATTTTTAATGTCGCATACGCAAATAACATGGACAAAGCATATTGTTTAGTTCATTTGATATGCCCCCCACGTTTTATTTCCAGTATGCATATTGTCTGAACTGTTATTATCCTTATCTTTAAGTTTTTATGCGGTTATTGTGAATTCAGGTGTTTCCTTGAACATTCAAAGACAATTCTTAGGTGTGTTTATAAAAATATGAAATCAGGTTTTTTTAAATTGTTTTTTACAGACATTGTTTTATTTTTCTTGTTTTTATTTTACCACTCATATTACTTAAAAAGGTTTAAAATATATAATAGTTGTTTATTGGAGTGCTTTCGTTGATCATTTTTGATCAATTTAAACAATTCAGAGAAATAAACAAAGTTAAGGAGAAATTTGAAAAATACTAACTTACTTACTCTTTTAAATATATTCTTTGCAATTTCGATTATCATTATTTTTATATTTGCTTTTTTTTTTGCAGAAGTCAGTCGAAAGCGTCGTACCTGACAGTTCGCCGGGATCGAGACCGAATTATTCCAGATACTGAAACTGGCAGTTATAAAAGAACGATGTCTCCCAACGGACACGCTTTACCGCCAGAAACGATAAATGAATCTCAAAAAGTGAGTAATCGAGATACACTTTGGCCAGCACACCGGCCTACAAAAAACAACAGTATCTTAAGGAGAGCTTCTATGAATGACAAGAAAATTGAAAAATGTGATGATAAAGAAGACTTAAAGAAATCAACGATTGTTTTACCAGACGTATTGCCTGTGAATGTTAAGCTCATGGGGCCTAGATCTCAGTACAACAGGCCTCCTCAGTTGAGTCTTGTTAGTAATAATAATAATAATAATAATGATGCTACTATTTTCACGCCAAAGTCTCCTCTAAAGTCACCATCACCTCCTTCTTCGCCACCAAAGAGCCCATCTAGAAATTCACCTTTTACACCATTACGTTCCACATCGTACCATACAACGACGACGCCGTCGCCTACAATAGTAACTTCGTCTCCTATTACCACACTTCCATCGTCTAGATTTTCAATAAGCTCTATAGGATCAACTACCAGCGTGAGGACTTTACCAGCTACATTGCCTAGATCGAATATTAGTCCCAGTAGAGAATTGAAGCAGACAAATTGTTCTCCTCCAAATTCACCAAAAAGATCATCGCCATCTACACCGAAATCTCCACGAAGGACATCTCCTCCAATAAAAGCTTCTTTATCTCCAAGTTCAACCGTAAAACTATCACCAATTAAGACGTCGTCGCCTACTCAAACTTCATATTTTCCACCCTCTTCTCTTAGTATATCGTCATCTTCAAGTAATGATACTTCACCCTCTGAGTCCACACCTCCAGTAATAAAAGAAAACTATCCTAAAGTCATAGAAGGTTTACAACTTATTCAACGGACTGAAGTCGTTTTAAGGGTAAATGCCACGACAAGTGATGCTTCGTCACAAACAGAAAAGGAAGAATTACCTCCTACACCTCTCCCAACAAGAAAAAAGTTGAAGGAAGAGATTGAGTGTGAAAAGCTTGCAGAAGATTTAGTAGACCACCTGCCTAAGTCTGAAAGACTTAAGGAACTTTTAGGTATAGTATTTTACATATAACGATTTATTAAGTAAATGATTTTATGTATAAATTTATTACAGTTCCGCTTCCTGAACATAAGAAACCAACAGACTACGTGCAAGGGTTGTTCCGCGTGGAAGCCACTACCAAACCTAGACCGTCAAATTCACCATTTAGAAGCAGAAATCCAACTCCTAGCAATACACCTCCACCTCCGTTGACCCTATCTGTCAGCAATTCAAGTACCAACATGTCTAGTACAACATCTAAACTCAAGTAAGGATTTCGTTCTTATTTTATGCATGCAAAAGAAATAAACCCTAAATATTTGCAAATCTGCATATAAATTTGTCAATAACATCATCCATAGTTGTTTTCCAAAGCATTACCTTCGGCTATGGTAAAATTTGCTTTCTTCCTACAAGAAATGTGAAAAACTCACTTGTTAAAGAATGATGGATTGCTGATTTCTAAGAAAAGAGTTTAAAACATTTGATCTCTTTCGATGAAAAATTGTCATTTAGACTCAAAGAATACGAAAAGTACAAGAAATGAAAGTAACTTCATAGCTTTTTTTTTATCTTAATTTTTCTGTTATCTCGAAAGACTTTCTTATAGGATAAAGAATTTAATATTAAATTTTCAAGGCAGGGTTAGTATTATTAAACACAACTATAAAAATTGATAGCAGAATAAAATAAATATAAAATCGATAAATATAAAAGGAGAATAATTTAATTTATTTTCTGGTTAATCCCAATTTTATTCCTACATAGCCACACACATAATATAAAACATTTTTTTACAGTTTTTCACCAGCGTCTCCAACGTCTCCAGCACCTTCAATTCCATCAGTAGAACCAACAAGCCCGCTCTCAACAGCTTCAACTTATTTTACCACCTCTGAAGTGAAAGCAAAACTACTAACTAGGTACAGCCAAGATATGAAGAATTGTCACATAGTTAAAAATACCAAAGATCTTAGTCAGAAAAAGGCAAGTACCATGCTTAAATTTTCGATTCTGTTTAATGTAATTTTTGTCTATTTTCAGGAGGAACTCGTTAGTCGTCTCGATAAAAAACTTGAGGTCCTCCGAGGAGAACAATTTATTGTTAATGATGAGTGCAAAATTAATGAGGAGCTAGGAATTCATGTAGAATCACATATCAATCGGGTTGCAAGACCACAGGAAGTGGCGAAATTCCGACTCCATGTAGAAGAGGTGGGCAAAATTACTAGTTTATTGTTAAGCCTATCCGGACGACTCGCTAGAGCCGAAAATGCTCTTATGAGCATGGAAGATAATGATCCAGAAAAGGTAAAAAATACTAAATTATTATAAATCTATCTATAACAACATTAATTTTTTAGAGAATACTGGAAGTCAAACGTGACAAGCTTCTGGACCAACTAGAAGAAGCTAAAAAGTTAAAGGAGAGCATTGATCGAAGAAGTATCAACGTTTCCAATATATTGTATAAATATTTAGACTCAGAAGAATACGCTGACTACGATCATTTCATAAATATGAAAGCTAAACTTCTAATGGACTCAAAAGAAATCTCTGATAAAATAAAATTAGGTGAAGAACAACTAATGGCACTTAAGGAGACCTTAATAATCACAGACTGATTTGTGTATATTTAAAAAATCTCATATAATTGTATAAGTGTATATTATTTGTATCGGATGATTCTGTATTCCGAAGAATATTATATGGAACATTGGGTTGTATTTGTATTTAAATACCGTAATAGAATCATCTTGTGCATATTTTGTTTGTTTTATATTCGAGTTTTATCGGATACCTAGTCCAGTGACTTTAGAGTTTGTAATTGTTTTCTCTGATCCTTGTTACAGCAAATTCGTAAATATTGTTTATATTGAATCACTATTTAATGTGTTTTTGTAAGTAGTTTATATCTATCTAGCCTTTGGCCATTTTAGAAAACTAGACGTAGGTTTGCCATGGAAACAGATTTTTAGAGAAATTTAAGTGGAGAAAATAAATTGTTATAATAAAATGGTTTTGTTGTACTCCTATTTTATTTGTTTTAGAATTTTTAATTTCTTATTTTGAATACAATATTTGAATCCACATGATATGGTTATAATCGTTGTTTCATAAACTTCAAATACTAAATCTAATTAAAGTGCAAATATGTTCTAAAAAAACTTTGTTTAATTGTGTTGAATTGTTGAAATTCTGGTGTGATTAGGTACAGTGTACGTTATTACAGCGAATCTTTTAACCTAACAGATTAGGTGTTGTAACAAAATAATCGTAACAGAAATGAGTAGCGGAATTTTCTTTGGCCTTATTGAAAAGTCCCGGGCCTAACAAAGAAAAACACATTTTTTTTTTTTGAAAAATTTGATTTTATTCTTCAATATAATCTTCTTTTAGCTCAATACAATGAGTATTTCGATGCCTTTGTTGTAGTAGTCACCATCAAGTTCCCCAAAATAGAAGTACGTCTCGGCAATGGCTTGTGCATTCGATTAAAAGCGTTTACAGGGAGTGGCCTCTTTTCAAGTTTTGAAATATATAATAGTCACAGGGGGCTAAATCTGGTGAATACGGAGGGTGGGGAAGGATTTAGTAGCCCAATTTCGATCAATTTTGTCATCGTCTTCACGGCTTTATGAGCAGCCACGTTGTCTTGGAGAAACAACTTTTCTTCTTCTTTAGATGAGGGCGTTTACGCTTTACAACAGCATCGGATCGATCCAATAAGTCGCTATAATATTGAGTGGTGATTGTCCTACTATGTTCAAGATAATCGATGTGAATAGTTCCGCTCGCATCCCAAAAAACGGTGGCCATCACAGTTACGGCCGATTGTTGCGACTTTGGCCTCTGGTGCACTTTGGCCCTTGGAAACCCCATTGTTTCGACTGTTGGGCGGTCTAGGGCGTATAGTGATGAATCCATGTTTCATCAACGGTTATCAAACCGAGGTTCGTCATTTGTGATCGTACGACCAAACTTAAATACTTGCATCCACCTCTTGACTGTTATATTCGATGGAGCAGAGTTGCCATAATATTTTTCAAGCTTCTGCTTCATTCCGTTGCTGTTTTGCACCTCAAATAATACTGCTTAATCAAAACACGAAATTCAGTTTGTTCCATAGTTAAAAAAAACACAGAGGTCAGCAGTAAAAAACAAACTATGTACTTGACATATGTTAATAAAATTTAAGATGTAGCCTTTTGAAGAATAGGTGCTGTCAAAAATAATGAGGAATAGATATTTGTGGCACCCTCTCTGTTTTAAACTCGCGACTTTTCAATCAGCCTAATATGTCTCCTTGCTTGCACTTGCGAGTTAAGCAACGCCTCTTGCCTTCGCTTGCTTCCTTCATTTGCTATTCTCACTTTTGAGTACACCAGATGTTAAAAAATTGGTTACATTAATTCAAATAGTTATTATTTTTTTAAATAAAATAAATGATTTCGACTACATACAATGACCGTGCATAACTTCTAACATAGTTTTTATCTTGGTCATTACCAAGGAGGTCCTGAACTATGTGTAAAGTATCTAATACCACTATGTTATTATGAGTAAAATTTCATATATTACAGCCTTTTATAATGAAAACATTTCGCATCTCCATTTGCACTGATTTGTTACAGAAAATTCTCTGAAAAAGCTGTTTCCACCATATTTTACTATTTGTAAACATATCAACTTATTTATTATATTATGTACATATTTACTACTTATTGATAGTAAGACATATTGTCTTTTTTCTTAAATGGCCGAAAAATGTTTGAAACTAGAATGTTATGGTTTTACAAATGTTCAACAACTAACTTTTGAAAAGACCATTAATCGTAGGGTGTACCTCGCAATATTGACACATTAAGAGCTTGTACTGGTAGATTTTGGCTGCTTTTGGAATTGCGAGCCGATTGAGGACACCTCTTACCATTTCACGAAATGGCTAAGATGGTGGTGCCCAGCAGATTAGGCTGTTATTACCGGTTTTTAGAGGATAGATCGAACTTAGAGAAGTAATTGAACTACATAGCTCTATATATAAAACTACGGACAAATCGCTGCTTATATCGATCTTATTTTGATATAAAGCCATGTTTTCTAAGGTGATAAATATCGTATCTACTACTTTTCTATGTATTAATCATCCTCAAAACCATTATGTGCATTTTCTTATTAAGTTAGTATATTTTAAGTGCAAATAGTGGATTATTGTATAAGAAAGGTTTGAAATTAAGTCAGTATAAACTATTTATTTTTTGTTTTTATTATTTTTTTATATAGGACAAAATTAAATCTTTCTTTTACAAAGTTCCGTAAACATCTTCCTACCAAGTATTTAATATTATTAGATGTAAAAAACAATAGGTCAAAATTTATCTTATTTGACTTGAATGAGCCAATTTTTTTTGTATATATAATATATAATGAAAACAAACGAATATTATGGTGCTCTGGAACTTGTAATATTGTAATATGTTTAAGTTGTTGCATTGTGATTTACTAGTGTTGAAAACCAGTCGTATGTGTTTTCGTATATAATTTTAATTTATCAGTATAAGACCATTTATTTTTTTCGATTTTGAATAGACTATTCTTGAGCTTTACGCAGTGCTTGCAATAAATAAATAACCCATTTTGAATATAATCAGGTATTATTTATTTTCCTTTTTACATCTGAATCCAGGAATACAAAAGTGTTAAAACAATCTATACGAAAATTAATATTACAATCAACGAATATATTAATTGAAACCAGATAAGTAACATCAATAATAAACTATTTTAAGATCATCTGTTGAAGAATTTCCAACGAAGTAATTTTATTGAAACATTCAAATATGCGGATGTATATAACAGCCCACACATATGCGGCAAAAAGTCGCGGCGATTTTAAAATTGTGATTTGTCGCAAAATAAATTGCAGCTTATAAAGTTGTATGAACTAGTGCTCAGAGGTTGAAAAACGGCAGCAAAAATTATCTTTAAACGAAACTATAAATACGTCGACACCGGTTTCTTCAGGCGAGAGAAATAGTTCTGCCACATAAATTCTTTCTAATCATCTGCTCCTAATTTTGTTAATCCACAAAATTATTGTGATTCATTCAAATAAAACTTTATTAAAAGAACCTCAGGTTAATGATTTCAGCAATTCTAATGACTTGTTACATCGGTTTTCACTGGATTTTGCAATCTCCTCAATCCAACGTCTCACAGGATTCTAAGGGTTATTATCACGTGACATCATCACTTTAATGAATAATGATTACTTGGACATAGATTTATTTTACTTAACTGAATGTGACTAAAAGTACATTTCGCTCTCTTGTATTTTTATATTGATTTTGAGGTCCAACAATGCTCAGTTATTTGTTAAATTTTTGGATCATTGTATTTTATATGAATTAATCCTTTTATATGCTTTTCAGCTTTGAAAGGATGAATCCAATATTGATATATATTTTTTCTTATTTTTCTTTCGAAGTAAGCAACTTGTTGAAAATCCATGTTCAGAAATTACTGCCCGGTGTGACTTTTTATGTTTGAATTTATTTACTCTTCAGCACACTGTTATTTCTGGGGATGTATTATCAAATTTTAGTTTTTTGTTTCGATGGTTTAATGACAGATTCCATGCTTAAACGTAACAATGTTTTGTAACAGTAGGTAAGAGTATTGTAGTAGTAGAAAAAAAACTACTATAACCCGTGAGTAAAAGGATTTTATTACTTGTCTCCTTAGGTATTTACTCTTGTATTGTTCTTCTATTCTTTCTTGTATACTGTTAGTCAAGTTTTGCAAGCCTCTTACGTTAGCAGCACTTATGGGAGGAGTGGAAACCTGATTATTTTTATGAAGGTTTTTCTTAAACTGATTAATGTCTGCGTGAAGTTTGAGAGATGTGACCTGTTTCTGTTTATTGACAATTTTCTTCAAGGTGTTTTTGACACGAGTTTTGGCTTCGTCATTAGATTATTTTATCAATAATATAAGTGAACAATCAAATTCCCTGGTCGTATAAATTCTTTTTTTACACGTACCTTTTCGTATTGAAATTTTTTTGTACAGTTTAGAATAACCTTTGATACTAAATAATATTCTGGAGCTAATGCCGATATTTATATAACTATTATATATACCAAAATAATAACCACTTTAATCCGCTTTAGAAGATAATCCAACTTATTTTTTTTTAATAGAAAATAAAGGAAAGGTCCAAAACTAAGAATTACATTAATCTCTCAGTAAAAGAAATAATAAAGACTTTAATCCGCATTAGAAGAGAAACCACCCTAATTGGTTTCTTGTTAAACAATTTATTTTTCATTAAACATAAATTACAATTGAATCCTTGAATAAGTATTAAGTGTAGATAGTATAAGGCGTTTATAAATTAAAAAATAAAAATCATTTTTCTTTTTACTACAAAACACTGATTTGTCCCCAAAACCGAATCGGCTACGGTGAATCGTCAATGCCGAATTGTTCCATCCCCTGGTCTAACCTCAAACGCCATCTACTGAAGTAGCTTTGATTTTGCTGTGTTAATTAAAAAATATATTAGTATTACTACCCGCCAATAGTTAGGACGAGTCATATTTTTTAGTTTTTACATCAATCTATCGCCCTCAAAACCTTCTCAGTAATACATTCCATGAAACTCGTTGAAGAACAAGTTCGTTTAAATATATTACAAAATAGAAATATTACTACTCGCCAATAGTCAAGAAGTTATATTTTTTAGTTTATTGGAGCAGTTTATCATTGCAAAGAAAACAGATCAAATGAAACATAGCTAGATTGATTTATCGCTATCGAAACCCCCTGAATACCAAATTTCATGAAAATTGTTGGAATCGTTTTTCCAGATTCAGATTACACATCTATTCTATCTATATCTATATATATATAAAAAAGGATGTGTTTTTATGTACGAAATCGATGAACTCAAAAACTACTGGACCGATTATTATAAAAATTGGTATATATATGTACTTTTTCACGGAGAAGGTTTATATGATATGCTCATTGATGCCACTCGCCACCAGGTGGCGCTGCAAAGTAGCAACTTCTGCCCCGTTCAACCGATTGTCATAAAAATTGGTATGTATATGTATTTTTTCACGGAGAAAACGAATATGCTATGCTCATTGATGCCACTTGCCACCAGGTGGCGCTGCAAAGTAGCAACTTCTGCCCCGTTCAATCGATTGTCATGAAAATTGGTAGGTATATGTATTTTTTCACGGAGAAGGTTTGTATGATATGCTCATTGATGCCACTCACCACCAGGTGGCGCTGCAGAGTAGCAACTTCTGCCCCGTTCAATCGATTGTCATGAAAATTGGTATGTATATATATTTTTTCACGGAGAAGCTTTGTATGATATGCTCATTAATGCCGTTCGCCACTAGGTGGCGCTGCAGAGTAGCAACTTATGCCCTGTTTAACCGATTGTCACGAAAATCAGTATGATGATGTATTTTTAATGGGTAAGATGAATATGATATTCGTATTAATGGAAGTTACCACCAGATGGCGCTTCCATGTATCAAGTTCAATACTGATTTTAATAGATATCTATACGAATTCGTACAAATAAAAGTTCTTAAAATATATTGTTGGTGCGATAAGTAAAACAAAACTATAAACTTTCTTTCCTTCCCTATCTCTTCTTCTCTTTTATTTTTCTTAAATTTATTTTATTAGTTGATGGCGTAGCAACGCGCGCCGGGTACAGCTAGTACATATATAAAAATGAATGTTTGTCTGTATGTTATCGATCAACTCAAAAACTACTGGACCGATTTTTATGAAAATTGCTATATATGTGTATATTTCCACGGAGAAGGTTTGTATAATATGCTCATTGACTCACCATCAGGTGGCGCTGCAGAGTAGCAACTTCTGCCCCGTTTAACCGATTGTCATCAAAATCAGTATGATGTATTTTTAATGGGTAAGATGAATATGATATTCATATTAATGGAAGTTAACACCATGTATCAAATTCAATACTTACTGATTAATAGGTATCTATACGAATTCGTATAAATATAAGTTCGAAAAATATATTTTTGGTGCGATAAGTAAAACAAATCTATAAAGTTTCTTTCCTTCTCTATCTCTTTTTCTCTTTGATTTTAGATGTTGGCGTAGCAACGCGCTCCTGGTACAGCTAGTATATTATATATATAAGAATTATTTGTTTAAATATATTAGATAAATCGATTCTGTTTTTAATTTTGACTTGCTTTTATAACATAAACTAGCAGACCCAGCCACGCGTTGCTGCAGCTGAGAGATTTAGAAAGGATTTAAAAGATAAAATTTAACAGAAATTAGCTTAACATCTTCAATTTCACTTTATTTATAAATAAAAAAAAATGCTAAGGGCATTGTTGAGATTCGATTTTTTTTGGTGACATTTTACTAAAAACAATAAGTACTTAAGTAAGTTAAAATTCAATCGAAATAAAAAAAAGTAAAATTTTGTAGTCAAGATAACTAAGCTATAGGTACTTACAATTATTTATTGCGAAAAAGAGTTCTTGTACTTGAATGTATATATTTTGCTGTTTTAATATAACTTTAAGTTAGTAGTTGAATAAATAACCAAAGTAATATACAACCCATGAATATGGAATGAAAAATAATTTAGAAAAATCGGTGTCACATAATATATCGATCGAAAATTAATATGTACCACATGTAAAAATTAAGAATTCAAAGGTGAGAAGTTCAGGGTGGAAGGTTCTATAGTTTTCTATAAAAAAAATAATGTAAGGTGTGTCATTTTGTCGCGCGACCAAATTTCCGCATCCTATTGTCGTATAAGATTAATATATGCCAAAAAACCGTAAATAGAGAATAAAGAAATATAAATAAACGTATTTTATAAAATTACAGATAATGGAAAATTTCGGTAAAAATGAAAGCACAATAATGTTTTTATAGGTAGACGACCAATAAAAGGATACAGAAAAAATTTGACTGACAATTAAAAATTTAAACATTAAAATCTCTGCAGTTAGTTTCATTTTTCTTCTAATACAGTAAGTGTGTCTAACAAAAATTTTTCGTTTGAGACTATATGTTCACTAAATCAACTAAGTAACTCCGTATTATCTATCCAGGTGCTTACAGAAATATGTTGCTAGGCTGTCTTTTTCTACGTTAATGAGAAAGTTGTTAAATAATGTAAATAGTTTGGACTTATGGAGAGATAGGCAGCTAGTTAGAAATAGATGTCACACAGTAAATATTTCATACAAGTTAAAAAAAACTTCAGTCTATATAGTTTAAAGATTGGTTAAAAAAATACTGTTTTTTATGTAAAATTATACATTATAAAATTCAACAAATCTACTTTGAAGCTGAGCCCTCACATCTGTGGTTCACAAAAAAAAAACATTTCACTAGACCCAAGGGAATTTTTTGCTGTATTTCAATAAAAACAAAAACAACAAAATTCTCGTATACATTACTTCAACTCCCTTGACTTCTGCGCCATTTCGAATTGTTCCTGCTAAAGTATAGAGGAAAACAGGAAGGCAGAGCACAGTCTACTCGATCAACAAGTTTCCTGCGGGTGATCGCAGGACGAACATTGCATCGGTGGTGGCAGGATCGCGCGTGAACCCGTCACCATGGCTATTTCAGTCAAAGTAAAAAAGTTTCAAATTCCCAAATGCAAGGGTGATAAACTTGCTAAAGTTGAATTTAGGGGTAAGTTAGGATATTATTTTTATTAACTTCTTTTAGAAGTATTAAATGTATATTTAAAATTTTAAACTAGGTGTATTTATTTGTGGTTTGTATTTTTAAATAAAATTTTAATTTAAAAATATATTTTGATAAAGGGTAAGTATTTAAAAAGTATAATTTCATCCTATTTTGTATTATTATTTACTGTTTTAATTATATAATATAATAATAGAAACTGGAAACGAAAATAAAGTATTTTGTCGACAAACAAGGTTTATTATAAAAATAAAACTTATAATAAGGCAGGATTAAACTTTATTATAATAATAGACTCACAGACAGCAAATAGTTGGTCAAACACTTTTGGGTCCAATGCAGATATTTGTGTTTACGATATATACATATCTGTAGAAGGTAGGAATACAAACCGAACATTTCTAATAATTAAATGAAAATTAGAAACAAGATAAAGCTATTTAGAGTGACATTTAAAGGGTACTTTGAAGTTGATTTACCAGTTTTTCACATAAATCGTCTGGCCCATAGATCAAAGATCTTTTAAAATTCGTAAAAATTAAATCACGAATTGGTGGTGGTATTAATCCTGAAGGTATTTGAAAACTATTTATAGATAGTCCTGAAATAATAATTAAGCCTTTACAACAATTACATCTACTTGATTACTTTTTTCCAACTACTTATGGATATAATCTTTTGCTTTTAGAAACAACTGAACGACTATGTAGAATGCAATTATGCCGCTAACATGTAATTAACTTTTTCTAAGATCCTTTCTTTATGAACTTTTTGTAGAACTTTTAAAATTGACTTTTAAAGACTTTTCATCTTTGTACTGATTGGTACTGCTTTTTACAGTAAATAATATAATAAAAATTTAAATGTTCCTGATTAAAGGATTCTTTCTACTACCTATTATCTATGGAAACATGCTGTGTTTCTAAACGTTAATTCGACGGCACTAAGTTAAAACGCTATTCAATGAAACGTAAGCGAAATTTTAAAATCATAAAGGGTTGGATCTTGAATCATTTACAAAGAATAAAGGAGATCTCAAAAATATAGATATAAAATATGTAACGTACTTTCGAAATGCCAGGATTACGTCGTCATTTATGTACAAGGTAAGTTGTTTAGGTTAAGGGAAGGTACGTATATAGCCCGTGGTTACCTAATTATACGCATTTACGCATTAAACTTAGATAGGTTTAAATATAACCCTACAGAAGTTCATTATGAGGGTATTTGCCAGGTAAATTAAAATTTACTGACAGATAATGAGGTAACAAAATACAACATTCAGATGCTAAAAGAAGTCTGGATTAAAAGCATAAAATTTGTCTGATAAAGGAGCGCTTAAAAATTCAGATATTTCCTGTACAGTGGCGGACAAGTGAAAAATGGAGATTTTCCCCTCTCCTCCGAAATTCAAAATCTAAGATAAAAAATTTTCATGCGTAAAAATATATTAAACGTTATGGAATAAACACACAATTTAAATCCTGTAATTAGGAAGATCAAGGGAACTTAAACAACAGACAAATTATTTAAACCCAAGTAGTCCATAGAGTTAAGACATTTAAATTACAGTCAGACAAACTAAACAAAGATGAAGGTAACATGGCCCAAAGGTAGAGAATTTAAACCCAGTAAAGCTATGGTCAGTAAAATCAAAGGTCCTTAAATTGTATGTCTTTACTTTAAGTCTTTTTTATATGTATAATAATAGAATTGCAGAATTGCTGGGTTCACATTGTGGGTTTCTCGTTCCTTATTGTATTGAAACTTCAATTTTTCTTTTTTTACGATTTTTTCATCTTACAACGTTTAGAAGCAATAAGCAATAGATTTATGTCCATTTACATTTGCTTTAACGACCTTACTCGTTCTAAAACCTTATTGAAGGGTGTTACACTGAAAGGTTTCCTGCCAAGAAAAATATGTAGATCTGTCATAAATTTAATCGTTTTTGTTTTCGAGTTGCTGCTTATTTTATTTTACCAGTATCTATTGTCGCGTAGAATTATTTATTTATTGATTGCACATATCCTGTAAACTCTTTCGTGTGTCCTGTCGATGTTTGTTAATGTTCCTTCTTTTTTTATTTTAAAATATATTGGACAAGTTGATGAAATACCTTTTATTGACTTCAAATTGTTAATCGTTATTCTTTTTACCGCCATATTGTATTTTGTGTTTCTATAGCCTATATGATTGTATTTTGTTGTATCTGTTACCGTAAGTAAACATAACTATTCCGGAATTACGTTTAGACCTATGATAATGGTTTTCTTTTGGTACGTATTCTTTTTCTAATCCCAAATGCAGAACTGAACCATTTCGTTTTACCTAGACTAGACTTTCTATTTCCTTCTTAAGTAAGTCTTACTATTCCATAGAAATTATTTAAGATTTCTGCCATTTTCTTATATTTTTCTGTAAGATAATAAATATATACAGATTAAATGTTTCACTAAAATTTGTTGATATATATATATATATATATATATATATATATATATATATATATATATATATATATATATATATATATATATATATATATATTTCATGAATTTATCTCTTATTAAAAGTTAGACGTAGGTTGATGTCGTTAACAAGTCCCATCGATTTTCCAAACTTCACAACTTTGTTATATGCATTTCCAGTGATGTTTAAGTAAATATCGGTTTTTGATTAGAACTAGTGTATCTGTCAAAGTTGTCCTTCCTCTTGCAAACTAGGTATATCTTTCATTGACTATTTGTTAAAATAACTAACTTTCTTTTACTTCTAAATTAAAAATTCTTTGTTTTCCCTGAGGATTACTTGGTTAGCACAAATGGTAATTAATTCTTTAAAAAAATGTACTTTAAACGCAGTTATAAAAATTCATGATTTTTATTTTTATCTTGAAAGGATTGTGAACGAGTTGTTCAGTGACTACGCAATATGAATTTTAAACGAAAAATTCTTATAACGAACTCCTGAGTATTTATATTAAACCATTTTCGTTTTAATAAAGTTGAGATTAGAATTGACTGCCGAATACGTTAGCAATTTTCTTCACGTATATTATGCTTTTGTTCAAGACAAAGAATGATTGAACCAAGTGTGTATAAGACATTTATTGATTCAGAAAGAAATTCAGAGTTCATATATTTGTTAATTTAGTTCTCGTGGATGAGTAATGGGATAATGCATTCTTGTGATTTATTTCCACAAACATCACACATTATTTTATCCACAAACATGATAAAAAGTTAAAGTTGCACTACGTATAAAATTAATACTCATGTAGTAACATACATAAATTCTTAAAAGCAAATTTCGAATAAGTGTGGGGATCAGGTTTTTTTTATTAGTGACTACTTCATTGACATGCATATTTGAGTTTTTTTCTTATTTTTATTTTGGATTTTTTGGCAATTTGAACTTACTGATTTTTTCTTTAAAAAATAGTATATTGTGTGACAAGGGGTGAAACAAGACGATTTCTGACTAGGGCGAGAGTTGACTGCCCGAGCGAAGAAGAATATTTAGGAACTGCAGATTAAGCCTTATAAATTCATAAAAATACATTAAATCCACACGGACTGTATGGAATACCATATATTAATTTCGTTATCGGCGTTTACGTTTTTGGATTAATGGCAGTGTCATAAAATTTATATCATGAAAGGTTGAAGCTTTAGGATTTAAAGTATCACAGAAAAATAAAAAAAGAATTAGGATAAGGCAAGCAGAAAAAAATTCAAATTTTTACAGTTCACAGACGGGAGCCTAATTATAAAAAAGATGACAAAGGTAAAAACAGACCCCTGCGAAGGTAGAATCTGTACAACCTATACCCTATACAGTATGTGAGGGAATAATACATGAGAAGTAAATGAAGGTTTCTTCAATCTACTAACTTTATTATTCCCAGCAATGTGTCACAACATAATATTAAAACGCTTTGCTTAAAAATATTTAACGAAAATGTCGATTCTAAAAAATTGAACTGATCGAATTTGTTGAGTGTGGTTTATAAAATCATTAGTACCCACAATTTTAACATGTTAATCTCAATTTTCAAATATGTTAATATTTCCAATGAAAAACTAATTTATTAAACTCATGGATTTCTCTTGATACACATGTTATTCTATTTTCTCGCTAAAAAATTTGAATGAAATTTTAATAATGAAATAACCGGTTGTTTGAAATATTCGATGGGCTTGAAAACAAGTCTTAACGAACAAATCGAAAGCACGATAGTTAATTTTCTCTGCTTTGTGGTCAAAAGTGTGACTAAGTAAGAACGTTGTTTAATTAAATAAAATTATATTAAAATAAAAACTTATGAAAGACCTTTATTAAGTAAGACAATTACGTAGGGAGTATCATTTTTCGCCATAGAAAGAGGAATAAAAATTGAGAAACATTACTAAATCATGAAAAATTGGTTTTGAGATTGACCGAAAATCATATAAGAAAAGTATCTACACACATTACAGTAAATTAAAATGTAATCAATCTTATCGGAAAACAGTTTTATGAACAGTTATAATTCAAAAAATAAATATTTTAATTATATAATGTAAATGTGTTCCTAGTAACGTTTTTAAAATAAACTTTGGATTCATGTTTTCAATAACTTGGTATTGATTTCAAGGAATATAAATTGATTAATGTATTTTCCGGAAAAATATCTGTCAGTGATAGCTCTATTATTCAACCGATTATTAATTATAGTTAGATTGAAAGGATATACCTATTTTTCTTTCAAAGCTGTAAATATGTCTAAAATAAACTACATTTAATCTCCTAAACAAGTGTAGAAATGATATCAAAAATAATAATAATTTCTTGTAGATTTTATTGAAACCTTCTATGAAGGCACAACCTTCAGCAAGGAGGGCTGCGGGCAACAAATATGTTAGCCCTCGCCCATCTACCAAGCTAACATTGTCCGCAGTCATGGACCTTATCAAACAGCATTCTCACCAAAAATTTATACAGTGCTGGGATGAAACTACGAACTCTAGACTGGCCAGAGAGTTATTACCTCATCCTGGCGAGAAAACAGCAAAAAAATTTAAGGCATTGACCAGACAAAATCTCCGAACAGCTGTGGGAATCTTGACAGGTCACTGCCAATTGCGACAACATCTCTTTAGGATGAAATTAACAGAATCGCCGCTATGCAGAGGCTGCGAACAAGAAGAGGAAACAGTAGAACACATTATGTATGACTGCTCTGCTTTTTCTGAAATCAAAAGATCCGTGTTGGGCGAGTACTGGCTTACACCAGCCGATGTCAGGGAGATTCACCTTGGGAGCCTCATCACCTTTTTTAAATCACTAGGCCTGGTGACAGCCTGAGGTGAGGATATCCGTACATACGGGAGGATGCACAATGGGTCATATGTGGCCTCAGTGCTGGCTGAGCACTAGCTCGTCTCTCCCCAAATTTCCAGATCCAGATCCAGAAGATTAATAATTTGATTTAGCATTTTTTTAAGATTATTAACGATTTTCACAATTTTTCGATTTCCCACAATCCTAGTATTTTTAACATTTTTTCAGGATTTTCGTAAATTTTTTTCTAACTTTCAACATTTTTTTTATGGTTTTTGACAGTTTTTTAATATTTTCATCAATTTTTAAAAAATATCGTACAATTATTCACGTTTTTAAAGATAACTTTAAAATCTTTGAAATTTTTTTACCATTTTCAAAAATTTATCACTTTCAAGATTTTTCCGTATAAACTTTCAATTCTTATTTCAACCCTTTATGGTGTGAATTCTCATAAACCATGAAACACATGTTCAATGAAATACTTTAAAGAGTCTAAATATCAATTTTTATAAAAATTGGTGCCGATTTGAAGATTTTTTCATGTAACCTTTCAACCTTTATTTCACCCCTTCAGGGTTAAATTTTTTTAAAATCCCTTCTTGGTATTGGAATAAAAATCTGTCCATCAGCGGTTACGGCTGTGTGTGCGTCTATACCTGAGTCATTGAGAACATCTCCTTTTATGTATAATAGATTTCAGTCAAAATTGTATCGTTATGAACTTATGTTTGTAATTTTCACTTTACAATAATTATATCGCCCAAATGTTTTTCTGGGATATTATATTTACCTACGAGGAGTTTTATTTTTAGATTAACAGACGTACAATGTAGTTGCGAATGTCTCTTTCAAAATTACTCTAAAGGTCTAAAGGCATATTGTTAAACCTGAATAATCTCAAAGAAAAACTTTTAAAAAAAGAGAAGAAGAAGGCTTTCATAGTAATCTCTGTGAATTCCTGAGCTATGTTTTATTACAATTATTTCCTATTAGAATATACCTAATTGAAATACTAAATATTAGGTTGGATGATACTGGAATTTATTTCCAGGCAAAGATCAGTTTTTTTACATTAAAGTGAATGTGAAATTTTACACGTTATGAGTTATTATTTTCTTGTACTCATATTTTAGCAATGGTTTATCGCTTGTCGAACGAAATGATCATATTTTTATATACGAAGTCGATCCTTTGTAGGTCTTAAAAATAATTAAAAACAATTTTAGAATGTTTTACATGTAACCAAACAACTCAATTTTTATTTGAATATATTTTTACAGATTTAACTAGATTTACCTAACGTATATAGGTATATTAACTATATTTTTAAACGCTAAAAATCCCTTTCAATTTCGCATTTGGTTCTATAAAAATTATGTACTTGTATTGTATATAAAATTGCAGTTTATATCCTTTACAGTAATATGTAGGTATAGTAAATATAGAGCTTTTAGTAAAATTAAAATATGCGACCTCTTCATAATCGTATTTATCTGCATATTGCAAAATAAAACAAAAAGAAATTATTGCTGTCTGGGAATACCAGCGTATAAAACAGAAATACAAATATCCCTACATATGCACTCTTTCCGGTAATTTTAGTGGAAAATATTCAATTTTCAGGGAAGTTGGCAAATTGGTAGGGAGAGACAGAGTAAAATGGACAAATTGTTTATTTGTCGTTGAATACGAATGGTGAATAGGAAATTTTGTCCTGGAAATTGCAGTAATTATGAAGTTAGCATGCTTAAGGGAGTCGAGAGTGAATTATGATTACATACTTTTACTTCCACTGAATTTTAAAACTGAATTGAATCATGAATTTTAAAACAAAAATATGAATCTAACCAAATGCAAACGGCATTAGTGAAGCTTGGATCAGTATTTTTTAATAATGAAATTTGAGATTGAGCTTGATCAGTTCTGATTTCTCTAATAGTTCCATCAGTAAATTATTTTCATAGGAATTTATGGACAAAAATAATAAAAAAAAATTGGGTCAGTAAAGAATGATAATAAGAAAAATCTGGTTTACAATTCTACTCTTTTACGTATTTGTGAAACCAATCAACGATGTTAATTAGTAAACAATTATTTGAGATATCTCTCATGGGCTTTTTGAAAAATGTGAAATTTTTGAAAATATACAAACAAGGATATATTAAATGACATTAAGGAGAAATTGAAAAAAATGTCGCATCCAGCAGGACTTGAAACCCGCAACCTTTGGCTCTACGCGCCAAAGCTTTAAGAACTAAGCTATGAATGCTTAGCCCCCAAACCGCAAGACAATTGAATTATTATAGTCATTCGATCAATGTTTCGAAATAACATCCTCATCAAGATTAATAGCACTGAAGGCAGACCATCATCTACATTTTGACCCTAACTTCTTATCATGACTAGACCCTCTCTATTATGATTTTACTTGACAATTGTCCGAGTCGAAATATAGACACATACCTATTTCTAGTTATATTCACAACCGTATGTAACTACCCCAAAACCGCAAAACATTGAGTCATTGTAGTCATTCGATCAAAGTTTCAAAATAACATTCCAATAAAGATAAAGAGCAATGAAGATAGACCATCATCTACATTTTGCTCTTAACTTTCTTATCATGACTAGTCTCTTTCTATTATCATTTTAGTTGACAATTGTTGTTCGAGTCGATATACAGACACATATTCCAAGTTATATTCTCAACCGTATGTTACTACCCCCAAAACGCAGAACATTGAATCATTATAGTTATTCGATCAATGTTTCGAAATAACATCCCAATCAAGATTAAGTGCAATGAAGATAGACCATCATCCTAACTTCTTATCCTTACTAGTTCTTTTCTATTATGATTTTACTTGTCGAAATACAGACACATATTTATAGTTATATTCACAACCGTATGTATCCACCCCAAAAACGCAAAACATTGAATCATCGATCAAAGTTTCAGAATAACATTTCAATCATGATAAAGTACGGTGAATACAGGACCATCATCTACATTTTGCACTCAACTACCAACGAATGATAACGCGAAAAAGGGTTGCTTTGCTGTTTCCAGTTAGTTGTTAAGGTTGACGCATAAAGAATACTCAGCATCGTGTTTTTTGTTCAGCAAAAAGAGGAGGAATAAATTATGCGTCGATTGTAGCAATTTTGAATCATTCGATATCACTTATTTCATGATCAGTGTCTATTAGTGATAATAAGTTTATATATTAATTGACCCAATGGTTCTAGTTTGTTACACTGTATTTAGAAAAACATATTGAGCAAATAGATGGATAACGTCTGTAAGGTTGTTTTGTTTCTAGTTTAAAATCGTTACGTTAAGTATAATTCAATCCAGATAGATAACAAATAAGATAATAATTTTTGAAAATAACTTAAAAATGTTACAAACAACGGACTCGAAGATAAGTATTTCTGAAAAGAAACATGGTACTTCTACATTCCTTAAAATAAATACTTAATTAGAACGTGTTGACAAAAGTCACAATCCTCACGTCTGCAATATTTTTAATGAGCATTTCTACCTTTTGTGTAATGAAAAGCAAACATTTCCAGTCGAAACATTATCTGAAAATAAATTTTTTTCAACAGATTAGAATATGCGACATAAAATAATAATACCAAAAAATGTTAAAAAAATTATGATGTTGGTTATTGTATGATCTTTTATTTTATTCTCAATTGTGAACATTTTAACCTTTACTGCTGTTTTTATTTTACAGTTTTTAATATAATCAATTATTTTATTTTTAAGCTCCAATAAATTTATCACGGAAACTAATATACAGTGAGGTCCAAAAGTAACGGATAAATTCATTTTCTCCGTTAATAAGCGTGTAAAAGACAAATCCTGAAACGAGATATCACATGAACCCTCATGCCATTTAAAAAAATGGGGTATTCTCACCCCTTGGGGAGGGGTTTAAAGTAGGGGGTGGTTTTTTAGCGTCATAAAGTGTCATTTTAAATTTAAAAATTGACGTGTTTTAGGATTTTTCTTTTACACGCTTATTAACGAAGAAAATGAATTTATCCGTTACTTTTGGACCTCACTGTATACTTTATTATTGTTAGACACCTTAATAATCGACAAACATTAAGTGCTGAACATTTTCCCTCATCTATTCTAATTGGATATCCTCTGTGACCCATAATTTCGAATTTTCCATGCCAATATCGACCATATCAAAGCTTAAGGGCAGTATCTGTGAAATTGATCTGATGTTCGTTCAATATTGATGTGAATTCTAACTGTATTCAGGCTTATTTGGCTACCTGACTAAATAATATATTATAAACTTCGCCATGTTTCACTTATATGTTATACATTGATTTATTTAACTTGGAAAATGTTATTTACAATCTTATATAATTTAAATTATGAACTGGAAATTCCATTCACAACTTGTAATAGAAGTAATTCCATTGTAGCTTATTTATCAACTATCTTTAAATTTTTAAATACATCGCCAAAAATCAGTTTTTAAACCAATTACAGGTTGAAAAGGTAAGGTTTTTAAAATTTAAATAAAATTAGCTCTAATAATGATTATTTTAAAACGGTTTGTGTTAATCCATAGGAATACCAACCACTCGAAACATTTGTTGTGATAGTGTCCATTTGCACAACTGTCGAAGAAAGACTATCCAACAAAAATGCTATAATCTGGTCGTCGGATAGAAGGTTTGTCCATAGAGGAGAAATCATTGATACCATTTGTGGTGCTCGTGCCTTTTCGAGCACACAAAGTTTCTTTATTTAAAGATTTTTAGTTATATGCAATCGTTGGCGATCATTTGGTCTCTTCTTTTCTTTTTCAGTGATTTAATAATCACTGATTAAGATTCATTTTCTTTTTGAAAGGCTTTATGATATTATTCGTATGGATAGCAAAATAATCTCAACCTGTATAGAAAAAATATGGAAGATCACCGTTGCCAAGACAGGGGATCGTGGTTGATATAAAAAAGGCGAAACAAGTTTTTTGATAGATGATTATTTTTGATATTTCACAAAAAGTCAGATGTATTTATTTTGCTGCAGTAATACAAATTGTTATATATTCATTTTTATTTTATTTTAATTTTGGTGTAATGACCATTGCACTAAACCATTGCTTTAGGAACCAACTACTGCACTTTTTTAACCCCATATACCGCACAAAAGTGCTTCTTTAACAATTAATAGGATATGTTCGATTTTAATATTAGTTGCCTTCGTTTTCCAAAAGGCCATTTTCATATTACATCAATACAAAAATGTAACGCATAAGAAGCAGTAAAATGATTTGCGAGTTTTCTTTAAAACGAACCTTATACAAGCGACTCACTCAGGATGTTGTAAAAAGAAAAATGTGAATAATAGGGATATAAAAAATCTGTTGAAAGTGGTATGTTATATTCCTGCGGTTGAGTAAGTGTCGTATATTTTGGCAGTTCGCAATCATTATAATCTATAATTAGAATTAATAAAATAAAGTAAATGTAATAAAGTGCAATGTTGATATAAAAATATCTTAAATTCTACAGAAAACTACTAAAAAGCCTGGGACTAGTTTATCATTGGAAATAAAATTACTGGTAGAAGACAGCATCTAAGTCTAATTAACAAAAGAAAGGTTAGATGAATTTATTCAAATACACGCAAGTTCACTCAATCACAATATGAGTCAAATAGATATAGCCGAAATCCTTTAAGAGGATAACGACCAGAATCTTTTGGTCTCACAGAAGGGTTTTAAATAGAGAACGAATTTTTGGTACTATTACTGCAAAAACCGACTGCTTCACTTCTTCAATCCATATTTTTTAGTTTAAACGAGTCTCGGTGGGTGGTGGCAAAATTTCAAAGATAGAAGTTGTTATTATTGATACAATGTTTTCGAAAGCTTTTACAAATTGTTTTAAACACTACATTTTACCAGCCGTTTCTGTATATCTTCCTACATTAACAGCTTTGTACAAAATATAATATGTAACCATTTTTTATTAAAAAGACCTTTTTATTCTTTCCAGGAGTTTCTCATCTTACCACGCTTTTGGAAGACGATGGTTGTGATTTAGTTAACGTAGATCAAGTAAGTATCTCAACATTTTATTTTTAACAATATAATAGACGTTACAAGGTCGGTGGTGACTTATTAGAGTACGAGCTAGTTTACGGACGAGGCGACGTAGGAGCCAAGTCCGGAAATAAAAACGAGTACTGTAATAACACCTAACGACCATGTATCGTATTATATTTTATTTCATTCTGTTTTTATGAATTAATAAATTCATAAAATTTTTAACAGTAGTTCGTAACTTGACTAAAAATAGTTCGTAACTTAGTTAGGTCAAATTACCTTGAACGCCATCTGTCACTGTCAAATATTTTTTTTATTATTAAGATTTAATTGTTAATACAAAATTAAATAACATTGACTTCTTTTTAAATATGGATGTAAAAGTAAGCAATTAATTATTTTATTTTTATTTTATAGTCATTATAGTATTTTTTAATGTCAAAAATTAAAAGTAATTGTCTTCCCTTAAGCAATCAGAGCAGCGTTGCTAGGCAACACATTACAGTACCTGATATCGTAATGTTTTACTTACCGGCGCCAAATTGATTATAGGGAAGTGTATTTACTGGACAGGATGAAATAAAGGTTGTTTCTGATATTAAGTACTTAACAAAAAACAGGGAGTATAGAAGATATTTCAAAAAGAAAGACAGAAGGATAGATTAACTAGATATCTACAAATACTAACCAATTTTATTTTATATATTGTAATTATCGACAATAATTGCAGAAAGTTCGTGACCTATTTACATTAAAAACCAATTCATTACAGTTATAAAGTTTTTAATCTAAAGTAACCTATAGTGAATAGTGAGCATAATATCTGCACGCAATTCTGTGTTGATTTAATAATATATAAAATATTAAATACTAAAAATACGGAACTTGTTTTATAAAACGGATTAGAAATGAACTCAAAGCAACTTATGTTTCTCTTTTCGTACGTAATATTGAGGTATTAAATTTCAGCGCGTGAGCTCACGAATTAAGGTAACGGAAATTGTCTCTTTGTATTCCAGCTCGATAGGCTAATATCGCATTAATTAATTAACTTCATTTACAGGATTCATTTACCGGTGACCCTTCTACTATTGATTTTAATGCGGTTAAGAGTCAATTTGCCCTTAAAATATGAAGGTTTTATGAATATGCGCAATTGTGTTATGATTATTTATATCATTTATATTAGTTAACGTTAATATATTCTTGTATTAATTTCTAATAAATACTCGTATTAACCGATTGATTCACAAATCTATGCATATATTCTAGACATTTTCGAAAAGTATTATATTGTGATTCAATGTTGAAAAATTATTAAAAACTATATATATCAAGAAAAATAAGCTTTAAAGAGTAACTACCTACTATGTATAACATAGTATGTACACAGAAAACTGTTTGCTTCTTACAATGTTATTATATCAGTTGACTGAACAAAAATTGCGAAAACCCATGGAAAGCACGTTTCTGGTGACAGAAAGACGTACGATCCAACATTTAGTTACATATTTTTGCTGTCTATAAGGATAAAACAAACTGTAGTTAAATATTTGCTGACTGTTGAAGTTAATGAAATATTTATCAGGAATATTTGTCTTGACAACTATTGGAACAAACTCAAGAACTTATTCATTCTCTATTCCATTATTCTGTAATAGTGCAGCACTGAGAAAATGGTAATGAAATAATGTAATTTTGCTCAAGGATGATTATATTATTATAAATTGATTATAATACTGACACTGTTCATGAACTTCAGTCCCAAGGCAAAATACTACATACGTCGCAAACTTCAAGAAACATAATTGTAAAGGTTGTACATTTCTGTATGTGAAATATGATGCTTCTAATTGTGAAATGTACATAACTAACTTGAATATGTTTTAGCCCTTGACTTGATAATTTATATGTAATATGTATACGTATAACTACATGATTTTCAAATAAATTTCATACTTGGCGTACTAAATTAAAACTCAGGTTTAATTACACTCACCTTGTTCAGTTTTGCAGACTAGTGTTGTATATTTTAAAAAAAACTAACATTTAATTAATCTTTTAAAATTTATTGAGTAGCTAGTTTATTTTCACAAGAAATCATTCAAAAAGAAATATTAACAAGCATTGTTGCTATTATTTCCGAACATTGTATATTATACTACAATTATACCATATCAGTTTATTTGGATCTAAGATTGCTTAGTATCATGACAATGAAGTGAAGAACACAATTAAACCTGCCAGATCGAAGTATGAAAAGAAATATATTAAACACACACTTCATACAAATGTGGACTTGATAACTCTGAGAGGCCCAAAAACAGAATTCCAGACAACATTTAGCAAAAGGTTGAGGGAATTGTTTACAAAACACTTCAATGAAACTATATCCAGTAAATCATTAACTACTGCCCCTTTTAATTTAAAGAATGTTACAAAAGCCTTACAAAATTTTAAAAATGATTCTTCACCTGTTCCAGAGAATTTACCAGCAATCTTCTTACAGAAATGTTGTACATCCATTGACACTATGCTGGCTAAGACTATGAATGACTACATGACATCTGGGAAACTACCTACCTGTAATTTGGCACAAAGCACTTAAAAAAGGCACTAATATCTTTCACAGAACTTCCGCCATATTTGCCTAACCTGCAATTCTTGCAAAGTTATTGTAAAGCAAATGACAACGTTTCTGCTTGATAATAAAGTTCTCTCAAGTCTTAACATAGATTTCTGTTAAAGTGGCGACAAATCTTTTGAGTTGTTTGGATATATGTGGTCACGGAATCATGACAACAATACACCCTTAGATATAAAATATTTATGGATTTCGAAAAGGCATTCGATAAAGTTCCTCACAACTATTTTATCTACAAACTGGAACACTTTAGAATCAGAGAAGAGTTGTTGGAGTTAACAAAGAATCTTTTGCTTAGTCGCTCGTACAAAGTAAAAAATAATGGTGTTGTATCACAGGCATATCCCGGGATCAGTGGAGTAGGTACCACAGGGCTCTGTCTTTGGTCCCTTGTTGCTTCTCTTTTATATAAGCGATTTAACCTACGACATTAAAACAAACATGATGATAATGTAAAACTTTTTGGGAACTCATTTACTAACTCAGACGACTTAAACATGATTTAGATGTTAAACAGAATTGGGCTGCAATATGGAAAATAAAACACCATAAAAATAAGTGTTCTGAGTTAAAAATTGGAAATAAAGAAGATGTTACAACATACGTTAACAATAATGTAGAGCTACAGAATGTAAAAGAACAAAAGGTTTAGGAATTATAATAACATCTGACCTTAAATGGAAAAAACATCTAAATGAAACAAAAAAAGCCCTTATGTACCTCATACAAAAAGGCGTTATGCTGAGGAAAATCTATATCTCTTTAATTATGCCCAAACTAAAGTATGCTCAAGCTATATGGAATCTACATTTTGTCAAGGATATTCAAAAACTGAAAAAGGTGCAACAGAAAGTCACCCGGAGCTACAACACAATGATTCATATGAAAGTCGCCTATAAAGACTACAGTTAACTACCTTGACAGACAGAAGATTAAGAGGCGAATTTATAGAAACTCAAAAATAATGTCAGATTACTAGATCTTGGAATATTGCACATTCATTATCAACTACATCTAAGGGGACATTAAAAAAATTGGTGAAAGAGAGAACAGAGAAGTTAACTATAAGAGTTTTTTTGCCAAAAGAATATTCTATGCTTGAAACTCCTTGACGGAAGAAATGATAGCCGCCACTAGTGTGGATAATTGAAAAAAAAAAAAATTGACACAGAGGTGAACGTTTATGAATTGACAATTCATTATCTATACTAATATTATAAAGCTGAAGAGTTTGTTTGTTTGTTTGAACGCGCTAATCTCAGGAACTACTGGTTCGAATTGAAAAATTCTTTTTGTGTTAAATAGACCATTTATCGAGGAAGGCTTTAGGCTAACATCACGATGCAACTATTAGGAGCGAAGAAGTAATGGAAAATGTGAAAAAAAAACGGGGAAAATTATTGATCCTTGAGGGCTTTCATTGCGTGCGCTGCGAAAACGATTCAAGATACCAAAAATATATGTATGAAAGAATTATTCCTCTTGCAATGATCTAAAAAAATGTCCACGACAGTATATGTCTATATTTTAAGGCAATCAAATTTGGTCGAAATTAATTCATTATTTGTTAAGAATTGTATCAACGTAATAATATTAATCTACATCCAAATAAATGTGTTTTTGATTAAGAGTATTTAATTGTGAACAAAATTGTCTTTGACATCACTTAATTTCAATGAACATCTTAGAAGATATTACAATTTTAAAATAACTAGGACACCACCGTAAGGTGGGGCGCAGTAATTATCTCATATATTTAAACGAGAATTTCTTACTAAATTAAGTACTATAAAGCCACCGTACGGTGGTGCAGTGGATATCTTATATAAAATATCTAATATAAAAAAATCAATGAAAACAAAAAAAAAGCAAAATGGTAAAAACATGAAAAAATGAAAAATGGAAAAAAAGACACGACAGTGTTATGCGGTACAAAGTCCGCCGGAACAGCTAGTACACAATAATAGTGATCTGTTTAAGAACATGTACATGATTAACACTTGTATTGTATTCATCTTTTTTATATGTAATAGTCTCATCAACATTTGTGCCGATTATACTTTTATAATAATAATCTAATAATGATATTTAATATCAGAATTTTGTACTGAAATGTTCCTTCGATTGCCAAATTACATGTTGCTGGAAACAAAAAGTATAAAAGTATGTAAATTATTTATGAAAGTAAGACGTAAGTACTGACCTACTTACGTAATAAAATATCTTTTCTATAATTAGGAAGCTACAATCCAAAAGGAGACAAGCAAAAAGAATAAAATGTATATGTCATCGATTTTTATCTAAAACGAAAACACCTTTCAAAAGAAAATTCCAATTCCTCTTCGCTTTTCAAACATATTAGACTCTAAACAGATCTGATGTCTGATCGGAATTCAAGTATCAATGATTAAATTTCCACTTAACATGTTCTGTTTTAATGTCATCGAATTTTATTTTATCTACTGTACAAAAAGAATTCACACAACTTTGTTTTTGTAACTTAACATTTATAATTCCGTTTCCCATTAAATAGTGAGAAATAAAAAGAGGTTGAATTGTCCATTGAAACAACAGATACATTTTATTTTGTTCATTAACCCAGTAGGTTTGTTTACACGGTAGGCTTTTGGCTACTATTACAGGTTCACATAATTGTTTAAGAAAAAGTTAGTTTAATAAACCAAAGTACAATTTTTAATTAAAAAATTTGAAAGTAGAAACACTATGCGTTTACTAGTAAATTTTAACCAGGAAATATACCTACTGAAATCTATCCGAAGTATTCAATTTAAACAAATTTTTATCTCTGGTGAAGTTTAATCTGATTATTTTAAGTATTTATACGAGGGTTGTCTTTTTAGTTTTGCATATTGCCATAAAGCAAAAAATATGTAGACTTAAATTACTTTATTGCTTTTCAAAATATGTCCCACCCAGATCGATACACTACGTACGTTCAAACCAACTGGTAATACACTTATTCCAGTCTTAAGGTGACACCTGCAAAATTTTAAAGGCACCGATGGCTTCTTCTGACGACTGGAATCGATGTTTTGAAGCCCTAAAAACTTGATTGTCTTTTGGGACAGTTTGAGCTCTTATGTAAGAGTAGGATGATCCGCCATTGTGTGTTGCTTTGTCGTAGTTCGCGATAATTTCTGTTAAACAAGCGTTTATATACCATTTGGAAGCATCTGTTCTTCGATCTTCCAAAGCAGTTTTTGCCCCTTGACCAGATTTTAACACAAAAATTGCGACCATTTTCTTTGATAAATTTTGAGAACGACTCACTTTTGTTGGTTTTTCCTTATCGTGAAACACCCACTCAGCGGATTGGCGTTTATTTTCCGGCTCGTGGGAGTAAATCCAAGATTCATTGCCATTCACAATACTATATACATTTTTTGAGCTTCCCTTGTTAAATCGTTCCAATGTTTTTCGACACAAATTGACGCAAACCGCTTTTTGCTCTTCTGTGGGCAAATGATGGATCCACCCAGTGCTTCATGTGGGATCTTTTGGATCGAGGTCTTTGAAATGCCCACATTATGTTAAATAGCGTTCATCCACGACCACGTTGAAATTCGCAATACCAGGGGGAAATAATTGACTGGTGTGGTGCTCCCTTCCCAAACGCAGAAAGTATTTTAGTGAGAGACTGCTGTTGGGATAATCCTTTCAAAAAATTGCTCTAAAATGTTCTCGATTAAGATCCATTTTTCGACCGACTTGCTAATTTTAAAAAGTAACTGTACCTACACGACTTGTTGTATCAGAATGAAACTCAGGATTTACGTCAACAAAATATTGAGGTTAGATTTGTCCCTGAAGATTTATTGGAGGTGTCTTCTAAGCGACTATATGCAAAACTAAAAAGACAACCTTCGTATTTCATTAGTCATCAATCCAAGAAACAAATGATCAAAGATCGCAATACCAGGGGGAAATAATTGACTGGTGTGGTGCTCCCTTCCCAAACGCAGAAAGTATTTTAGTGAGAGACTGCTGTTGGGATAATCCTTTCAAAAAATTGCTCTAAAATGTTCTCGATTAAGATCCATTTTTCGACCGACTTGCTAATTTTAAAAAGTAACTGTACCTACACGACTTGTTGTATCAGAATGAAACTCAGGATTTACGTCAACAAAATATTGAGGTTAGATTTGTCCCTGAAGATTTATTGGAGGTGTCTTCTAAGCGACTATATGCAAAACTAAAAAGACAACCTTCGTATTTCATTAGTCATCAATCCAAGAAACAAATGATCAAAGATAACAGTTAAATCAATGTTTATATCTCATAATTTTTGTTGATTTATAGCTGAAAATAGTTTAATTTTCCTTTTGAATCAATTGTTATTTTTAACTAATCAATCAAATTTATTATAATTAACATTAAATTATTTCTAAGACATCCATTTTATTGAATTTAATATACGTTTGTTTTGGGATAAATCCGAACATATTTATAGGTTTTCAAGGTACTTAAAGTTATACAAACTTTTTCCATATATTTATTAAATTCTTTCGGATAATACTCCCATTCATCAATTTGCTCTATACTACCTTATCTGTATATTTTGATAAAAGATCGATATTTTGATTGGATGTTTTGCATATTTATTATTTATTTATATTGCTCTAAAAATTGTGTTGGCGTAGAGCAAAACTAAGTTTATTTTAGATTAGTTCTGTATCGTATTAAAGGTAGATACGTGTATCTCTTGCTGAATATAGGAGATTTTCTTGAAAAACTGTATTGTGTGCAGATTTTGCTAGTAATAAAATAAAACATGGTAGTCGAGGGACTACTTTTTTCAGTTTTTTACGATTTTTACAATTTTTCATAGTTATTTTCAACATATTTCCAGGTTTTTAGCAAACTAATTTTTAAAACATCTGTCATGGAATTTTTAAAGTTATACTTCTATTCGTGCACTCGGTGGAAAAGATTTGTGTACAGTTAAATGAGAAAAATCATTACATATGTAATGGTGTGAGTAAGAGAGAGACAGGCACACTTATAAGGTATATTGGTCGGTAAAAACAAAGATGAAATATTTACCACATGTAATTAGTCATAACTATAAGTCCTTTGAATACCGTTTCAACATTCAGTACATTGAAAAGAGATAGATATACAAAAAACAGTCTGAACTAATGTATGCATATCATAGTGACGGACCACATGATTATGTGACAGATTATTTTATTATTCTGTCACGTAAGTTAACATATTAAGTTTAGTATTTTATATTAATGATATTAATAATAATAATATTCAGTAATGAGTATTGTATTGTAGTCTAAAATACCGTCACATGGTTGCAGTATTTCCTGCACTATGGTTTTGAGGTTGTTGGCTACATAAACAGAGTTTTTACGAATAGTCGAGGAAATAAACCACTAAAACCTCCGAATTTTGTAACGTAAGAAGGATCGGAATGCGTTTTTTTGCATTGGATTCGTTAAAGTATCAGGAAATTTGTCGCTATATTTTATAATGTAAAAATGGAAATTGCATTTCTGCATTCGAAAAGTACATTCCGAACAGACAATAGAGAGAAAACTTACAACTTGGTAAGTATTGCTGAAAATGGGTTCAATTTATATACTCGGGGTTTTTGGAGTCGCTGAACACGAATATTACGATTCCGAAAGTCTCCGCGGCACTTAATTCTTAATTCTCCTGGGGTTTTATGTAAATTCTGTACGAAATCAGTGCACACTTGGTACTCGGTGGTTTTTTGAGTCGCTAAATACGATTATAATAATGGCGATGGTGTTCGAAACACCTTTTTATGCAAATTCGATACAAAAAGAGTGTGCACACGGTACTAGGAGGTTTTTGGGGTCGCTTACCACGAATATCATCTAATGATTTTGCCAAATCATTCGCATACAAATTTATGAATCCATGCCCGTGCATAGAAGTATAACTTCTGCCGGCAGTTCCATTGACTGCCACACTAGTTTTTTTTTATATTTAGAATTAAGACAAACAAGAAATAACATTAAGGAGAAATCAAAAAAATGTCACATCCAGAATGACCGAACTTGCGATCTCTACCTCTAGCTGAAGTAGATAAATGCGCTTCCGGCTATGTAGGTAGCGATCGCAGGTTCGAATCCTTTCAGATGTGACATTTTATCTATCTGTCCTTATAGTTATTTCTTGATTTTTTAATTTCTAAATTTCTATTTTTTTTCAGGTTTTTGACAATTTCCCAAGATTTACACAATTACAACAAATAGTGGAACAGTTTTTGGTGTAGTTTTTGTAAGGCATCATCTACAATATGTCCCATAAGAAGCATAGCTTCAAAAATGATTAAAACACAATAAATATTATTTTACATAACTACCTGTATGTATTAAATAATAACCCGTCCTGGTAATGAACTGTTTCTACGATCTCTTAGTCCGACACAACATACCATAAGACGCATAGCTTTAATAATATTTCTAAGAAAGTATTGTTAAGTATGTTTTACTTTAAACGATTTTAATAATACAAAATGTCGACATAATAATAAAATGGGATACGTAGAGTTAAGAGAACAAGAAATTTTTAAATACAAAGAAAGAATAAAACTTGAAATATAAAGAAAGCAGAAGTCGAAACTTAACCGGGTGCTATTTTCGCTATTAACATACAAACATTTCCATTTGAAGCATGTTTAGCAAAACAATAATAAAATTTAAAATTCCTTTGCCTACTCTTTGCAATAAGCATTAAATATTAAGTATGTAGTTGACCAGATCCTGTACGAACTTCAGCTTTAAAATTCACCCTGTTAAGCGAATGGCGCACTCAATTACTTGATGCTCAATTAAAACTTAACAACTAAAACTTTCGTGCGTAGAAGATGTTGCACAATGATAAAAATGACAAATTATCCATAGAAATGTGTTTATAAATACGTAGTGCCTAATAAAAGTCTCACTAATTTGCTTCGATTTTACAGATTTCTGAACAATAAGTTAAAGTAACAAAGATAACAACCGTATAAGTAAATATTATTTTGGTTATATTAGCTACTTCATCTCATTGTTTACAAATCTGTGGGTTTGAATAAAATAACACTTTTCACAATTAAGCACTACGTATTTAGAAACACATTTATATGGATAATTTGTCATTTTTATTATTGAGCCACACCTGCGCGTGAAAGTTAAGTGTCGCGCCACTCGCTTAACAGGGCGAATGAAGAACTCATATATATACGTGACATCTTCCTCTGATTCTGAAAAAATATAAAACTTTTTGGCTTTGGCGTAGAGGGGATCATGGACTACTTCACGTTTAACAATTTTTCAATAGTTTTGATAAAGGTTCGCATTAGAATTAAAAACATACTTTTTAAATATATCCATAAATAGGGAAAACTACAAAAAAAAGGATCTATAATTATTTCTTTAACTGTTTTTTTTCTACATATATTATAAACTATTTATTGAGTGTTTTTTCTACATATTTTATAAATTTATATCTGAAATGCAATGCTTTTCATGTTTCCTTATCCTTTGTGTCACTTCAAATTAACCCAGAGTGTCCTATTAAAAATATAGTAGCCATATTACAAATAACCATTCTTTTAGAAATACCATTAAGAAGATACCCTATATAATGTAATGATTTATAACTCGCTAAATCGTTTTCAGTGTTTATTACTTAAATCCCAATTTTCAAGCAATTTTGGGTAGTTAATCGTATTACAATGCCCCATTTTCACCCTGCTAAATATGAGTGACACATAATAAAATTTTGTCATTGTTTCAGATTTTTGATTGGCCGGTTGCACGACCAGTGGAAGATGATGAATTGCTTGTCATCGAATTGTTTTCCAGAAACCGATTGTTTTCCGATAAACTGATCGGTACGTACAAGCTTGTTTTACAGAAGGTTGTGAAAGATGGAAAGCTATCAGTCACGGATAGCATGGTGGATGCAAATAACAAAACATTACCGGTGAGTAGCATTTTTGAATGTTTTTCAGATTACTTAAAATGTAGTACATTTAGACAGTACAATAAATCTACAATAAATAAAACATGTAATGTTTGATGGTTACCTAAAAAAAAATATATACAATTGGTAACCGACTTCAAAAAAAGGAGAGGTTTCACAATTCGACCGCATATATGTTTTCTTATGGTTGTTCGCGAATAACTTCGTCGTTTATAGACCGATTTGGATGATTTTATTTTTTGTTGGATGGAAGATATTTTAAAGGTGGTCTCACGATAAAGAAATCAGAGTCTGATCTTGGGAGACCAGAGAAATCGGGGGTAACTTTCACTATTTAAAATTGGTGAGAGCAAATGCGCATTCACCATTTATTTGAATAAAATTTCTATAGTTTTTAAGTAATTAAATTCGTTATTTAGTAACCGACTTCAAAAAAAGCTAGACCATTATGTATGTATGTTTGTCCGCGATCATCCCACAATTAACTGAATCAATTTGGATTCTTAAGGACTAAATAAATCATGATTTTTTGTTGGTTTTTAAGCCTTCGATATGGCGACTTTTTATAACCGACGACCTAATCAACATTTCAATTTGATTAACTTTGTCGTTTATAAACCGATTTTGATGATTCTTTTTTTGTTGGCTAGAAGATATTTTAAAGGTGGTCTCATGATAAAGAAATCAAAGTCTAATCATGGGAGACCAGAGAAATCGGGGGTAACTTTCACTATTTAAAATTGGTGAGAGCAAAGGCGCATTCACCATTTATTTGAATAAAATTTCTATGGTTTTTAACTAATTAAATTCGTTATTTAGTAACCGACTTCAAAAAAGCTGGACCGTTATGTATTAATGTTTGTCCGCGATCATCTCAGAATCAACTGAATCAATTTGGTTTTTAAAGGACCAAATAAATCTTGATCTTTTGTTGGTTTTTGAGCCTTCGATATGGCGACTTTTTATAACCGACGACCTAATCAACATTTTAATTTGATTAACTTCGTCGTTTATAAACCGATTTTGATGATTCTTTTTTTGTTGGATAAAAAAGTCAAAGTCTGATCATGGGAGACCAAAAAAATCGAGAGTAACTTTCACTATTTTAAATTGGTGAGAGCAAATGCGCATTCACCATTTATTTGAATAAAATTTCTATAGTTTTTAAGTATTTAAACTCGTTATTTAGTAACCGACTTCAAAAAAAGCTGGACCGTTATGTATGTATGTATGTTTGACCGCGATCATTCCACAATTAACTGAATCAATTTGGTTTTTAAAGGACTAAATAAATCATGATCTTTTGTTGGTTTTTAAGCCTTCGAAATGGCGACTTTTAATAACCGACGACCTAATCAACATTTCAATCTGATTAACTTTGTCGTTTATAAAACGATTTTGATTATTATTTTTTTGTTGGCTAGAAGATATTTTAAAGAAATTAGGGTCTGATCATGAGAGACCAAAAAAATCAGGGGTAACTTTCACTATTTAAAATTGGTGAGAGCATATGCGCATTCACTATTTATTTGAATAAAATTTCTATAGTTTTTAACTAATTAAGATCGTTATTAAGTAACTGACTTCAAAAAAAGGTGGACCGTTATGTATGTATATTTGTCCGCGATCATTCCACAATTACCTGTATCAATTTGGTTTTTAAAGGACTAAATAAATCATGATTTTTTGTTGGTTTTTAAGCATTCGATATGGCGACTTTTTATAACCGACGACCTAATCAACATTTCAATTTGATTAACTATGTCGTTTATAAACCGATTTTGATGATTATTTTTATGTTGGATAGGAGATATTTTAAAGGTGGTCTCATGATAAAGAAATCAAAGTCTAATTATGGGAGACCAGAGAAATCAGGGGTAACTTTTACTATTTAAAATTGGTGAGAGCAAAGGCGCATTCACCATTTATTTGAATAAAATTTCTATAGTTTTTATCTAATTAAGTTCGTTATTTAGTAACCGACTTCAAAAAATGCTGGACCGTTATGTTTGTATGTTTGTCCGCGATCATCTCACAATCAACTGAATCAATTTGGTTTTTAAAGGACCAAATAAATCTTGATCTTTTGTTGGTTTTTGAGCCTTCGATATGGCGACTTTTTATAACCGACGACCTAATAACATTTTAATTTGATTAACTTCGTCGTTTATAAACCGATTTTAATGATTATTTTTTTTTTGGCTAGAGGATATGTTAAAGGTGGTCTCATGATAAAAAAGTCAAAGTCTGATAATGGGAGACCAAAAAAATCGAGGGTAACTTTCACTATTTTAAATTGGTGAGAGCAAATGCGCATTCACCATTTATTTGAATAAAATTTCTATAGTTTTAACTAATTAAATTCGTTATTTTGTAACCGACTTCAAAAAAGCTGGACCGTTATGAATGTATGTTTGTCCGCGATCATCCCACAATCAACTGAATTAATTTGGTTTTTAAAGGACTAAATAAATCATGAATTTTTGTTGGTTTTTAAGCATTCGATATGGTGACTTTTTATAACCGACGACCTAATCAACATTTCAATTTGATTAACTTCGTCGTTTATAAACCGATTTTGATTATTCTTTTTTTGTTGGCTAGAAAATATTTTAAAAGTGGTCTCATGATAAAGAAATCAAAGTCTGATCATGGGAGACCAGAGAAATCGGGGGTAACTTTCACTATTTAAAATTGGTGAGAGCAAATGCGCATTCACCATTTATTTAAATAAAATTTCTATAGTTTTTAAGTATTTAAATTCGTTATTTAGTAACCGACTTCAAAAAAAGCTGGACCGTTATGTATGTATGTATGTTTGTCCGCGATCATTCCACAATTAACTGAATCAATTTGGTTTTTAAAGGACTAAATAAATCATGATCTTTTGTTGGTTTTTAAGCCTTCGAAATGGCGACTTTTAATAACCGACGACCTAATCAACATTTCAATCTGATTAACTTTGTCGTTTATAAAACGATTTTGATTATTATTTTTTTGTTGGCTAGAAGATATTTTAAAGAAATTAGGGTCTGATCATGAGAGACCAAAAAAATCGGGGGTAACTTTCACTATTTTAAATTGGTGAGAGCATATGCGCATTCACCATTTATTTGAATAAAATTTCTATAGTTTTTAACTAATTAAGTTCGTTATTAAGTAACTGACTTCAAAAAAAGGTGGACCGTTATGTATGTATATTTGTCCGCGATCATCCCACAATCAACTGTATCAATTTGGTTTTTAAAGGACTAAATAAATCATGAGATTTTTTGTTGGTTTTTAAGCATTCGATATGGCGACTTTTTATAACCGACGACCTAATCAACATTTCAATTTGATTGATTGATTAACTATGTCGTTTATTAACCGATTTTGATGATTATTTTTATGTTGGATAGGAGATATTTTAAAGGGGGTCTCATCATATAGAAATCAAACTCTGATCATGGGAGACAAGAGAAATCGGGAGTAACTTTCACTATTTAAAATTGGTGAGAGCAAATGCGCATTCACCATTTATTTCTTAGGGTTTCTTAGAGGATTGAGGTCCTTGCAAGCAGCAAAGTGTTTTAAGTGTATGTTGACTCGCTGAATCCGAATATAAAACCTACTTTTTGATCAGTTGTCTTGGGAATTTTAAATATAAGTTTTTATAAGGTCTGCGTACTACGAAGATTGAGTATTGTAAAGAAAGTATTACTGAAAATCTGCAGGCCACCCGGAGCGGTAAAGTCCGTGGAAATTATAGAGCATGCGAGTGAGTCTCTTTGAAGTTCTATAACTTAAAGAAAAATCGACTTAATTACACTCACCAAAGCTCAAAATGTTTTTCTTGAATTGCAGAATAACTAATAAAATACATATCAAAATTTATTTAATAGAGCAACAAAATATGCTTATAAACAAATAAATCTCAAAAATGTTCGGCTTTAATTTGATATATATTTGTTATAAACAATTTTTTCACAAAGAGTTTTCTGTAAGCTTCTTTTATTTCCTTTAAAATGAACTTTAAATAAATTAAATCGGTTAATTGGAAGCCGAGATATAAGTAAAAAACCAAGCCTAATTGGTCCTTTTGCAAATAAGTTTTTGCAATATATCGGGTTCTAATCAATCGATTTTAACAATTAAATTGTTTTTAACAAATTCCCAAGGTAACCGCTTTTGCTTTTTGTATAAGATTTACAAGATTTTATCAAACTTAAGCTGACCAATTACTGCCTAAATGATATAGATACTAGAAATTTTCAAATAATAGGATTCATTTTCAGTTTATTCGAAACTGCCATTATTAATTGTAATAAAAAGCTACAAGTATCCACTTACTCGACGGTTTTCCCTTGTTTCATTGAAAGATTAGGTACCATCATTACTGCGAATCTGGCTTTATTGGTTTATTTTTCTTTTTCGCTTGTCTAATTCTAGAAAAAAGTAAACCGTTTTTATCTGCGTTTTAGTGACTTTAAAAATGTTTTTTTGCAAGTCTATAGGTCCGTTGTCAAATTGAAGCTGTACTGTGTGGTTTTTAAAAACATTTTGATAAAATAATAATTTTTCAAGATTTTTCCAATTTAAGATTTTTAGAATTTATAATCCGTTTTTAATTATTTGTGGTTTTTTAATTTTTTTTAACCTTTCATCATGCTTTTGTTCTTCGTAAATATTCAACTTTTTTATGTTTTAATTTTTTTTTATTAATTCTATGCTTCTTCAAGGTCTGCCAGTTATACCCACAATTAATAATACAATAAATAGTGTGATTACATTTTTTAACTTTCAGTACTATTACCAGGAGGTCTCATGAGAAGTACAGCTATAAAATTTAGTAATACAAAATAATTTTAATGCTATATAATAAGTTAGCTATGCGATGAATTCTTGAATGCGTGTTAGTTTTTCTCTTGAAACGGGAGTGAAGTATATCCCATGTAACACTTTATTCTCTTACTAGGTGCACCCGCGACGTCGTTCGTATGGCGTGTTAATTGTTGTATAAAAATTTCTCCCCTAACCCCGTTAAAGGGGTGTGAGGAGAAATTTTTATACACCAGATGTTAAGTTAAAAAAAAACAAATACATCTGTGAAAACCGCATTTGAATCGGATCAGTAGTTCATCTGATGCGCGCACAAAATAAAGGACAGACAGACGTACAAAAAAAAATAACCAAATTTTTGGGTTCTATATCAATGAACCCGCGACGTTGTTCGCGTGATGTATTGATTGTTGTATAAAAATTTCTCCCCCCCCCACACCTTAAAAGAGGTGGGGGAAAAATTTTTATACACCAGATGTTAAGTTAAAAGAAGACAAATACATATGTGAAAACCGCATACGAATCGGATCAGTAGTTTTCATGTGATGCGCGCACAAACATTTAGATAGACAGACAGACGTACAACAAAAAATCTAACCACATTTTTGGGTTCTATATCGATGTACCCGCGACGTCGTTCGCGTGACGTATAGATTGTTGTATAAAAATTTCTCCCCCCACCCGTAAAACTGGTTTTCCCAACATTTCCCTTCACTGCTCTGCTCCTATTGATTGCAGCGTGATGTAAAGTATCCTATAACCAGCTCAGGAGTATGAAAAATAATTGTACCAAGTTTCGTTAAAATCCGTCGAGTCGTTTTTGTTTCTATAACTGTTATACAGACAGACAGACTGACAGACAAAAATTTTACTGATTTCATTTTTGGCATCAGTATCGATCCCTAATCACCCCCTGATAGTTATTTTGGAAATATATTTCATGTACAGAATTGACCTCTCTACAGATTTATTATAAGTATAGAAGAAGATAGATTTCGTCCACCAAAACGTCTCAGAAGAATCATAGACCAAAAACTATGTATCCAATAAAAAAAGGCCAAAGTTGAGTAAGATTTACATTTAAACAACTTGATCGCATAGACTAATTAACTAGATTAAATTAAATTTTATGTTAACGTTTTGTTAATGGCCATCCACAGATTTGTAAACAAGTAATATTAATCAATTTCACACTTGTAAAACAAAGATTATGAAATGATTTTCGGCGTTTGTAGAAAGTAAACAAGCACACGACATTTGTTGTGCTGACTTTAGTCGGTCAATAATTTGTAACAAAGGAAATACACACGCCAAGGGACATGTATTTATATTTAAAAATATAAACTATTTCAGATGAACTGCATAGATTAAAATTATTACCATATTAAATACGGTTTTAACGGATCGCGTAAAATTAAATTTCCGTAATCTAGGTCGTGATATTGAGGGAGTTAATTAGTTATTTTTATAAGAAGTAATTAGTGTTGCAGCGTTTACTTCAGTCTTTAAGTTTGCACATACCGTATAGATACACTTTCTAAGATAACTGACATAATTAGAATTATATAATATATAATACCAAAACAGAGATTAAATTAAAAAAAAAGTTGCAGTCGTGGCCTTGACTGCTCTGGATGTTAATTAAGTTAAAACAGCTCTCTTTGACAATATCCTTTTCTCATAACATTCTGATTAGACAAGTTTTCACAATTTATCCAAATTTTCATAATTTTTCTAATTTTTTAACGTTTTTCCAGTTTTTCTGAATTTTCATGGTCTTTTCTGTCATGTATTTTAATAAACAAAATAACGCTGTTTGGTGCTTTTTTTAAATGATGTTCAGCACGATCACTAAAATGTTTTATAAGAAACATAGCTTAAAAAATAATTGAAACAATAACTGTTATTCTATATAACTATACGTAGGCATGCACGTTTAATGCTTATCACGGGATAGGGGTACCTATATAACGCTTTCTTCTGCTGCTCATTCTACATTCACTCCATCTACCAAAACGTCTCATAAGAAAAATATATACTAATATAATTAGTGGGAAAATGTGTTTGTGTGTTTGTCTGTCTTTCAGGTCAAATCAGAGCAAAAGATTGGTTTGATACTTGAAAGGCTGAAGAGTGACATGGTCTACTTTTGTTCTTTCTATTCCCCCACCCCACTAAAATATTGGGTGAGCATTCCTCAATTTAAAACTTGGTATGCGGACTCTTTGTAGCTAACGAACAATAAGTGCATCATTTTTTTTTAATCTGTCCTCATCACCTTAAAAGAAGGACTTTCTGCAATGTTCAAGCGAGAAAGCCAAAAATTGGTTCGCGGACTATTTGTTACTAAAGAAAAATACTTTTACCATTTTTTTTAAATCCAACTTTTAAAAGAAGGTGATTGTTTGTACGGGACTTTCGTCAGTTTTAAAAGCAACCCGCTAAAAATTGGTATACAGACAGAAAAGTACTTGAATAAGCATTTCTTAAAATAAATTAAATGAAACAATATTAATACATTAAATTTATTCAACCTTTAAGAAAAAAAAGCTCAAATGATAAGAAGCTACCAACGGCTTTCGATAGATGGCACTAACGCTGCACATATTGTATTCCCAAATGGAAAGACATAATATCGCCTACAGTAGGTAGTGTTGTGTTGGGAAATTTCTTCTGCATTCTGTTTTGTGTTCTGTAGGGAAACTGCAGTACAAAAGCAAGTAGCTTATAAAATATAATAAAGTTTAAATATTATAACAAAGACTTTTTACTTTTATAGAAGAGATATGGTTAATTTAGGTGTTGTGTTAGTTGGTTTAATTTAATTATACACCGCTAATACTTTTATAATTAAATGAAAAACGATAACAACAAACACTATAACCACTGTTTTTATCATAAACTTCAAAGAGAACATATTTACAGTTCAAATTAAATAAATTATTTCCGTTAAAATAATTAAATAATTTGTAATTTAACAAATGAATAAATAGTAAATTTTATGCAAAATCACAGTAGTTTGTAAATTAGTGTCTAATTAATAGAGAATAATGTAGGTATATTCATATATCAGTTCACTTTCCATTACTAAACCTATATGCATATATTTTATCTTCATATTACCATACTAATTTTATTAGTTTCCTATTAGGTACTGTTTACAAGATAAAAAAATTCTTTATGAAGTGATGACAAGAGACATAGTTTACAAACTGAGAAAAGGTGGATGAAAATTAATTCATAAGTGGCCCCATCTTTACTCCAAAAATGGAACTACGACAGTCGCTTTGCATCTTAAAAGTACCTTCGGCATGGTAATAACATAAAACGAACAGAGCGTTTGTGACAGTCTTATATAACAAGATGTAAGAGATGATACAAACGTAGTGCCGTGCTGTCAATAAGGTAAAGATGGGGCCACTTGCGAATGGTTTCTACTTTCGCAAGTTTAGTCGATTCATACAGGGGATGTCTTTTCATTAGTGACTGAAGAGACATAACCTATAATACACTCATTAGCTTAAAAAAAGAGCGAAACACGTGTCTGTAGTTGGTTTTGCCCCTGTATGGGCTGATTAATATCCTTATACTCCTATTTCGCAGCATCTACCGGTGTATTGAGTTAGAAAATCTAAACACACACCAATCCAGTTTAAAACTGGATTTATTATTGACAGCACGGCACTAGATACGTTTGTATCATCTCTTACATCTTGTTATATATATATATATATATATATATATATATATATATATATATATATATATATATATTATAACATATATGAAAATACCTTGAAAATTTTTTTTCTTTTAATATAGATGTGAATAAGGTAAGATTCAAGTTAATTTCTTTTATTTTAATGATTATTACTTCAACATATATATTCCTATCTATTCTCTTTCAAAGGGTCAGAGTTCAAAAAATCTCAACTAATAAAAGGATTCAAATTTAACTAATATTGAAAATTTCAACAAAAAAAAATAATAAAATTCAACAATCATATACCAACTTATGTTTTTGAACGATAATTCTAATTTGACTTTAACCTTACTGTTTCTTATCGTTTTGTGCGCATTGACACATTACCTTCAAAAATCAAACATCGTTAAATCAAGGGTTATGAAAAATTCTGAATTTTGTAATCAATAAATCAAATTAAACTTATCAAAGAATGAAAAAAACAACTTATTTAAACAGTGAAACAGTGTACAAGTGAAATTAAATGTTCATCAAATACAGAAAAATCAAACACAGGAATGTTCTTTATTAAAAAAAAAATTGGAAATTGATACCGTGTTTTGAAGCTTTTGTATTCTCTCTGGACAAACTAAGGCACAGGCTATCCTTCCCTATTCGAATCCACCATTTCCCAGGACATCAATGATATACGGACACTTTATAGATTTAGACGAATAAATTTGCTTCTCATCCGGAACTAATCTGCTCTTGCATCAAATGGTAAGTAAACTAATACTCTCTTTCTTATTAGAAACTAGTTTTACTTTAGTTAAATTACTCAGGAAGCATTTATATAAATGAACTGCTCATCATACCATTTCTAACATTCATTTCTCCATATATATGAACTTTAGTTCTTACCAGTGGATATCAGGAGTTGTCTTGTGGTTTGGTTAACACTTTTTACTACTTTTATACTTTCTTTTATAAGTATTTTAAAAAAAAATCGAAATTTTAACGGAGCAAAATTTATTACATGTTATCACTTCAAAAGCCCAAAAACAAGAGAGAGATTCAGAAATCAACAACTTAACAACTGAATCCCCAAACAATCTTACACTATCATTATTATGTTCTATTCGCCTACTAAATTATTGATCAAATAAAATTACTAAAAATCTAATACTTAATTCCTTATTTACATTTTAATACAATAGACATTCTTTTAAAATTTGCTAAACTTTTGATGAGTTGTTAATTTTATAATATCTTTCGCCTACTAATTATTTGTCAAATCAAATTGCTAAAAATCTAATACTTAACTCATTATTTACATTTAATACAATAATCATTCTTTTAAAATTTGCTATACTTTCAACGAATTATTAACTTTATAATATCTTATCTACAATATAATCTAATATCTTTCTATTTTCAGAACTTTTCATTTGGAAATTAAACTAATAACAAATCACAATATGGCTTGAAAACAAACATTGTCTATTTTGAAAGTAAGTACAATTTTTTTATTTCCTTCTATGAGTTCTAATGTTTTATACTGAAATTTATGTAAAACTTTACATTGATGTCTTAACATTTGGTTTTCTTATTTCATTTTATCTTAATTTATTTAAAATCAGTTTTAATTACTAAGGTATCGTAAAATTTATAAACTTTTTTAATATTTACTCTCGTTATCTATTTGATACATGATTATTAGAATTTTATATGTTATAGATAAATTATATTAGTTTGATTCTTTGAATATCTCTTATATGTACTTGTATATTTTAATTTCTCAGTTTGTTTTATTTTCTCTTTTTAGGTATTGAGAAGAAGACGATTATAAATTATACCAAATTTACTACATTTGCACTCTGCCTTGGAATGAGAATATATTTTCCTTTTCTCTATTTTTATTAATTTTCTTTATATGTACTTGATATGCATTTTTCTTTGTGGCGCACGTTCCTGGAATGGAATTTTGGAACGTGATCTGCTATTTGTTAATTGGTTGTCAAGATTAAGTATTTTTTTATTGATATGTTTTTGTTAGATTATTTTGTTTTGTATTGTTTTGAGAGTTAAGATGTATTAATTGGATTGTCATGAGATTTAGAAAGGTTGTCATAAACAGAAAGTAATAAAAAAATATTGAATTGATTAAATGGATTTGAATTTATAAATTCAAAAAATAAAGAAAAAACTAAGAAAAAGTAAAATCCAAAAGCATAACATTAAATAAAAAGCAAAAAAGTCAGAGCTGGAAAGTGGTAGAAGGAGCTGAGAGGCAAGAAATAGAAAGTAGAGCAGCTGAAAGAAGGAGCAAATAGAAAGAAACCAAAACTATAGAAGGTATAGAAAAAGGGGTTAAGTAACAGAAAAAGAAGTGGAGTAGGAAGAAGAGGAGAAAATATTTTTTTTATATTTATTGTTTTATTAGGACAATCATATTAGAATTATTTTATTTGATAATGGCAGAGGACAGGTCCTATTAAGCCCGATAGATAATATACAATCAAAACACCTATGGTAAATACATATGATTAAATAAAGAAAAACCAACTATAACCTAAGATATAGATACAAATAATTGGGAGTCTAATTTGTTTTTGAAATAACATTAAATAAAAAGCAAAAAAGTCAGAGCTGGAAAGTGGTAGAAGGAGCTGAGAGGCAAGAAATAGAAAGTAGAGCAGCTGAAAGAAGGAGCAAATAGAAAGAAACCAAAACTATAGAAGGTATAGAAAAAGGGGTTAAGTAACAGAAAAAGAAGTGGAGTAGGAAGAAGAGGAGAAAATATTTTTTTTATATTTATTGTTTTATTAGGACAATCATATTAGAATTATTTTATTTGATAATGGCAGAGGACAGGTCCTATTAAGCCCGATAAATAATATACAATCAAAATACCTATATTAAATAAAGAAAAACCAACTATAACCTAAGATATAGATACAAATAATTGGGAGTCTAATTTGTTTTTGAAACTGTTAACACTTTCAGAGTCTATTATTTCGTTTGGTAAACTTTTCCAGGCATCAAAAATTCTATTACTCAGAAAACCCTGTCTGTTACGGACACGAAAAGCTTCCTTCTTCAGTTTGAATAAGTGTCCTAGGTGTCTGTAGTAACAATTAAGTGAAAACGCTACTTAAAGATTAAACAAGTTATATTTTATAATCCTAAAGGAAAGGATTGGGTCACGTTGTTAGGTTTGTGGTAGATAATCTTTCTTCATACGTCATACGTGGGTCTAACATGACCAAAGGAGTCTAGTTGTGCATCTTTGCACTTTTTCGTTCATGAACTAAGTCCGGATACCACGCGGGGCCAACGTATTCGAGGATGGGTCGAATGAAACACTTATAGAGCCAATAGTAGGTGTCGAAGGATGCTTTAGTAAAAGCTTTTTGAATTAAAAACAGTTTAGATTTTACCCGTTTACATATATGCGAAACATGATCAATCCACGTCAGGTCTGAGTTCACTATTAGTTAGCCCAAGATCGATATGTGAGGAGACTGTGTTTAATGATTGATCATTAATAGAATACGATAGTTGCGGATTGTTTTTTCCAAGGTGTAACAGGACACACTATTCAACATTCAACGGAAGCAACCAGTTTGAATACCAGTCTTGAATACTGTCTAGATCAGCCTGCAAACTTAGGTGGTTGACGTTTGGATTTCCATAGATTTCTGAATCATCAGCGTACGAAGCCACTTTGTTGGTGGGGCAGTATTGCTGGTCACTGGAATAAGCAAGAAACAGTAAAGGCCCTAAGACGGATTCTTGTGGAACACCACTTATAACAGCTCTTTCGCAACTCTTACTTTAAAGAACCGATTTGTGAGAAATGTAGAAACCCATTTGTTGAGCGTACCTCTTATACCTAGATGTTCCAGCTTTAGTAGCATTCTACGCTTTGGGTTTTTGTCGAAGGCCTTAGAGAAATCAAGGTAGATAACGTCTGCAGGATGTCTGTTATCCAGTTCTTTGGACCAATCGTTAGTGCAGTGTAATAGGTTTGTCAAAGTTGATCGACATTAGTTCCTAACGACCTTTCTTGGAATAATCAGTAAATGTCTTTAACTATTATTTCAACCACTTCATGTATTAATGTGTATTTATTATAATGTATAAACTAATAAAAGGACCTGCATTTTTTTTAACTGCGAAGTAAATGTTTAATTTTGTTTGCATTTGCTGAGTTGATTTTTTTTGTATATTTTTGCATGATTTTTATTGCTACTATGAGAGTACTTGCATTAGTTAAAATTGGCTCATTGTAAATTTAGGGTTGGCTTCTAGAGACAGAGGATAATTTAATATTAATTTTAATGATGGTTCAGTACGTGACCTCCGAAGATAATTTCAAGGGTTATAAGATAGGGTTTATAGTACCCTGTTTATACTGTATATTCCGTTGTGTGCCTATATTCTCTTACATCTTGGCATCTGTTCGATTTCATTTGATACCTCTTTGGATAGTGTCCATTCCCGAACACCAAACAGTTATAGGATTATTAAAAAATGCCCATCCCCGCTCAATCATTATTAAATAAAATAAGATAGAAATTTACATAATAGGTTTCAGCTTGGATGTTAAAGGGTTCACTAACAAACATTAATAACGTTGGATGTATTTAATACTTTACATTGACTTATTAAAATGCAAGTGAAAGAACTCGCAATCGTTTGTAGTTTTATTATGACCTGTAGATGGATCTGTCTAAATGTGTGGTGAAAATTTTGATTCTTCTGTTATATATGTTTGGAAAAATGGACACATTTTTTTGAAAGTCATTTGCTAGTTTCGTTACTTACAATTTAAAAACATAAAAATCCTTATCTTCAGGTTTTAAAAATACAAGAACGAAAACTTTTTACACTCCACGATACCAATATTGTATCAGATAAAATGTTATTCAAAAACGTTTTTTAAATAAAAAGTTCAAATTATTAACATTACAAAGATTCCTAATTTTCAAAAATAAGTAAGAATTTCGCTTTATTACCGGTTTCATGTGCGAACATAAGCACCACCAATTTGTATTTCAGCATTTTTTATTTTAAAATTTTTAATGTATGATTTTTAATTGGTTACAGGCTACTATTGAATTCGAAGTCACGTACACTCCACCAGATGATGCAATCGCCAGTTACGATACTTTACAAGACGACCAACAAATGCTCATTGATATTGAACAAAATATCGCTAACATCGAAAAAAATCTAGCCCGAAATGAAGCCGTAGCTAACTCCACTACCAAAGAGAGGACGCTACAAGATAAGAAACGCAACGCTCTTAGAGCTGTTAAAGGATTAATTAGGTAAATAAGCACAGATATTTGTTAGAGCCTGAAACTAACTTTTAATAACACTAGAAAAAGTTTATTAACCCAATAACGTTCTAGCTTTTTCTTTGTACTATGCCGAAAGTACAAAGGAAATTGCCTTCTGTGTTAAAAGATATTGTTGCCTGCCCCAACATTTACAATGACAGTGACATCAGCGCAGGAATAATTTCTTTCGGCCCGCTATCTGCGCGACATTATCGCAGCTTAAAAGTTAGGCTTTCTACCGTAATATTGAAGCAAGATTGACATACTTTCGGCATAGTACAAAGAAAAACTAATTGTATGCCTTTGTGAAACATTTTAAGAGACACAAGTCGGTGCATCCCTTCCAGTGGATAATTCGATTTAGACCTGATTAATGTATAGGTACTATTGTTTTTAACCAGTCGACATTTCGTATCCAATACTTGAAAAAATGTGTTTCGTTCTTGCATCCACATGCGACAGAAACATCGATTTTCAGTGGAAATATCAAGTTGGGAAGTCAAATTTTTAACCAGTACAAAGAAAAAAATAATCAAAAAGCACAATTGTATTATTGTATTCTAAGCTGGCTTGAATAATTTAGCAACTCAAAAGTAAACATGTATGAATATTATTGTTGAAAAATATCTCTCTTATAATACATTTGTTCTTTTTGTATGTTCGTTAGGTCATTAAAACTCACAATGGGCTAGTGATGTTATGTTCATTGTTACATTTTTGTTATAAAAAGGAAAATTGTTCTTACAATCGTATACATTGGTTTTGGAATATTTGATCATCTTAAGGTGTTACTGTTTTGGATTTTTGTTCTTTTCAAAGAAGGACTAACAACCAAGTAAGCTAGTAAGAGTTCCCACTTCTCACTAATGATTTTTACATATTCCAGTTTAATTAGCCACTTTAGGATAAACTTCATGTGTTAGCAAATTCGTTTTATTTATCAGCAATATGATCTATTTTACATAGAAAAACCGTTTGAGCATATATTTAATAGAGGCCACCTTCAGTGCTATGAGCACCAAATGATTAACAATAGAGAGATTAAATAAAAATACATGTTTATCGCATTTTGTCCGTCTTTGGTTACTCCTGTCGTGCTCAGAGCACTAAAAACTGCATCTAGTTAGTGTATTTAGTACATACACGACCGACGGTAAAATTTTCTTAGACACTTAATTTTTATTCCAAATATTACAATAGTATTAAATTTTATATTAACATCTTCTGAAACAGTAAAAAAATTCTTAAATATGAAGAATTATTAAAAATATTGCCTTTTATTGTGCAAACCGTTTACATATTTTTTTATTAATATACTTTATACTTTGTTGATCCCACAGATTCTAACAAATAAAATCTCATCTAGGTATATATTGATAATTTACATCAAAATTGTTCAATCTAGACACACTGAAACTATTAATTGTTAAAGTGTTTACAGATATCCTTTATCTTGTTTTCAGATTTGGTAAACAGCGGCCTCCGAAGGACAGTGATAATGAAGATGAAACACTTAACTTAATTGATGAATCAGGAAGAAGTTCTCGAGCGTCTGATTTTGATCAAAATTCGTTGTCGAGAGCTGGCAGCCAAAGCTCAATCGAATCAACAGACGGTCAAACATCGATGGCGTTATCTGAGAAACAACGCAGGGTTACGAGGTATGTAATAAAATTGGATTTTATTTCAATACTGCTCTGGCAATAAATTTAAGCGCTGATTTATTAAGAGTGTTGTCAAAAAGTGACTCGGTACGATACTTTGACAAAATTGATAGGTTGTCAACCAAAGGTCAACAATGTTAAAGTGTATGGCAATAATCAGCGGTTTATAGAACCGCGATCTTATAAACATTTTTAGAGGAGTGACAAGAATTCAAATGGACTTGCAGGTTATGAAAAGTTTGTTGTTTGCTACTTATTTAAACTATTGGCATTATCACAGTATATACTTTAGTAAAATAACTTAGCAATGTCATAAATTCATAAATATTAAAATATAATTACAAAAATCTTCACCTTCTAGCATGTAGCTGATTGATGCTATAAATATAATGTTTTTATTTCATTCAAGGTTTTTTTCGCATTACTTTGCTAGATTTATTGGACCTAGCGATTTATATTCAAGGATCAATCTCTCCAAGTCTCTCTCGGAAAATGTGCATGCACCAACTATCCACCAATCAGGGCGAAGTGCTATATATAGATAGCATATACTTTTATTTTATCACTCTGTCGGTCTTCGTCTTGCAGTTAGAGCATTGAAGACTGCTCTAGTTAGTAGGTATATGTTCAAAAAAGGAACAAAAAATTTATTAAAAAATATTTTTTACTTTTCTTATGACTAGGTATTACGATTTACGAGTGTTTGTGACAGATTATTCCTTCTTGGTTTTAATAATGTGCATGTTGTTAAATCATCTTTATTTGAACATCGCATTTTATATAAAAAAAACATTACAATCTATTTACTAGGATAATTCATATGTCATTTTGTGTTCTACCTTGTGTTTTATCCTTCTGTTTCTCTCTGCTTTTCGATTTTTTTTTGAGGATATTAAATTTGAAAATGTTGTGTTAGGCTAGTGTAAATTAAATTATATTTCTAGTTTTCCTAATAACCTGCTGTAGCAGCTACAAATTATTGTTTTCCCGCTTGGTTCATGGAAGTTGTCCGTGACAACTTTATCCCGCATAAGAATGACCATTTGGTAATTTCTACCTGAAACAATCTATTGTTTCTAGATTGAGACAACTGGAACTTGATCTCAATTAAGAATTTTAGTTACAGTTATATAGTTCCACGTACTGCTCTCAATATTTACGTTTCTATTGTAATTAAATCCTGTTTTTTTATGGTGTATCTGGTATTTTGTCTCGCAGTAATATTTTACTGTTTTATTATTGACCATTTAAGAGAGCACCTACAGGATTAGTCATCCTTTTAAGAATCTCTTTGATTTTTATGTTTTTATATGTATTTTTATAATGGATTTTTGTCTACATTTTTATATTATAAAACATACAAAGACTCTGACATAAAAAATACACGTTATGATTATATCAACAATACCATTTGGATGAAACAATTTCATCAGGGAATAATATTTACATTTGAGAAACATATTTTGTATTTAAATAACAAACATGGTATGTTATTAAAAATTAAATTGATGTATCTCTTAAGCAAGCAACAATTTGAATTTCGGTTTTAATACATAAAACTGTTTAAAATTTTTGGATCCAAATCTGTTTGTTTGTATATTTGAAATGGTTATAATTACAATTGATTCTTTATCGCTGGATGTTTTTACTCCTCGCTGGGACACTTTCTACTCAATAAAATTTCCGTGATGTGGATTTAGTACCTTAAAGAAATCAACTGCTATTACAAATACCGATAAATCTCGGTTTGGTTTGTATCCAGATTCTCGAAGGATACGCGTATGGAGAGAACCTGGCGCAAGAAATCGAATGCAACATACACAAGAGCTTCACACCTACAGAGAAGGCACAATTATGGTATGGACAGGAATTTCGCTTGGCAGTAGAATTGAGCTCGGTCTGTTGGATCGTTTTTTATCATACTAAGTTCTAGAATCAGTAGCTATTCCTTTTGCGCAAATTATTGGTCATGATTTTCACTTGATGCATGATAATGCTACTCCATATACATCTAGAGTGTCAAGAAATTTTTTGGAAGAACAGAATATTCCCGTTTTGCCCTGGCCAGCTCATTTCACGATCTCAATTCTATTGCGGATGCATGTGCTATGGTTCAGCGAAGAGTTTTTCAAAACCAGAATCAATTTCAAAATTGCAACCAGCTGTTCCAAGGTCTTTAACTGGCGATTCCCCAAGAAGATCTGGATAACTTATTTCTCAGTATGGAAAAACGCCGTGAGCTATCATAAATGCACATTCCTTATTAAAATATTTTTTACAAGGTTCTATTGTCAATTTTTTTTAATGGATTAATAAATTTTTCGTTTTTCTATGAAATACTTTTGATCCATATTATAAATAAAGTTTTTAAATATTTTGAGCATGTGTGTATATACATATACAGGTACCTATATCCGCACGTATACGTAAAGTTATATAAGATTACAATTATGTCAAAATAGTGGAAATTTTGGGTACTAAATCAATATATATATATGAGAAGAAATTAAAATATACCTTTATTTTTTAGGATCAAATCTGATATGAAAACGAGTGTCGAGTCAGTTTTAAAAGCTCAAGATTTTCAAGTGTGCTTGACTATAATTGAAGCTCGACAACTAGCAGGGCTTAACATGGATCCCGTCGTTTGTATACAAGTAGGAGATCAAAAGAAGTATACTAGTGTCAAAGAAAGCACAAATTGTCCTTATTATAATGAGGTAAGTTTTTGTGATTATTTCCTTTCTAGGTTTTTCATTTTACAAAATGTCTTATTTGTACAAAAAATTTCCATTATTACTATGGAAAAATTTATATTAAAACTACAAATACTAATAGAAAAAAATAGGCAAAAGATTCTAAAGAAATGATCAGTACAGTAAAAGCTCTTTTTCGTGGGGTATATGTGTTCCGTAAATATGCAGCGAATATAAAAACCGTAAAAACAAGATTATAGGGGATAAGTTTCTGTGTATGTATAAATAAAATCAATTTCATTGAAGTTTTCACTATATTCATTAGTAATTATCCTCAGCTTAGGCAATGGTTTAAAGAATTTTGTAATCTTTTTTGCTTGGTAGTTTTTAAAAGCTTCTTTAATTCAGACTAATATTCAGCAGTAGCATTAGGAAATTACCCTTTAAAAATAGGACTTCGTTCCATAGACGGATCCATTTTCATCAAGAAATCACAGAATTCATTTATCCTTTTTAAACCTTCACTAAGATTTTCAAATTAAATGTCGTGTTTTCAGAGCTCTGAAGCCTCTGGTTGAATTAGTTATCAGTTCCTCAAAGTCGGCTTCAGTCAAATTTTCATCTTGCGATTTAAGCAATTCCTGAATGTCACTTGATTCTATCTGTTCGAACCCATCCCGTCCTATTTCATTTGCAATTTTGGCTATGTTTGCAGTCAAATGTTAAATTTGTACAGATTCCTGGTCATTTTCCACAATTTTCTCCTGGACGATTTCAATGTGTATGGCTTCAGTCCTTGCAATGATTCTTTTATGTTTACGATGCATTTTGTTAACTAACATTTTTTCCAGCATTCCATAAAATTCATATCAGGATCAAATTCCATATTATCCAATATAATTTTTAGGTTGCGACTAATATAATAGAGCTTGTAGGTCTGAATTATTCCTAGTTACATAGGTTGAAGCAAAACCGTCGTGTTGGAAGATAAAAATGTCACTTTTATATTTGAGTGTATAGTTTCAAGTTCACGAAAGTGACCTGGTGCATAGTCCAAACTCCAGAAACAAAATAGTTCCGGAACCAGTCACAAAAAATAATGCTTGTAACCCGTGCACGCTTTCTTATTGGCACGCCAAAACACTGGCAGGTTGACCTTGTTTTTATTTTTAAAGCATGAGGATTTAATGATCTGTAAAGGAATAGTGGATGAATCGCACAGTCTTCAGATGCATTAGAAAATAGCTACAGTGTACTCTACCCTGTGCTGCCTTAAATCCAGGGGTAGACTTTCGGTTTTAGAAATGAATGTTTTGTTTGCCATTTTCTTCCAAAACAATGCAGTTTCGTCTGTATGTACCGATTAGATCCACGAATAAAGAAATGTTTAGCCGCGAAAATAAAAATCCGGTCGCATATTTTTAATCCGCGAATAGTGAAAACGCGAATGGAACAAGCGCAAATAAGGAGCTTTTACTGTACATTTTTATGCTAATTCATAATAAAGATGAAGTAATATTTCATTTGAATATACATTAAAAAAACTAGATTTTATAAATTTCAAAGAATTTAAAGATGTGTTATCATAAAAAAATATTATTTACATGTGTATATACAGGGTGTCCAGGAACTTAATGCCAAAAATTCGGGAGCAAATAGAAGAGGTCAAAATAATGTTAGAAGTTCAAATAAATTTTTGTCATACGAGCCTTCGTTTCCGAGTTATACTTTTTCTTAAGCCAGTCCCATGGTCAGACTTTAAACGCTTGAACTAAAACTAAAACTGCAAAGCAATTGTTTTATTGCGTTTAAATACTATCTTAAGGAATTTTTAATTATAAGTTGTGACAATTATTGATAGTTCTCTTCAGAATGTCTGTCTTTACAAAATATGGCGATCAGATCTAAAAGTTCAAATTTCTCCTAAACCCTTAATTTTATCGAGTTCAAACAAGAGTACATTTTCATTAGTAAATGGATTGGAAAATTTATTTTTGAAATTTAAATATTATTCAGATGGTCCCTATTAAAATTACGGATTATTAACCAATGGGCACAAGCCGTCTCTGCTTATCTGTACGTAATGTAGATTCATTTATACCGTCAAACACAGGACATGGATGTATGCAATCCGTCACTGGAATTTTATAGTATTCCAATGTATAGTTTAGAAATTATGACAAAACAAAGGTTTTTATTTCGAAACTTTAGAGGTCTATAACTCGGATACGAAGGCTCGTATGACAAAAATTTATTTGAACTTCTAACATTATTTTGACCTCTTCTATTTGCTCCCGAATTTTTGGCATTAAGTTCCTGGACACCCTGTAGATAGGTATTATTTTCTATGAATTTCACTTGAAAACCAAATGATCTACTATCCATAAAGAAAAACAAATTTAATACTTTATAAAATTATAAAATTGTGTGTAAAATCATATGCGTAGGTGGTAATATTAAAAATTCAATTTTCTTTTACTTTCTTTTTTTTTTCAGTATTTTGTCTTCGATTTTCACATGCCTCCGATAATGCTCTTCGATAAAATAATAATGCTGTCGGTAAGTATAGATAGACCTCTACTGTATATTATATTTTAAAATAAAACCTCCGTTGTGACTGCTAATGCAAAATTAATTCCCATTGGGAAATTATAAAACTTTTAGTTTCCTAGAGAATTTATGTATAATTATATTAAAATATGAAGTAGAAGTGTAGACTTACTTAGACTTCACAAAGTCAGGAAACTACATAAGGAAAGATTGAAAATAATTTATTTACATTTCTAAGTTCAGTACCGAAACAGAAATTTCAAACATTTGGCATTTGGCAACGAATATCAAAGTTGAATATATAGATTTTAAAAAAATCTGAAAAGAAAAAATATAAACATTTCTAGATTATTTAATATTACATTTTATAAATCATTGGAACTTTTCACTCGACTTTTAATTTATGTTCCATATTGTTATATTGTATTAAAGTTATTACCAATATATATATTTATCACAATATATTTTACTCTTCCATTTAATTATCTAAAAATTAAAAATTAATGACACCATAATATTTTCTGAGATCTGAATTTAATTTAGTTCAGTGTTTGCTTATACATTCTTTTTTACTTTCATTTCTGCTCAATTCTCTGGAGTGTATTCAGATGTTATATATACACTTTGTATCGAATATGTTTTTGAGTATAGATCTATATTTTTATAGCATCTGGTTTCATGAAGGTTTCTTTTTTTATTTCTCTTATATCTGTTTCATTCAGTGTTTCTGCCATTGAGTCATTCAATCGGAGCTAGTCGGTTCCTACTTTACTTTCGAATAAACCAACGTGTTCTGCGTCTCTTTGTATAGTCCTAGCCTCGAGATTCGTTTCTAAACGTAAGCAAGAACCGTCAACCACGAGGTTTTTTTACGCGAGCTCTTATTGAAAAATAGTGAATTATTGTATACTAACTTACCCCCTAACACTAATGTATCTTTTTTTTTTAATTTTTTATGATTTTGTCATTTTTTGTTTTCATTTTCCAGATTACTTTAGTTTTGCGTTTTACTATTTTTGTATAAATCAAAATACAACACCTTGTACTTGGTTTTCCCGCAACCTAGATGTTGAATAACCTAGAAATCAAAACACAGTGCCATCTACCAGGTGTCTACCTAACCCAAATATCAAACTTTTATAGAGAGTTATATCAATTAACTTACATCGCCTTAGGATAAGGAATATATATAAAGAAAGAGAGAGAGAAAGTGTGTGTTTTGAGTTTTTTATCATTTTTTTAATATTCTAAAATAAACATATTTTTTAATTATATACATCCTGTTGCTACGCTGGCGCTGTGCTTAGATAAGCCCAATTCTTTCGCTGATAAGCACGATTCTTAGGTTTACCTATCAAAATGAGGGTGTTTTTATCATATTTTTTAGCTGGATCTCTGTTCTTACAAAAATAAACAAATCAAGAACTATTTGGCATTTTCCTTAACTGAATTGAGCTAAATTCTATTTTAGAATTTTTTTATTAATTGCTTCTGGCTTTATTTCTCATTAGTTTTTCTTCTGATTTTAGGAATATGTATTGAAGAGATATGTGTATTTTTGTTAACTATTTGTTTTGGTGTACTTCCCTTCCTATTTGATAGTTTTACACTTTCTTACTGTATATATGTTGAAACCTATCTGGTAACCAAATAAGTTCGTGTGGTTTCTGTATATCGTAAATTCCTATGGATATTGTTTATATAATATTAATGAAAATGAAACTATCACTTCAAATTTACACACTATATTAGTAGTGTAAATTTGAATTTTTATTTTCATTAGTATTATATATTATGAATATACACCAAATATCGACTAAATCAATTCAACGATATTGTTTATGTTGTTGATCGATTGTTTCTTACCTGCTGTCACTTGATTATTAATCCTTCTTTTCTCTCCCACATAAAAAGTTGCTGAAAATTGTTACATTTCTAGTTTTAGTAATTGAAAATGGTAAAGATAAGTGGTTCAAAAAATTTTCTTCGGGAGATCTCAGTTTAACCGATAAGCCTCGCACAACGAGGATCTTCGACAGGTTGTGGATGCAAATTCCAGACAACGTGCCAAGAGCTTGCAGCAATTTTCTTTGTGAGCTCTGAAACTATTCGTTTGCATCTTTATCTCTTCATCAGCTAGGAAAGCGTGGAAGTAAAGCACATGGATCCCTCATAAATTAAGAAATAATAAGTCGTCTCACCATTTGTTCAGCAAACATTTCACGCAACGATAATGAACCATTGTTTAATCGATTATTAACCTGTGACGAAAAATGGATCTTGTATTCAAATTCTAAGCAATCGTTTCATTGGTTGTCGCCTACTGATTTGGAACCATACACGCCCAAAACTTCCATGCACCCAAACAAGGTTTTGTTGTGTGTTTGGTGGACTGCAACTGGAATTGTCCATTATGAGTTTTTGGAAAAGGGTCAAACAAGCACTGCTTACTTGTATTGTGAGCTGCTTTAACGAGTACAAGCATCACTCATCCAGAAACAGCCTTCTTTGATCAATCGGGAGAAAGTGATATTCTTGCAGAATAACTCCAAGCCTCATACTGCAAGAGTGACCCAAAAAAAAACATTCTAAACTCGACTGGGGTACATGACCGCACCTAACATTTCACCAAGTGATTATCACCTTTTTTTGTCTCGTTACGACTGTATGAGGCACAGACAGTTCACAACTCAAGTTTTTTTTACTCCATTTGTAATTACAATCTATTCAAAATAGAATAATAAGTAGGTAATTTGACTGACTTTAAAGCGTGTGGGTCACTCTTCCATTGAAGAATCACCTTTAGTTATTTAGCAACTAGTGCTAACTACTTAAGGGCAATTTAAACTTAAAGTACGTCTGGCTTGCTTAGGTAGTGACTGACTGGTAAGTCGTCAGGTTTAAATCGTTTTATTTTACGTGGTTCGTCGTTGTTTTCGAATAGCCGTTTCGCGAGCAAATTAGGATGTACACTTATTTTATCGCGATATTTGACACTGTGACTTGTTATCGTATCCTTGACTGAAGGCACTTGGAGATCTTTTTCTATCGAGGCAGATGTCACATACCATGGGGCGTTTACTATGGATCTTAACACTTTATTCTGGAATCGTTGGAGGATGGCGAGGTTGGAATTGCTAGCGGAGCCCCATAACTGGATGCCGTATGACCATATTGGTTTCAGAATAGCTTTGTAAATAAGTAGTTTGTTGTCTATTGTTAACTCAGAGATGGTATAATAAATGCAGCTCGCCAATTTTGGAACTCTGACTCCAGGGAGTTCAATAATACCGTATAAAAAAATTGATTCCACATTGGCAAAAGGTCATTGGGTGTGATAGTAATTACTTAGACGAATTCTTAATAAAAATTTATATCTTTCTACCAAAAACCGCACGAATTTATTTGGTTACCTGATATAATCGTTTGTTCTAAAATCTAAAACACATTGTGCTAAAGGTTTTTGTCTTAAATATTAAAGCAAGGTTAATAGCAATAAATTACTATGTATGCTCCATATGTACTCGTTATAGGAAACCCTGAATTGTTTAGGATAAGCCAATATATTACTATCGTAGGTATTAAGAATAAGACACAATAAGGCATGAACATTTGTAAAATATTGGTGTTTAATTTAACATATGTATTATACTGATTAAAAAAATAATGAAATAAACTAGAAATGTTAATATTTTACAAAAAAAAAACAATTCAATCATGATTTCATAGATACAAAGAAGATATGTTTTAGGTTTTACATTCTAGGAAACTTTTACGAGCAGGAACATTAGTGGGAATATTCAAGATTGATGTGAAGACCGTCTATGATGCACCGGGTAGTGAATCGAGCTTTTTCAGCAATTTTTAATTTTTTGTCTCGCATTTTTTATTAAATTGAAACGCTCTCTTTCAGCGAGATTTTTTCAACAGCAGCAATATTGTGTTTGGTAATGTTTGTAGAAAATATTCTATCTCTGAAAAAAAAGAACCAAACTGGTTTCGAATTTGATTCATTATTTTATGTATTTTTTACAATCCATTTTACCCTGCTTCTGATGTTTTTCGAATATCCGCTTCACTTTCCAGGAAGTTTAATTCAACCAAAACTTTTTCATTAACCTGTTATAGTTACTGACAAACCTAGTTTCATACCGTATGGAGTATATTTTGATTTTAAAGTTAAATTTTAATTTTGATATGAAAACACAAATATTTACCAGCTCTGTTACAAGCGCTGTAAATTATAATCGTTGATGCAGACAATTCGAATTGCAACATAAACAACAAAATGTTCTGGCTTGATTTTATAAATACGTCACCGATATTTATTTATAATTATATTGGAAATGAGTTCGGTCACTTATATTCTTTGAATCATTAATTATTTACTAATAAAAGAGAGACGAACTTGAATTTGATATTATTTTCCCAAATGATTTGTGAAATTAATAAGTTACTTTTATTTTTTAGTTTTATTCCAAATCGAACAATATTCTTGAGATTTTCTAGATACAAATACAATATTATCTACTTGATTTACAGTTTCCTGCTAATCAATTGTCATTTTAGTAAAGCGTTTATCAAATAGATGTCAAAGGTAATAGTTTAATACTATTATAACGGTTTACAGAGTCTTTGAAAATCAAAGAACATAGACCGTTTACTAAGAACCAACAACGAATTTCCTGGCTATATGCCCCGACGGACACTGAATTACAGTTCAAAGTTAAACGGGGTTAGTATATCTGCAAGATAGAACTAACCATTTTAGTTTGCAATTCGAAAGGATATCACTTGTAGACCGGTTTCGGCGTATTGCGCCTCATCAGTACAAGGAAGATATCCGTCCAGAAGCTCTATAATTCAATGTCCGTCGGGGCATATAGCCAGGGAAGTAGTTGTTGGTTCTTAGTAAACGGTCTATGTTCTTTGATTTTCAAAGACTCTGTAAAACGTTATAATAGTATTAGACTATTACCTTTGACATCTAACAAATACAATAATATAAAAGCTGCAAATACTACCAAACTCAAAATTCTTTCTTCTATTAACTCCATTTATGCACTAATTTTTTAATGAGCATTATACCGGAGCATATAAAACTATCTACGTTTCAGTGATTTCGTGCTATTTTTCCTTCTTTTTTTCTTCTTGCTGGCAGGTGTTGCAGTCTCGGAACATTCTCAGGGGTAACAAATTATTAGGAAGCTTTAAATTAGACATCGCAACTGTATGGGCTCAACCAGGTACGCGAAATTCAAGTAAATGTTTTCCGTGTAACAATGTTGCCATATACACGAGATGCATATGTGCTTTAATTCTTAAAATGCTATTGATATATTTTTTAATAAAAATTATATGATAAGCTTACTACAGGAAGTAACCAAATCAATTTGTCTCAAAATGAGTTTGTCTTAAAGAATCTATTTCATTTGGTATCACAAAAAATTGCAAATTCAACTAAATTTTATTGCAAAATTTAAATTTCCTTTATTTTTTTACACAACTATTGACCTTAGAGCAATATCTCAGAATGCACTATTGAGTTGTTCGCTTCTAGCTAACTGTCCAGTTTGATAGGTTTTCTCGTTACATCTTTCACATGAGAACTTAAGTGCTCAGGCGGTATATACCTCAAAACTACTTTATGTTATGTCACCATTAATTTAACTCCTTGATTTTATTGATTTTTTATACATTAAAAACAGATATGTAAATTTTTATTATTATTAATGGAAGCTTTTTATATACGCGAATGTTTTAGGGAAACTATTTAAAAATATACCTTGAATAGCACTTTATCCTGCGGTTGTAATTACGCGCCTAAACAATTTGTTAATTTCCCTTTTTCCTTTTCCTGTTTTTGATTTAATTTTTCATTTCCAAGATTTTGGTACTTTGTATAGCTTTGGTCAGGTGTAGACGATAAAAGCCACTCTAAAACTTTCCAACATTTGACTGTCTCATGCTTTACAATACCTCACAATGGCACAGTATGTGTTTGAGGTTCCCTGCTGCATAATCTATATTTAGGTGTCGATGTATACCAGTGCATAGCCCGTGAGAGGTACTACAGTGATTCTTAGCTTATCCGTGTTTGTTTTACGCAGTGCTTCAGCTCTTCTAAAATACGGCTATTTAATGTACATTTTGTGGTATTTTTGATCAGGGTTTTTTTTTCAGTGATGGTTGTGTTGTCTTCGAATCCAGGCTTTCATCCGGACTCGGATTGTACTTTTTGGTATTCCTTAAACTGGTTCAAGACTATTGCATGTTTTTATAACCCTGTTCGTTGTCTTGTATTCTCCTATGTTCTGGCACCCAAACTAGTTAGATTTCTAAAGAACGTCGAGTTCTTCTCGGCACTCATTTGATGGTGTGGTGACCACCTTAGATTTCTTACAGACGACAATAACCGCCTGACTATCTATCTCTGCATGGGTATTGCAAGTGGAAAAAAAATTACATTTTTATCATTGCCGCAAATTTCTTCTTCCAAAAACTCTTCAGTATTAGATACATTTATTAACCAGGTGTAACCCTAAAGCTTGGGTTGAATGCTGACATTGTGCCATTCCTCACGTTGATGTATATCTACTTTGAATGTTATATGAGTCAGGTATTTGGGAACCGTGTGATACGATTTCATATATTCTTTAATTGCCAGTTTTTTTTTGTATCATGATCTAACAAAAATGTTCCAAATATTATCTTGTATCCTATAGAAGCCTATCCTAGACTTACCCCTCACAATAATGTAAAGAGGAGGAAGGTCAAACAGAACTTCTATTACCGCTGTTGGAGTGCCAAGGCAAGCAAATGTTGAAAGCTTGCTTAGCTAGATGATGGTATTTCTTTGTTGGATCCTTGAACACCATATCAAAGACGCATTGTTTAACCACTATGTTATAAATTCAATAGAGCATTTTTTATTGCCCCCCTTGTTTGTGATTAAGAAGGTGATTTCAAGTGACCTTTTTTCCTAAATTTTTTTTGTAAATATTAACATCTAAAAAAACTTGCGATGAAACCCGTTACATTGTATATATTTTAAACAAGGTAAAATTATTCCCGAAATTGATAAAATTGTTCAAATCCTAATTTTATATATACTATATTCAATTGCCCTGAACATTTTGCAATGGTTTCAGCATTATAAGAGTCGCAAATTTCGAACACGAAATAATTCAACAAATTTTTATTTATAAGAGACAAAAGGATTTTTTAAACAAATGCATTTGATGTATATGGCAACACTGCTTTCGATGTTTTTATCTGGCACGTAACCTAAATTCAGTAAATTTAATTATATTGTTTAATTAAGCGAATTAATTTAGTTCATTAAACTTAAAATGAGTGTAATTGCAGGTTAGAATCATATATTAATATGTTCTTAAAAACTTAATATAGGAAAACAAAATTAATTAAAATTTATTTTTTGTGGTATAATTAAATTTTAAAAATTGTTTTTACAATAAATCCTGCTGTAAAAAAATTAGTCTGTGAAATCAACCTTTACTAAGAAAATAGCGAAAACTTGATTACGTATTGTCTTTATTGCAATAAAGTATATACGTATAGTTTGATATGGTATACTATTTACTGAATTCAGATTATATGAAATATACCTGGTATGTAATTTTATTTAAACGAATTAGAGTAGAGTGTTAACACCGAGACTAACACAAGTTAAGTAGTTTTAGATTCTATAATTGTAAATTTGAATACAAATATCTTTTACATCTATATGAGTTGATGAAAATCGAAAATGTATGACTAAGGTTACTTTATTTTATTTTCAAATAACAAAGTTATATTCAAATTCCACACTATAAAAGATAATTGCATTCAGAAAAAGCATGTTTTTAAATCATTTTGCATGTGACTTTACAAAATACCCTGTATAAAAAATAAGAAAGTTTCAAGTCTACATTTACTTAAAATTAAAAGTTATATTTATCCACACAGTTAGACTTGACGTAAACACTGAATTTGGTTACAAACTTTAGCTTTTGAAGAAAATTACTTCATCAACACAGTAGAATAAACAAAGTGAACAACTTATATATATATATATATATATATATATATATATATATATATATATATATATATTTCATCGAGAACGCATTTCCTGGAATATGGGTCGTCTTTAAGAAAATCGGTTGCTAGTTTTAATTTTGAGTTTTTGTTAAATTAGAGTTATACAGGGTGATTCAAAATGAGTGGAACACCTGATTTATGGCTTAACTATAAATTATACGATAATTTGACGTAGATAAAAGTTTTTGTACATTTAATGAACTATTTATTGATCTTTTCACATTTTCCGAAAAAGTAATAGTTTTCAAGATATGACGTCAAAGGACAATATTTTAAATGGATCACCCTGTATTTATATTTTTTTTTTCTAGTTGGTAGGACCTGTCTAAATTCATTAATGGTACATTTAGTGGGTCTAAGACTTATGGTTTTATAAATATCAATTTATTAAAAAAATTATTTGACACCAAATGAACCATAATAATTTGAACAACGCCTACTTCAAATAAATGTGTTTTATTTAAGTTTAAATTATTACATATGGTTCATATGGTGTCAAATAATTTTTTTAATTAATTGATATTTATAAAACCATAAGTCTCAGACCCACTTAATGTACCATTAATGAATTTAGACAGGTCCTACCAATTTGAAAAAAAATATAAATACAGGGTGATCCATTTAAAATATTGTCCTTTGACGTAATATCTTGAAAACTATTACTTTTTTGGAAAATGTGAAAAGATCAATAAATAGTAAATTAAATGTACAAAAACTTTTATCCAAGTCAAATTATCGTATAATTCATAGTTAAGCCATAAATCAGGTGTTCCGCTCATTTTGAATGACCCTGTATAATATAGAGATATTGATTAGATTGTAATGAAATTAATTGAATTTGAAAAAATATGTTATTGAAAAAAAACAATTGTAAAAATATAGAATTTGAATAAAAAAGCTCTCTTTGATCATTCCAATGTTGCATTGAAGATTTTTATCAATTTTTCACATTTTTTTCTAATTCTTTAACAGTTTTAATAGACACAAATAAATAGGAACCGTATTTTAGGCTTATTATTCTTCTTTCATTAGTTCATGTCACCTATTACAGGATATTCGTACCCTGTACTAGTCAAACGGATGGGTGCCATATGTTTTTGGAGCTACCCTGAAGTCTACAAAAATTGCAATAGCTAAGCATGTGTTAATATTTCAGGTTCCCTGTCGTAAAATCCACGCTTCTGGTCTCCATTAGGTAAATATCCACATGGTTTGCAAGTGTCGCTTAACAACTTGAAACTGTTTCCTGCTTGTTTTCCGTAGTGTTTCAGGTCTTCTAGCACAGGTCTGTTCATTACACATTCTGCTGTATACTTGACCATAGAGGTGTTTCCAGTGTAGGTTGTGTTTTCTACGGATCTAGACTATCACTTAGATCGGAAGCGTATTGTAGCTGATTGTTTTCTTGTCAGTCTGCTCGTTGCCTTAAATTCCTCTTATGTCATGGCAACCAGACTAATTTGAAACTATTATGTTCTGCATAAGTTCTAATCGGCATTCGTGTATAGTATAACTAGACCCACTTGGATAGCAATTATTTTTACGATTTTACCAGGGGAAACTCAAAAGAACGTCATTATATGAACGAACCTAGTAAAATATATATTTAATGTTGCTTTTAACTTCCTCACTCCTTTCTGTACGCCCATGAAGAGACTTCTTGAAAATTCGAAAAGAGTGTTAACCACGCCTATTCAAGTGGTTTTGGATAAACTATACTAGTCTTGGGACTACTTGAGGTGTCTTTAGAGCCCCAACAGCCGCCTGACTATCTGTATATGTTGATCTCCTAAGATTTATAAACTTCTTAAATTTTTACTTTTGCGCATTACAAGATTGTAAATACTTCTGCTTTAAACAGATGTTAATGTTCTCAGATATGTACCAGGTGTAACCCTGAATCTTGGGTTGAGTACTCGTATTTTGTTTTTTTTACGTTGATGTATATTTACCTGGAATGTTATGGCCTGATCTAATGGTGCTCAATTTGCCATTGGAGCCGACTTCAAGAAAATCGAAATCTGGTGCCTAGTTGCTCTAAATTTTTTAAAGATTAAAAAATTTATTTTTTGCTTTTTAGTGCATTTTTTTAAGGTGGTTCAATTTCAAGTTCAAGTTTTTATTTTATCCTCATTAGTTGCTACTTGGCTTTGTCAGATGTGGGCGCAAATTCATGGTGTACTATTTTCAAAACCTTCCGAATACCGTGAAAGAGATGGGTTCAATCCTCAACAATCCCGACATTTACCAACACCTAGAGACACTACGCACATACGGTGAAGAAAAACCTTGTTATGGACGTGGACTTAATTGTCTGAAATCACCAACCCGTAGTGAGCAAGCGTGGTGATTAAATTCTCATTCTTTCTCCTTGTGAGAAGAGGCCTTTGCTCATACAGTGGGACAGTAACGGGCTAATTCTCATGTTTTTATGTTATACTGCAGAGCTTGTCCTGTTGATTTTTAGGTGTTTCCTGGAATATCTTCCACATTGATGACCAGACCAAATGGTACCACACGGACACTCTATTCTTTCGAATGCAAAAATAGTTTTTCAAATCGGGTTATAAATACCGGAGTTATGCCGTAACATACATAAAAAAATTGAGAACTTCCTCTTTTCTTGAAGTCGGTTAAAAATAGTTATGTTTTTACCATGAAAAAAAAAATAGTTTTATTAGTAATGAAAAATTGTACGACGACAATAAATCTCAAGACACAAATAGATCTTAGCAAAGCTTGTTCAAATATTATTGTTCGCATTTATTTGAAGTTTCTCAAACTTTATCAAGCTGATTTTTTATATTAATGCAATCTTGGGGACAAATTCCTGTGTTAAGTTTCATTTTAAACGGAAAGTACTGAGAACACTGCAAAAACTTTCTGAAATATTAATATATCGTGAACAAATATGCTTTAACCAAGTTTAAGGAAACTGCAACTCTATTATTATTTCTCCTAATCCCAAAGTTTTGTTTGAATAATTTATCATTTCCAGACTGAAACAACATATAGGAAATGATTTTAGTGCGGAAAGCAAAACAAGACAAGCCATAACCAACAAGCTAAGATCCATTTTAGGTGTGCGTTATGTTATATAAACTGAACAGTTGGAATAACGTCTCGAATGATTTATTTATTTATTTCTTAAAATATAATTTTGAAGGAAACCTCTAGCTTCGTTTTAAAGAAACATGCTGGTTTTATTTTCAAACTTCTTTTATTTAAACGTAGGTATAATAAAACGTAGTTTCCCTATAGCAACAATAATCTTTCACAATATATATATATATATATATATAGCAACAATAATCTTTCACAATATATATATATATATATATATTTTGAGATGATATTAGTTACTATGTTATATTAAATAAGAATGTAGAAGGAAAATCTAATGGAAAGTAGAGAAAGGAGATTTTCTTATTTCGAGTCAGAGCGCAAATTTAGTAACATTGGGATTGATTATCATCATCTTCTTCATAATTCCTAAAAAAGAAAAAAGAAAATAGAATAATAAGAAAAAAAATACAAATACATTTCAAAGATTTTTATTTAAAAATTCAAAAATGATTAATCTACATTATATAAAGTTTTGATAATTATGAAATTGATAAATGGGTAAAGTAGATAATTAAAAGTTTATAAAATTGCCAATACGTTAGTAATCAAACATTAATTTTAAATGAATTAGGGGTGTAAGTAAATGAGAAAATTAAATTATAAAAAAAAAAAAGACATCACAAATAGTTAAAATACATGTTAAAACTTCTACTTACTTTTAAAGTATACGTATTTACCAACCATATTCTAATTTATAAATAGTTCAAATGCCAAATGAAATATTCTGAAAAAGAGAAAATTATTAGTTTGTAGTGCTAGTAAATTTCATAAGAATATAAAAAAAGAATGATCATTGTTTTAAACTGTAATATTGAATCAAGAATTAGATTTTGTTAAAAATTTTATTTGAATAAGAAATTAGTAGGCGATTAGATGGAAAAGATGTATAGATTTAAGTTTGTTGAATTTGTCATTTGTTTTTTTGTTGATTCTGATAGAATCTCGCTTGTTTTCTGGTTGTTGAAAGAGAAGTTGTATTAAAAATTTGCTCCGTAGAAATTTTGAGTTTTTTTTGAAAGTATTGAGAATAGAAAGTATTAAAACAGTTTAAAGTATCAAGATTATCCCAAGGTAACCAGAGAGAGCAATTGGTAAGAGAAATTTATATGATTTTATGAAGAAATAGATATTTCAATTTATGGGGCTGAGCACTTTATGGTATAACTGTATTTTAATTGAGTTGAAGAAGATTAAATTAATATTGAACAAGAAAGAAAGTCATAATTACACTTACCAGAGAAGATAGTAGTCATCCATCGCTTGGTTTTGAAGAGGAAGTGATTAATTGATCTTCATAAAGTTTCCTGAAATCTTTGCTGTATTGGAAGAAGAAAGTAGATTGTCCTAAGAACTGAATCCTGATTCCAGAAGAGGGTGAAGCTTCACACAATTGGTAACAACTTTGCACTCGTTATAATAAAGAGTTTTATATGTGTTTGATTTTTGAAATTTTGATGAACATTTTTATTTCACTGTTTTATGTATTTAACTAAATTATTTTTATTCATTTTTTTGATAAGTTTAATCCAAATTGTTCAATAACTCAAGACAGAATATTTCATTTATAGATATTTGATGCATGTTTTGGTTTATCAACGGTATCTTTGAAGTTTGACACATTTTGAATTAGAAAGGTTAGAAATTTATATGCAATTCACGCCTAGAAAATATTGTTGGTCTAGGATAGTGCGGTTATACAGTCATTTTATTGCAAATTTGTGTATTAATTGATTTTGAATCTAGTTTGGTTGAATATTTGAACTCTGACCTTGACATAAGGGAATAGCCGGTAGCATATTTAATTAATCATATTGGAAAATAATTACACTGAGTTAATTCTTACCTATTCACTATTTATATTTAAAATTAATTAAAGGTAAGGAATATTTTATAACATAGTGATTGATATTATCAAAACATATTATTATTATTATTCATATATGTTATAAATTTTGGCGCCCAACGTGGGGCTCTAAACAATCGAAATTAGAGCCTATTCTAAGAATTAAAACTTGAGAGTTTTGTTAAGGTTGTTGTTTCATTATTGGGCTCTAAACAATCAAAATTAGAGCCGATTCAAATAATTAAAATTTGAGAATTTTGTTAAATTTTTTTTTTATTATTTCGCTCTAAACAATCAAAACTAGAGCCTATTTAAATAATTAATATTTAAAATATTTTTTTTTTGAAAACTTGATTTGAAATTTTTTTTTTGTGATTCATATTAGTTATATTTATCTCGATAGAATAAATTGTGAATATGGAGGGAAAAATGAGATTGAGAGATGGTAAGATAGTAGGAGATGAGAGTGAAAGTAGTGATGGAGGAGAGATTGAGATGGAAAGTGTGGCAGTACAAGTACATGAAGAGAGAGTGTTAGGAGCCGGAGATTATCGAGTGGAAGAGCTGATTCAAACTGGACAGACACAGGAAGAAGCAGAGATGGAAGAAGGAGAGAATTTAATAGAGATAGGGGGAGAACAGGATCGAACTATGATAGAAATAGAGACAGAGACAACTGCTGGTGGAAATGAACAAGAAGAACTGGTGGTACAAGAAAAACCAAGAAAAAAAAATCAACCTGATATGGACAGGTTTTTACAAATCCTTATGATGAGATTTGATCAACAAAAAGAAGAAATTAAAGATATAAAAAAAGATATAAAAGAAGATAATTTGAAGATGAGAAAAGATATAGATAAGAAATTTGAAGAAATTAATAAAAGTTTGAATGAAATGACAGAAGATATAAAACAAAATATAAATACGGAATTTGAAGAGAATAATAAGAAATTGAATGAGACTAACGAAATATTGGAGAAAAGAGAAGAAGATATGAAAGAAAATATAAAAAAGGAAGATGTGAATAACAAACTAGAAGAAAATAATGAAAAATTGGATGAAAGAAAAGAAGATATTATAAAAGACTTGGATAAGAAGTTTGACAAAAAGAATAAAAGTATTATGATGACTATGGATAAAAATATTATGAATATGAATGAAACAATTGAAGAGAAAGTTGAAGAGAAGAATAAAAAATTGGATGGAATAATAGAAAGATCGGATTCTCCATACATAAATGCAATCACTTGTGTAAGAAAGAAGTCAGGAGAGATTAGAATATGTCTTGATGCAAGAAACATAAATGCCTATACAGTCAAACAATATGAAAGTCCTATGAATGTGGAAGGAATTTTTGGAAGAATTACAAATGCAAAAATTTATTCTAAATTAGATCTTAAACATAGTTTCTGGTTAATTCCGTTAGAAGAAAATAGTAGACCATATACAGCTTTCATGGTAGATGGTATTGTATATCAATTTTGTGTGGTGCCATATGGATTGCAAAGTTCATGTGCAGCTTTAGTTAGAACTTTACATACAATTTTAAATAAATATGAATCATTCATTTTACACTACATTGATGATATTTTAATTTATTCGGAAAATGAAATTGTACATAAAAAACATTTAGAAATCACATTAAAAGAATTGGAAAGAGCTGGACTAAAATTAAATGTGGAAAAGTGTATATTTTATCAAAAAGAAGTTAAATATTTAGGATATGTCTTGAATACGACAGGGGTAAGTATGGATCCTGAAAGAGTACAAGCTATTATGAATTATCAAACACCTAAAAATTTGAAGACGTTAAGAGGATTCCTTGGAATTATAAATTATTATAAAAGATTAATACCAGATTTGTCAAATAAAGAAGTTCCTTTAATAGAGCTACTGAAAAAAGATGTTAAATGGAAATGGACACCCGAGAGAGAAAAATCTTTTCAAGAATTAAAATTTGTCTTTACCAATAATTTAAAAGTGTATCACCCGCAATACGATAAAGTATTTATACTTAGGACAGATGCATCGATAGAAAGATTAGCAGGAGTGTTAATACAAGTTCAGGAAGTAGGAGAAGTACCTATTAGTTTTGTATCAAGAGTAACAAAGAATTGTGAGAAGAAGTACACGGTTACGGAATTGGAGATGGCCAGTGTGGTATTTTGTATAACCAAATTAAGGTTTTATTTATTAGGAGCAAAGTTTATAGTGGAGAGTGATCATAATGCCTTAACGGCGATGATGAAAAATAGGTATGCAAATAATAGGGTACACAGATGGTTGTTATTGTTGCAAGAATACGACTTTGAGATTAAATATATTCCAGGAAAAAGTAACATCATAGCAGATGCATTGAGTAGGGAAAGTGAAGAACAAGGGGACCATAAAAAATTCAAAATAGGTATAAATAAATTATTGGATAAAGAGGGATTATTTACTTTGGAAAGGGTTATACAAGATCAGAATTATTTGACAGAGGTGGAAAAGAAAAGAACTTTTACAGAAGACAATATTATTTATAAAAAACTAGAAAATTGGGATACGTATGTTATTACAACTAATTATGCAAAGGAAATTCTATATAATCTTCATCACGAATATGGTCATATCGGAGTAAGAAAATTATGGATGCTATTTAGGGAAAATTATTATGCAAAAAAGGATTTAACTAGAGCCAAAGAAATATGCAAAGCTTGTACAATATGTCAATTAGCCAAAGAAAAAAATTATCATAATAGCAATATAAATAAATCAATAGTAACACAAAAACCATTACAAATTTTAGCAATAGATTTTATAAGTAATTTAGTGGAGAGTATTCAGGGATGTAAACACATATTGGTCATGGTAGACATATTTACAAAATATGTACAGATGTATCCTTGTAAAAGAACTAATACCAATACAATATTAAAATGCATTAAATATTATATACAAATTCATGGAAAACCAGAGAAATTAATTTTAGATCACGCCACATATTTTGAGAATTATAAATTTTTATCTGCATGTCAACATTATAATATACAAGTAAATTTTATTAGCATAAGAAATCCATCATCAAATCCAGCTGAAAGATATATCAAAGAAGTAATTAAATATTTGAGAATTTTATGTATACAAGAACACGATCAGTGGGAAAATAACTTGGATAAAGTACAAAGATATGTGAATGAAACACCTCATGGAGTGACGAAAGAATGTCCAGAGCTTTTATTTAAAGGTAGAGTACCAGAAAGAAAGTGGGAATGGAATAGAAGACAAGAAATCCAAGAAATATTTGATAAAGTTAATAAAAATTTAAAAAGAAACGCAGAACGATATGTCAAGAGACAAGAAAAGAAATTGAAAAAGAAAACTAAATTTGAAAAGGGAGAACTTGTCATAATAAGAGCTTTACAAGTAGCGAATAAAAGGGAAAATTTGTGTGCAAAATTATTAATGCCTTTTGAGGGACCATATGTGGTAGATAATCATAATGCTGAAAACAGCTATCGTTTAGTATATCCGGATACAGGGAGATTAAGGGGAGTTTTTAATATTAAGGATGTGTACAAGTTTATACCAGAAGAGGGGTAGATGATATTAATAGCAAAGTTTTGTAAATAATAGTATTAAGATGTAAATATCAAATTAAGATTGAATGGTTTTATTAAAAAAAGGTTTATACAATCTGTGCAAATAATATTAATTGAGGCTAAAGTTTTTGTAAAATGAGTGTTTATTTATAAAAAAAAAATAGATTAAAATTATAATTTTTAATCCAACATCAATGAAATGTTTGATGTAAAAATTTTAATTGGGGGATTTGAGATGATATTAGTTACTATGTTATATTAAATAAGAATGTAGAAGGAAAATCTAATGGAAAGTAGAGAAAGGAGATTTTCTTATTTCGAGTCAGAGCGCAAATTTAGTAACATTGGGATTGATTATCATCATCTTCTTCATAATTCCTAAAAAAGAAAAAAGAAAATAGAATAATAAGAAAAAAAATACAAATACATTTCAAAGATTTTTATTTAAAAATTCAAAAATGATTAATCTACATTATATAAAGTTTTGATAATTATGAAATTGATAAATGGGTAAAGTAGATAATTAAAAGTTTATAAAATTGCCAATACGTTAGTAATCAAACATTAATTTTAAATGAATTAGGGGTGTAAGTAAATGAGAAAATTAAATTATAAAAAAAAAAAAAGACATCACAAATAGTTAAAATACATGTTAAAACTTCTACTTACTTTTAAAGTATACGTATTTACCAACCATATTCTAATTTATAAATAGTTCAAATGCCAAATGAAATATTCTGAAAAAGAGAAAATTATTAGTTTGTAGTGCTAGTAAATTTCATAAGAATATAAAAAAAGAATGATCATTGTTTTAAACTGTAATATTGAATCAAGAATTAGATTTTGTTAAAAATTTTATTTGAATAAGAAATTAGTAGGCGATTAGATGGAAAAGATGTATAGATTTAAGTTTGTTGAATTTGTCATTTGTTTTTTTGTTGATTCTGATAGAATCTCGCTTGTTTTCTGGTTGTTGAAAGAGAAGTTGTATTAAAAATTTGCTCCGTAGAAATTTTGAGTTTTTTTTGAAAGTATTGAGAATAGAAAGTATTAAAACAGTTTAAAGTATCAAGATTATCCCAAGGTAACCAGAGAGAGCAATTGGTAAGAGAAATTTATATGATTTTATGAAGAAATAGATATTTCAATTTATGGGGCTGAGCACTTTATGGTATAACTGTATTTTAATTGAGTTGAAGAAGATTAAATTAATATTGAACAAGAAAGAAAGTCATAATTACACTTACCAGAGAAGATAGTAGTCATCCATCGCTTGGTTTTGAAGAGGAAGTGATTAATTGATCTTCATAAAGTTTCCTGAAATCTTTGCTGTATTGGAAGAAGAAAGTAGATTGTCCTAAGAACTGAATCCTGATTCCAGAAGAGGGTGAAGCTTCACACAATTGGTAACAACTTTGCACTCGTTATAATAAAGAGTTTTATATGTGTTTGATTTTTGAAATTTTGATGAACATTTTTATTTCACTGTTTTATGTATTTAACTAAATTATTTTTATTCATTTTTTTGATAAGTTTAATCCAAATTGTTCAATAACTCAAGACAGAATATTTCATTTATAGATATTTGATGCATGTTTTGGTTTATCAACGGTATCTTTGAAGTTTGACACATTTTGAATTAGAAAGGTTAGAAATTTATATGCAATTCACGCCTAGAAAATATTGTTGGTCTAGGATAGTGCGGTTATACAGTCATTTTATTGCAAATTTGTGTATTAATTGATTTTGAATCTAGTTTGGTTGAATATTTGAACTCTGACCTTGACATAAGGGAATAGCCGGTAGCATATTTAATTAATCATATTGGAAAATAATTACACTGAGTTAATTCTTACCTATTCACTATTTATATTTAAAATTAATTAAAGGTAAGGAATATTTTATAACATAGTGATTGATATTATCAAAACATATTATTATTATTATTCATATATGTTATAATATATATATATATATATATATATATATATATATATATATATATATATATATAATCAATAATGATTAACCTACAATTTTTATCTGTAAATCTTAAATCTAAAATTTATATATGATTTGTTTATTTTCACTGTCTGTCAATAATCATAAATTAATTCATACAAAAATAAAGCAGTATTTTGTAAATACGGTAGTGATTAATATGTCATATATAATTTATTCCAATATTCAATATGCAATGATGTAAATTTCTAAAGAACTAATATTGAACAACTGAATCCCTTTATTGACATGTGAAAATTAATTTCTATGCATTCAAAACGAATATTATAAAAGTCGAAATACAATTAATTCTGTACTGTTTTGTAAAATTGTAATTTTTATAGAAGCCACTGCGAGAGGTATAAAAAAACTGTTTTCCAAAACATGCTATAAGAAGCACATGTTATGAAAGTGCACCATCAAACACAAATCTATTTATAGGGAATATCTCTATTCAAGTCTTCGGCATTGAGTTATTGCCTAAGTATTTATACTTTCCATGCAAAATTGTGAAATTTACTATTAACCATTTTCATAAATTTATGGATTTTATTGAATCCGATATAATATTACACATTATGCTATATCAATGTTTGATTATCGATGGTTAAACGGAATATTTAGTTTTATTAATTTTTTAAATATAAAACGATCGATGAAAAATCATCGCTTTATACTAATATTTATATTTTACGTTTTTGTTGCCTGTAGTAAATTTGTTCATTGCGTGATTGGATATACGAGGGTTGTTACTTAGATTTTGAGCCTTGGCAACACCATCTAACGTTGCCATTCGAAAGTTTGACATTTTTAAACATAACCTTTATTAAACATTTTGTAATGTGAACACGATTTGTTCTGTTTACTGTGGCTTAAAAATTTTGTGTCAACAAAAAATGGAACTAACGCATGAACATTTTGGTGTAATGATTTTTTTCGACTTTCCACGTAGATTATCAAGAAAGGAGTGCATGGATCAACTAAGTTCTATTTTTGACGATAAAGCTTCATCCTTTGCCACTGTGTAGCGCTGGTATAACGAGTTCCATCGTCGCCGCTATTCGCTGAGCGATGAAATATGAAATTCGTCCAAAATGCTGTTAGTTCAGGAGAAATAGCAGTTTAAAATGGTCAAATAAATAAATGTTTTCTTACAGCAAACTAATGGCACAATTTAGTCAAATACATCATAAATAAATAAAAAAAAATATTCCGAACCAAAATCATCTATTAGGGGGTATAGGAGGGGTGGTTTTTTGGGGTGAAAATGTTTTTTTGCGATTTGTGACAAAAGAATGCATCCTATTAAAAAAAGTCAAATGAAAAAGTTGTTGGAAATAAAAAAATCTACAACTTATGTGGTAATCATTTTTGCCCTAACCTCAAAAATTTCCAATAAAAATCCAAAAAACCGTTTTTTTGGTTTTTAATTTTTTTCTTTTACAAAAATGTTTCGATTGAGCTGAAAGTTTAATCAAATATACTTTGTGCTATTCTAAAAATACTGTATTTTTTTCATTAAGAAATATTCAGCCGTTATAGTAAAATTTCACTTAAAAAAAAAAATTTGATAATTTTCAATCACCATTTTGAAACATTTTTTTTTATCAAAAAAGGTTCTCTGACGGCTCATTTTTTTCCTTTCTTTGTCTATTTTGAAGAAATAAAATAAAAAATATGTAGTTTTATTGAAAAAACTGAAGAAAAATTTCAATCGCCGCAGATAAAACAATTATTGTTGTCGGCCAAGATATAGATCTGCTCGTACTACTAAATCAACTTAATGAAATGAATTTAGATATACTTTTCCAGAAGCCCTTAACTGGTAAGACACCAAATTGTTTTTATTTATCAAACAGCTATGAAGATGAATCAAAGCGTAAATATGTTGCTTTCATCCACTCTTTTACTGGCTGTGATACAACATCAGGTGTTACTGGAAAAGGCAAAATAACAGCAGTACGAGCATTATTAAATTATAAAGATTTTGCTGTCATGGCTGATAGTTTTTATGGCAAAAATTCGAGCAAAACGTTAATTGCACAAAATGGATGCAAGCTGATGGCATCACTGTATAACAAAAAGAAAAACGATGAAACGTTACATGATTTACGATATCAAAGTTATAAAACAGCCACAATAAAATCAAATTTCAAATTAGAAAAATTGCCACCAACAGCTGGAGCAGCAGAACAGCATTGTTACAGAGTTTATTACCAGCTCCAAACATGGCTAGGTAATGAACTCACTGCAACGGAATGGGGTTGGAAAATATCCGACAATATTATAAAGCCATGTATGACCACCGAAAAATTAATACCGGATAATCTTTTAAAAGCAATTTGTTGCAGCTGTGAGAAAGGCTGCCTTCCTGCCAAGTGTAGTTGTAGGAAACATGGGCTACGATGCACAGATTTATGTTTTAATTGTAACGAGTTGGGCAACTGTACTAATTTAGAAGTTCAGCCAGTTATAATCGACGATTGCGACACAGAAGAAGTAGAAGAACGTCACACTGCTCATGAAGATAATGAAGATAAAGAAATCGATGAAGAAACTGTCCGTTCACCTGAAATTGGATCTGATGAAGAAGAATCATCAAACTCCGCCAAAAGAGCAAGGTTTGAAATCATTTAAACATGATTTTCAACATTTAATTGAAAAAGTAATGATAAGATGGAAAAAATTTTTTTTTGGTTGTTATATTTTTAAGTTCACTGAAAAAAAATGTACATAAAATATTCAATAAAAAAACTTTTGGAAATAAATAATGGTTTCTTCATTCAATTTCAATAAGAATTATAAAAAATATTGTAAAGAAATAAAAAAAAATGGTGAAAAATACAAATTAAGAAAAAAAAAATTACTAGGACTCGAATTCTGTTTTTTGATTTATTTAAAAATTTCCACGTAATTGTTAAATATGCATGATCCATTATTATTTTGCTTAATGCTTACAAATAGCACTGGTATAAAAAATATAATTTAAATAAATAATAACAATTTTTCCACGTAAATAATACAAAGTATAATGAAAAATGTCAATAATTTGTTTATTTTCAATTTTTCGTCAGTTTTTTCAATTAAACTACATATTTTTTATTTCATTTCTTCAAAATAGACAAAAAAAGGAAAAAAATGAGCCATCAGAGAACCTTTTTTGATAAAAAAAAATGTTTCAAAATGGGGATTGAAAATTATCAATTTTTATTTTTTTTATTGAAATTTTATTATAACAGCTAAATATTTCTTAATGAAAAAAATACAATATTTTTAGAATAGCACAAAGTATATTTGATCAAACTGTCAGCTCAATCGAACCATTTTTGTAAAAGAAAAAAATTAAAAACCAAAAAAACGGTTTTTTGGATTTTTATTGGAAATTTTTGAGGTTAGGGCAAAAATGATTACCACATAAGTTGTAGATTTTTTTATTCCCAACAACTTTTTCATTTGACTTTTTTCAATAGGATGCATTCTTTTGTCACAAATCGCAAAAAAACATTTTCACCCCTAAAAACCACCCCTCCTATACCCCCTAATGGACGATTTTGGTTCGGAATGTTTTTTCTTATTTAGTTATGATGTCTTTGACTAAATTGTGCCATTAGTTTGCTGTAAGAAAACATTTATTTTTTCAATCAGGTAACACGACTGGACTATGTACAAAACCTAACAATGCAAGATCGTCATGTAATTTATCGTGAGATTCAGGAATCCTTGGGTATGACGAGCATCAAAAGATTTGTTCGCGTTGGATCCCGCATAATTTGACAAAAGCTCAAAAGGATGCTTGTGTCAATTGGTGCAAAGAAATGCTCAAGAAATACAATCGCGGGTGGTCGAAAGTTGTATATAACATTTATACAGGTGACGAAACTTGGATCTATAGGTATGAGCCCGAAACAAAACAGCAGTCCACTATATGGGTCTTCCAAGACGAGCTAAAGCCGACAAAAGTAATTCGTATCCAAAGCACTTCGAAGCAAATGATCACCTGTTTCTTTGGTATAAAAGGACATGTGGCAGCTAGAGCAACGTAGAAGGGTAAATGGTACACATAATTCTTCATCAAGACAATGCAAGTTCTTACACATCGGCTGCGAAAACCACCTATTTCACCGGCCAAAACGTCAAATTGATGAGTCATCATCCAAACAGCCCTAACTTGACACCAAAATGACTTTTTTATTCCCGCATATCAAGAATAAACTGCGTGGCCAACGTTTTTTTGCACCAGAAGAAGCGGTTGATGCATTTAAAAATTATGTTTTGGAGGTACCACAATCTGAGTGGAAAAAATGTTTTGAAAATTGATTTGAGCGCATGATAAAATGTAGTGATCATCATGGAGAATACTATAAAAAACAATAAAGCTATTTTTGATAATAAATTACCGTGTTTTCATTGGTAGGTGCAAAATATAAGTAGCAATCTTCGTAAGTATTGTAATAGTTCTGTATTATTCGTGTCATTCTATTTTTAAAGCTATGCTTTTTATGGGAAGTTTTGGCGGATACAGTGAACTTGTATGAATGTATGTAGTTAGGGGTAACAGATACACCTGCGACCTATAAGATCTATTGTGTCTCCCTTTTCTTGCTATATTTCTGATGATTCCTCAGACTTATAGCAGCTCTTCTAGTCCTATCTTCCTTAGAAAGTTTAGGATATCATTGGGTTTTAAATTAGGTAATTTTCCCTTTCTATTTCGTATGACCCTAGGTATTTGACCCTAGAAGTACTTCTAGAAGTAGGTACTGAAAGTATGTGTATTGAGGTTTCATTCTCTACCTCACAGAATCTGCAGTTTGCTTCATCTACTAATCCTAGTTTCTTCATGTGTCCTCTTAATCGACAGTGACCAGTTAGTATTCCTGTTATAGTTCGGAGGTTTTTCTTACTCAGGTTAAGACAGCTGTGAGATCTCTTCTGGTTATAGTTTCCCAGGAGCATCTTCGATTGTCTTAGTCCTTCTAGATCATTCCAGTGAACTTAGAAAGAGCGACAGAAAAAAACCTTATATATGATATATCACAAACGCGCATCAAATGAAAAACGCGCATGCAAAAGAGAAGACAAGCTTATTACATACATGCAGGTACCTTTATTTTCACACATATACGTATAATTATATACAATTACAGTTATTGCGTTCTAATTATTTTTCAAGCTATGCTTCTTCAGCGACAGTACAGCGTTACAGTATTTATTATTAAACTTAATTGTGTACATCTTGGGAGTTTAAAATAAAGTGGTATTGTAATCGGTACTGTAGACTTACGCAAAGTTCTTTACTATCGTTTCTTTATTGGAAAAACTGATCGCTGAGTGTACATGGCAAATATAAACACATAATTGGGAGACCTTAATATACGGAGGAGAACTCAAAATAATGTTTTTTATTTCGTCTCTGTCTGTTTGTGCACGCTAATCTCATAAACGGCTTAACCCAGTTGAATGCAGTTTTCAGGAATATGTTGTGATGGCTTCACTTAACCGTTAGTGGTTTTTTTTCATTTAAATCGGTCAACAAGTAAGAAAGTAATGTCAATTTTACGAAATCGCGAGCACAGCTAGAGGCGTGGGGTACGGATACGAGAAACGTTGGCCGTCGTTGTAGAACGTATTGAATGTACGAATCTTTCTCTGCTTAATCAGATATCTACAATTTTATATTGAAGTCCATGATTAAAAACAATAGTTTTAGTCAAATAGGGTAAAAGCTAGTCTTGTAATAAATGATAATAAAGTTTTTTCCGATTTAATGCCGGCCGGTAACCATATAATATATAGCCACAGCGTTAACCAATTTCCTGACACTCTAAACATATACAATACATTACTTTTATATACCTACAGAGTTAACCTCTTTCGTGACGCTCCCAGCATTTTAGACTAGAGAAAACATAATATAACGCGAGTGCACAAAGCTACAGAAACCTTAAAAATCATAAAAAACTTAAAAAACTGTAGAAAATCTCTGAAAAATGTAAAAAAATGTGAAAAACTGTTATTTAATCATACTTTACACAAAATCCTAAAAATGGGAATAATCAAGGAGACTTCTTATAACTTCATTTATAGACCTTTTACGTTTTTTTAATTTAACTAATTATATTATTTGTAATCTCACCTATTAGGTATGATAATTTGCAGTATAGGTATACTTCATTCAATAAAGGTTAAAAACTGTAAATATGTTAAAGTTTTACTGCATTGTTTCAAAAGGTTAATTAACATACATATATTCTAATTTTTTTCAAGAACAAAGGATGTTGATACTTGAAGCTCATTTTCATCTTAAATTACAATTTTCTTGAGAAACAACCCTCGTCAACTTGGCAGAAACTGTACTCAAAAGTTAAATTAGCCCTATATTCCACGTAGATTAGAGCGGTACGCAAATCCAAAAGTTAGTGAAAATACACCTAATGTGTTTAAAAACTCGTTTAAAACGTGAAATTTTCGTGCTTAATTACTCATTTAAGGAGAATTTTTTAGAAAGTTAACTTTTCATTACACTTCCGATTTAAGTCCAGTATTAACTCAACAAAAATTACAGAACCTTAGAAGAAAAGGTTGATAAAGTTTAAAGTAGTGTCAATACATTATCAATGAATTAATAGGTATGTCAATGCATTCATCCCAAACTTAAAAATGAAAGAAATAAATACTTCTTCAAACTTTTAAAACAAATGCATACAGAATTTTGAATATTTAAACATAGCCTGAGGTTAAATTTTAATTGAAACGATTTTGGAACAAAGCTTTTAAATTGATTCAGTTAATTCAGCTTTTATAGCACGAGTGTCACAAACATTGACTACAGTTAATTTCCTTTTAACGAGTTTGCATTTTTCTGTTTCATAACAACAGATATTTACTGAAGAAAAAGGTTAAAGTGCTTCCGATAAATCTTCCGGAATGTTTTGAACTAATAGTAATTTAATTTTTTGAGAAATACCTCTTATGGAAGTTTTGAAATTCAGAAATTATACAAACAAGAAATGATATTAGAAAAAAAATGAAAAAGTTATATATCCGATATAGTTATCGAATCTGCCGCGACATAGTCTTAAAGGCGTGTTTACATGATGCCAGTGACTGGCGCTAGTCTCAATGGCATGGTACTGGCATCATGTAAACACTTTCTTGTGCCAGTCCAGCACTGTCTGCCAGCGCTGTCTCGAATAGAAAGTTGGTCTATTTTTCATGCCAGTGGCCCTCGTCCGCGTGCCCTCCAACCACACGCCAGTGGTTGTAGACACGTGTAAACACAGCATTTCACATTCCAGTGACTGGCGTACATGTGAAGGGTAAACTTCACCAAGTAGGAACTAGGTTGCCAGTGAGACTGTCGCCAGCTACTGGATACGTGTAAACGTACCAGTCCAGCGCTGTCCTAATCAAGCACTGGCATGCCAGTAAGACTGGCATCATGTAAACACGCCTTAACTGCTAGACCACAGATATACCTAACGCTTAATTGGCGCACTGATCATCCCATGAAAAGTACCTATCTCAAATAATTTAAATACTAAAAAACAATAGTTCCGGTCTATTAACCGAATTAACTATAAGACAGAGCACAAAAAAGTGACTAAAAGTTTGATGCTTCAATATTCTCAAACGTGACATGTGTCTAGGGAAGAATTGCAGACGTGTTCTAAACGATTTGAGTTGAACCAAATTATAATACCCGCTTGGTATATCCGAGGTACAGAGGTTAAGGTACCATTGTGTAAAGACGGATGTAGCATTTTGTCAATTTTTCTATAATGCTATTTCTTGTCCGATGCTTCGGCTATATCGCAATTTTGGAACCAAAAGATAGGTTTTTTGGGTAACGGATATATTTTTACTAGATTTATTAAAAGCTTATTAGTAACTTCGTCTTATTATGACTTGCATGTTGGCATAAGCATTCTTACTTTACCTACACATTGCATGTTGCATAGACTCTATTCATTAAAACATAAATTGGAGTTGCAATAAGTATTTCCTTTTAAAGCTAAAATCCAAGCTGTTATTAATAATACAATTATTTAAATTATTTGGAAATACGAACATTTTAATTTTAAAAATGATTCCTTGGCATGCAAGGTCAAAAAAAATTATCAAAGTAAAAGTCGAATGTTAAAAAATGGTCGACAATTTGCAGATTATAGAAAAAACCTTTTTATGTATTGTTTTATAATATCCAAAAAACTGTTCACTTACAACAGTCCCTAAAAATAAGCCTTGTTTTGTTTTTGTTATTTGTGAATCCTTGGAACAGACAATGGTTATAGAAGATACTCTAAAGCAGATGTTCCAAGGAACTCAAAACTTAGAGCAATTTCCTCTACACTCTATATGTTCTTTAAAAATCAGCTTTCTGTTAGAAAAAATAATTCTATTTAACAAGCAGCTGATTAAAGAAATAAAATATAATTTTGTTGCTTTTTGAAATATAATTATTATAACATACATCTTTTTACCGGCTATATATATAGGAATAAACTTTTGCAACTCTTTTTTTATGTATAATAATGTGTACAAATTTAGAAAATATCTGACTTGATCAAATCTTTGGCAGATCATCAATTCTTCCACAAGTGGGCGTTACTTACCGATCCCGACGATATAGCAGGTGGTCCTAAGGGGTATTTAAAATGCGATATTAGCGTTATAGGAAAAGGAGATACTGTTAAAGTACCTCCGAAAAGTGAAAAAGATGAAGATGACATTGAGGCGTAAGTATTATATTCTACATATTAATAGGTACCTATTGTAAAGATAAAAGTTTTAACATTGGATGAAGGATCTGGCGAGTATTCTTACTTTAATAAAAATGTGATATCTCGCAGTACTGCATTTAATTTCTTTTAAATTTTTTATGGCATTTTCTTTATTTTCTTTTAGTATTGCTATAATATTTTTCTCATTGTGAGACCATAGTCGAAACAGTGAAGCACTGAACCTCCGAAATTTAAACGGCAAGGCGGATTTTAATGAGTCTTTTGCATTCGATTCGTGAGAGCATCTGGAACCTGTGTGACCTTATGCGATCATGTAATACAAAAAATGCATCTTAAACAGAAATCGTTATTTATTGGCGTAAGTACATTCAATTATGTTACTTAATGATTTTTGGGGTCACTGAAAACGAATATGAGTTTGAAAGTGATCTCCGGAGTATTTGGTGTTCCTTCAAAATCTCTTATTTCCTGCTATCCATATAACAACCTTTTCTTCTAGGTACTTGTGCTATTGGTTCCTTATAGTCGGATACTATAAACACGCGTGTATAATGATTTTCGCCATAATTGCAGTTTTATATGATCACATAAGGTCACAAAGTATCCTGATGCTCTCACGAATCAAATGCAAAAAGAATGATTTAAATCCGTTTAAATTTCGGAGGTAAGGCAGATTTTCGTGCTTTATTGCCTTGACTACCATGATAGTTTCTTTCCCTTAACATTTGATAATTATTATTAATTTCATGTATCTACTCATAAAATAATGAAATATTTATTTATTTCAAATCTTCCTAAATATAACTCACCTACTACAAAGTTGTATTACATAAGTATATCTTTAATGGTCTTTTACATGTAAAAACTTTTTCCAGTTAAAAAATGTTTAGTTTTTATATCCTATAGTATAGTTGGGTTTGGTCGGCTGCATATAAAATAATTCATAAACTCTGTTACAGAGTGTGAAAAATGCAATGTAGTTTTCAATTTCCATGAAATACTTAAATGGATGAATTTATTATGTATATATATAACCGTAATATATTCTGAAGAGTTTCAAAAACATATGAATTCATTTAGTAGATAACGATAAAATATATGAATTTAACTTGAAACATTTATGAAAGCATATTAAATTTTTTCATAATAATTCAAAGTAACCTTTATATGCCATAAATGTGGCATATACATATATGAGAAATAATTTTTATACTGCGCTGTAAAAGAAATAATTGAAAGTTAGTATATTAAATTGATTCGATCTTTGTAAAATAAATTTTTAAACTTCCCTTTTTTGAATGCCCATGAAAAGCGAACAATTCGTATTGGACTATATTCATTCAGAATTAAACGAACATTGTCAAAAACCTTTTAAAGGAGCCAAAATTAATATTCGGTGGATATAACAAAAATCAATTTAAAATATAATTCACAATCTGACTGGACGTTTGAAAGCATTCATTTAAAGTTAAATAAATATACGCTTCGACTTAAGAGTTTTCTCCGTTTTTCGTCGGTTAAAAATAATTATTTAACTGCAATATAATATTGAAAAATACAAATGGATTATACAAGTAGTAGTAGAAAAATTGAAGTCTATTACTCGCATTGATTAGCTGTTCCAAAGTCGTGTAACTGTCATACTCGCCTTCGACTCCTTTAACAAACTTATGTGTTTCATACTCGTTATAGAATATATTATTCTTTCAGAAACTTACTACTTCCTGACGGAGTGCCCACAGACAGACAAAAAGCTCGTGTCATTATTAAAATCTACCGAGCAGACGGACTCCCAAAAATGAATTCCTCGTTGATGGCAAACGTAAAAAAAGCATTCACTGGAGAACTTAATGACCTTGTGGATCCTTATGTACAAATTTCATTTGCTGGACTAATGGTAAGAATAGCATAATATATTTTGACTATCAGTTTTTATAGATAATAGAATGAATATTTAATTACTTAAGTTAGCTGCCAATTTTTTAAACTTTTTTTTTAATTAATCATACATAGTGCATCAATGAAATTTTAAAATTGGTATCAATTTAAAATCTGCCAAAGTGTGTTTACTATCCTTCAGCATAAAATTATACAAACTTCAAAGCTATGCTCAAAAAGTGACATGGCAAAATGATACGTGCACGCTTCACAGAAGTAATACCTACGCCAAATGTTCATTACGTTCTATCCCTTGTATTCCACTAATTATAAAAAGAACGTATTTTTTTTAATGAAACAACCCTGATGTATGAATCTCAATTTTTATTGACAAACAGAGTTGATTAAGGGCTTTTAATTCGTCTTTGGTGTGTGAAAGTTTTTTAACTGTTTTAATTGTAAAACTTGCAGAAATTGAGCGATAACTGTCTATTATTTTACTGTTTGATATTAGCCAAGAAACAATTAATGCAGTATCATATATTTCTATTAAACAATACAATAAAAGAGGTGTATACTCTAACAGATGTAGATGGTCAAAAAGGATTTTGTTAATATTTGACTTCAAGTTTGCATGTTCCATTTGATTTACATAAAATTCTTGCCCATATGAGTCACCCTTTACAGTTTATTGCCAGATTATATAACTTGTAATGAAGACAAATTACTAAACTTAATAGTACAAATACTATAAAGAAAATGCTTGAAAATTTTAGGGTTAACACACCAATACTCCTTTGTTCAGATAAAATAAATATATCATTTATTTTTTTATCGTATGTGAATTCTAATACACTATGTCTAAGTTTTATAGAAAGTTATGTTCAGATTTCAGTCGAATTAAAATTATTTGAAACTAATTGTGTCTTGTTTATTTGTTAAACAAAATTTGTTTAAATTGTGAGAAGTTCAATGAATAAATCAGTCGAAACTTGTTGGATTGTTAATGACTTTATTGGTTTTAAACTTAATTGTAGTGTATATCGAATATATAACTTTTCTGTCTTTTTATTACAATACAATATTGGGTAGCTATCGTCTAGTTTGTCTTTAACCTGCTTAGGTTCTTTTGAAGTTTTTCTATTCTTAGAGATGTTATTCTGGGTCTGGCAATTTGGGGAGGGGCGAGCAGGTGCTCTGCCAGCACTAACGCCATATATGGCGTTCACTACGTTGGGGTCTCTCGTGAGGAGAATCATTTTTGTCTTTTTGGGGTTAATAGACAGCGATTGCTCTTTACACCATACTCTAAAGTTTTTGATAGCCACTTGCATTCGGTCGCATAGGGTGCTTTCAAACTTTCCTGTTGGCAGAATTAAATATCATCTGCGTAGGCTACTGTATAGATTTTGTCATGTTCATTGAGGCGGTTTATAAAGGCTGTCTAGAACAATGCTCCACAGGTGATAAAAACCCTCCCTGTGGACAGCCCCCAGTAACCTGAGAATTCACTCGCTTATTGTTATAGGTACACTTCGGGCAGTAAGCGAGTGCATTATTTTAAGGCACATGGTTTTAACGAAAGCTTCCTAGATATCTGTGAATACGCCCAGGATAGACTCTTTCCTGTCCAATGATCGCTAGATATATCTGACCAACCACATGATGTAGGGCCGTATCGGTGGATTTTCCTGTTGTGTATGCATGTTGATTGCGATGTAGTGGTTTGATGTTAATCACTGTATCCCTTATGTACCTTTCTTTTAGCCTCTCTAGCGTTTTTAATAAGAATGATGTTAGGCTAATAGATCGTAAATTTTTGGAATGGAGTAATCCATTCTTCCAGGTTTTGGTATGCAGATAACTTTCACTTTTCTCCACATCTTCGGTATATAATTCAGAGCTAGGGAAGCTCTGAATATTTGCACTAGGTGTGGAAGGTGCTCCTCCAGACCCCACTGCAGCAGGGCTGGATAAACTCCGTCTAGTCCTTTTAATTTGAAGGGGGAGAAGCTAGACATTGCCCATTTAACTTTATCCTCGGTAACATGAGTCTGGCAATGTGCCAGTCTTCTGCCGAGGGTATGTAGTTTTCCTCTATAATTATACTTTTCTAAGTAATTTATTTTTGACGAACGGAGTGAACGTAGAAAGAGCGACAGAAGCAAGTGTTTTATGCGATATGCCTCACTCTCTGCCAGAGAAAAATGTACCTAAGGTACATGCGCCCTGTAAGGCCCACTTTTTGCTTAATTTTAATAGCTGGAAAAGAAATATAAATTTGTGAAAACTGCCTTTAGCACAACATAGTTCATTTATTTGTGAATAAAGTAATCATACAAATCAACATGTTTGGAAACAATTCGTTAAGATAATAATTGTTTTTTAAAACCTTCAAAGTGGGCTTTTTTAGGAACATAGGCACCTATCATAGCCCGATATTAATTATGTCATCAATAAACCCTATCAAAACAAAAAATAAGTATTTATGTAAAACTTGACCTAATATTATATGATATTCTTAGGTAATCAGTCTGATACAAAAGTTTTTTTTGGTCACAAATTGGACGGTGGGCCATCTTCGACTTAGCAAAATTTAATTTACCTAATAAACAAAAACCTCTACATAGACTCAACAAATAACAATGTTGTGGCGTTATTCTAATAATCACTTTTGGAAAAAACATGTTTATTTAAAGACCAAATATTTTTTTCAAAAACATCTGAATTGTCTCATATCTTCGATTGGCCCGAGCCATCATAGGATGTGATGGGCCTTTATAGGGTAATTTACCCCGCCACAAGAACTATTTTTTATAAATGAAAATTAACAAATAATATAAACAACTCTTACGTTGAGTCAAGTGCCCATAAACCCAAGTAACGCTATATTTAAAAAAAAACACGAAAATTTCTTGTTTTCTTAAGAAAATACTAAAAAGGTTTAAATTAGAAGATTATAAATCGTCAGCCCTTTGCAACGACACTAAAAAACTGGCAACCACTGCAAAAATGACGACTGTCTTCCTTATTTATGAAGTTGCAATTTTGTCTATGGCACTAACCGAACATGGGCGCAAAATTTAAATTCATTTGAACTTTTAGACGTACAAAATATTGAAAGTGGGCCATCTTAAGAACTGGGCCTTATTAGGCGTAAGTACCTTACACGTATACGACAGTTCATCGCATGACAGGCGTATTACTTACAGGTACTGATATACAGAATTACAGTAATTATTTTCTTTTTTGTATATGCTATCTATATAATGGGGACTATATATACTAGGAAAATTTAAAAACCATATGTTGTTAAATTATTGTATAAGTGTGTTTTTCTAACCTTTACGATTGCCATATCACGTCAAAGAAATAATTAAAGTGATATGGATAACAAATAAACATTTTACGCATTCTTCTATTTCTGTTTTTAAAGTAACTAGAATATCTATTTTGATGAGCTCTATATATTAATTATACTACCTACTACAGGTATATCTCGGAAGTGAATTTAACCCAGACCCTCTGAAACATTCATGAACTTATTGTAGTAAATTTGATACCTAGAGATTGCCGTGCAATTAATAAGATATATTAGAATTAATATCAGCATACGATTTAATAAAAAAAAAAAGAAGAACAGTGTAATAAAAATAATTCTAGATAATTTTAATTTACATTTTAGCAAAGTTTTAAATGCTGTATGTAGCAGCATAATCTTTCACTTGTCTTAAAAACAATGTAATAATTACACAGTGCCGTATCGATCGAGAAAAATCTTTGTTGCAGGGAAAAACGAGTGTAAAAAAACACAGCTATGCACCGGTGTGGAATGAGCAGCTTATTTTCACAGAGATGTTTCCTCCTTTGTGCCAAAGGATAAAAATCCAACTACGCGACAATGATCCAGTTAAACCGACTGTTATCGGAACGCATTTCATGGATCTCAAAACCATTTCTAACGATGGCGAAAAGGGTGAGATGTGCAGGTTAGGTTAGGTTAGATTGAGTTTAAGGGTTTGTGGTTTATGTGAAATCACAGACAACAGTAAAAGAAAGGCCTACGATTACACCTTTTATCTTAGTTTTACATTTTTACTATTAAGAAAGCTACTTAAAACAATCAACATGGGTAACCTGTTATGTCCTTATTTCTTTTTAAGTTAATACTAATTATCTATTGAATATAATATGATAGATATTATTTAATAAATACCACAATCCAAGTCACAACAATAAATTGATGTATACATTCACTATTATTTTTATAATAATATTGTTTGATTCTCAAAATCCTCCAGGAGATTTCATTATAATTTACTCCAGTATTTTTATGTTGAATTCTAAAAAATGCATTAACTGTACACTTAGCTAAGCTTCAGGCAGCTAATGTGTTTGATTTTTTGCCTGCATGTCTTAATTTTTAAAACTGATTGTTCAAACTTTTTACTGTGTTATTTAATGATTTAAAAACACTAAACCAGAGACTTTATTAGTTTTATTTGTAAGTGTTTTAATCAATTTTATATAACTACAAAACTAAAATTGGCATTAAGCGACGATTGAGTACTGAAAGTTGTTTATACGGTCTTTCAAAGTAATAAACTAAGTAATAAAACAAGTTATTAGGAGATTAATGCTAATATCAATATATTTAATTAAAATGTACAGAAATACTGGAAATGTCGTAGTAAATTACAATATTTGCTACTGGAAAATTAGGCTATTAAAAATGAAGGCAATAAGGAGCTAAGACGTTTACGTGTTTTTATTTCACGAATCGTTTTAATGGTCATTTTAGATAAAGAAAATGAGAGGGTTGGAAGTTAGTGGTAGGGGGAAATTGCAGTTTTTAATAGATTTATATCTACTATTTAGCTGGTTCGCAGGTCACGACTTCGGGAAAATTTCACCATAGTTTTTCGTACATACATATATATATATATTATAACATATATGAATAATAATAATAATATGTTTTGATAATATCAATCACTATGTTATAAAATATTCCTTACCTTTAATTAATTTTAAATTTTAAATATAAATAGTGAATAGGTAAGAATTAACTCAGTGTAATTATTTTCCAATATGATTAATTAAATATGCTACCGGCTATTCCCTTATGTCAAGGTCAGAGTTCAAATATTCAACCAAACTAGATTCAAAATCAATTAATACACAACTTTGCAATAAAATGACTGTATAACTGCACTATCCTAGACCAACAATATTTTCTAGGCGTGAATTGCATATAAATTTCTAACCTTTCTAATTCAAAATGTGTCAAACTTCAAAAATACCGTTAATAAACCAAAACATGCATCAAATATATCAAATGAAGTATTCTGACTTGAGTTACTAAACAATTTGGATTAAACTTATCAAAAAAAAAATGAATAATAATAATAATAATTTAGTTAAATACATAAAACAGTGAAATAAAAATGTTCATCAAAATTTCAAAAATCAAACACATATAAAACTCTTTATTATAACGAGTGCAAAGTTGTTACCATTTGTGTGAAGCTTCACCCTCTTCTGGAATCAGGATTCTGTTCTTAGGAAAATCTACTTTCTTCCTCCAATACAGCAAAGATTTCAGGAAACTTTATGAAGATTAAATAATCACTTCCTCTTCAAAACCAAGCGATGGATGACTACTATCTTCTCTGGTAAGTGTAATTATGACTTTCTTTCTTGTTAAATATTAATTTAATCTTCTTTAACTCAATTAAAATACAGTTATACCATAAAGTGCTCAGCCCCATAAATTGAAATATCTATTTCTTCATAAAATCATATAAATTTCTCTTACCAATTGCTTCCTCTGGTTACCTTGGGATATTCTTTATACTTTAAACTGTTTTAATACTTTCTATTCTCAATACTTTCAAAAAAAACTCAAAATTTCTACGGAGCAAATTTTTAATACAACTTCTCTTTCAACAACCAGAAAACAAGTGAGATTCTATCAGAATCAACAAAAAAACAAATGACAAATTCAACAAACTTAAATCTATACATCTTTTCCATCTAATCGCCTACTAATTTCTTATTCAAATAAAATTATTAACAAAATCTAATTCTTGATTCAATATTACAATTTAAAGCAATGATCATTCTTTTTTATATTCTTATGAAATTTACTAGCACTACAAACTAATAATTTTCTCTTTTTCAGAATATTTCATTTGGCATTTGAACTATTAATAAAATTAGAATATGGATGGTAAATACGTATTATTTAAAAGTAAGTAGAAGTTTTAACATGTATTTTAACTATTTGTGATGTCTTTTTTTTTATAATTTAATTTTCTCATTTACTTACACCCCTAATTCATTTAAAATTAATGTTTGATTACTAACGTATTGGCAATTTTATAAACTTTTAATTATCTACTTTACCCATTTATCAATTTCATAATTATCAAAACTTTATATAATGTAGATTAATCATTTTTTTATCTTTAAATAAAAATCTTTGAAATGTATTTGTATATTTTTTTTCTTATTATTCTATTTTTTTTTTCTTTTTTAGGAATTATGAAGAAGATGATGATAATCAATCCCAATGTTACAAAATTTGCGCTCTGACCCGAAATAAGAAAATCTCCTTTCTCTACTTTCCATTAGATTTTCCTTCTACATCTTATTTAATATAACATAGTAACTAATATCATCTCAAATCCCCCAATTAAAATTTTTACATCAAACATTTCATTGATGTTGGATTAAAAATTATAATTTTAATCTATTTTTTTTTTATAAATAAACACTCATTTTACAAAAACTTTAGCCTCAATTAATATTATTTACACAGATTGTATAAACCTTTTTTTTAATAAAACCATTCAATCTTAATTTGATATCTACATCTTAATACTATTATTTACAAAACTTTGCTATTAATATCATCTACCTAACATCTTTATGAATTTTTTTTAATTTGTAAAATTCTGTTAATCTCAAATTCCTTCCCCCTTTCTAACATTCATTCAAATATAACTTAATTTTTCTACTTTTAAACTTGTTCCCCCTTATTTAATATATTTCCTATACATTTAATTTTCCGATACACCTAAATATCTTGCCTCTTTCCTGATATTTCCAAATATACCTAATACCTACTATATTTTTAAATTTCTTCCCCCTTTCTTGATATTTCCAAATGTACAATTTTTCCCAGAATGCTTGTTTTATCTTTCCCAAGAAATATTTACAAAATTGCTTATCATCCACAGACAAATTTTGATTTTCTCTGTTGTTAACAATTTGATGGTGCATTATTGCTTGAATTTCTTCTACTTGTTCTGGTTTCTTCTGTTTTTTCGTATGACTTAGCAATATACCACTGTCTTTAACTTTCTGAATTATTTTATTTTCACTCTTTTCTGCTTGTTTTGCTTTATATTCATCTACAAATTTCTTAATAGTCTTCTCCCTTCCTTCATCTATTTGATTTGTGTCTTCCTCTGTACTCTTCAAATTGTCTTGTTTTATGTTATTAATTTCTCTTCTAAATATCTTAGTATCTTCTTTTATTTCCTTCAATCTTTTATTAGTCTGATTCAATTTATTATTAATCTCTTCAAATTTTTTATTCATATTTTCCTTCATATCTTCCGTCATTTCATCCAATATTTTATTATTCTCATCCAATTTTTTATTATTTTCCTCTAGTTTGTTATTCATATATTCTTTCATGTCTTCTGTCATTCCATCCAATTTTTTATTCTTCTCTTCAACTTTCTCTTCAATTGTTTCATTCATATTCATAATATTTTTATCCATAGTCATCATAATACTTTTATTCATTTCTTCAAACTTCTTATCCAACTCTTTTATAATATCTTCCTTCCTTTCATCCAATTTTTCATTCTTATCCTCCAATTTCTCTTCAAATTTCTTACTATCATCTTCTATTTTCTCCAATATTTCGTTAGTCTCATTCAATTTCTTATTGTTCTCCTCTGGTTTATTATTCATATCTTCTTTTACTTCATCTAATCCTTCATTATTTTCTTCTAGTTTGTTATTCACTTCTTCTTTTAATTTCTCATTCATATTTTCTGTCATGTCTTCTTGTACTTCATCCAATTTTTCGTAAGCCTCATTCAATTTTTTATTCTTCTCTTCAAAATACTTATTATCTTCTTTGATTTCATCCAATATTTTATTCTGCTGATCAAATCCTTTATCCAAATTTTTCATAATATCTTTATAAATGTCTTCATATGTCTTCTTTATATCTTCTCTAATATCTTCCCACATATCTTTTATTTCTTCTTTTTGTTGATCAAATCTTTTTTCTATTTCCATCAATAAGCTTTGAATCATCCTGAACTCCTCTTGAGTTATACCCCTACTTGATGTCATTTTCTTCTCCATATTCACAATTTATACTATCGAGATAAATATAACTAATATGAATCACAAAAAAAATTTCAAATCAAGTTTTCAAAAAAAAAATATTTTAAATATTAATTATTTAAATAGGCTCTAGTTTTGATTGTTTAGAGCGAAATAATAAAAAAAAATTTAACAAAATTCTCAAATTTTAATTATTTGAATCGGCTCTAATTTGATTGTTTCGAGCGAAATAATGAAACAACAACCTTAACAAAACTCTCAAGTTTTAATTCTTAGAATAGGCTCTAATTTCGATTGTTTAGAGCCCCACGTTGGGCGCCAAAATTTATAACATGTATGAATAATAATAATAATATGTTTTGATAATATCAATCACTATGTTATAAATGATTGTTTAGAGCCCCACGTTGGGCGCCAAAATTTATAACATATATGAATAATAATAATAATATGTTTTGATAATATCAATCACTATGTTATAAAATATTCCTTACCTTTAATTAATTTTAAATTTTAAATATAAATAGTGAATAGGTAAGAATTAACTCAGTGTAATTATTTTCCAATATGATTAATTAAATATGCTACCGGCTATTCCCTTATGTCAAGGTCAGAGTTCAAATATTCAACCAAACTAGATTCAAAATCAATTAATACACAACTTTGCAATAAAATGACTGTATAACTGCACTATCCTAGACCAACAATATTTTCTAGGCGTGAATTGCATATAAATTTCTAACCTTTCTAATTCAAAATGTGTCAAACTTCAAAAATACCGTTAATAAACCAAAACATGCATCAAATATATCAAATGAAGTATTCTGACTTGAGTTACTAAACAATTTGGATTAAACTTATCAAAAAAAAATGAATAATAATAATAATAATTTAGTTAAATACATAAAACAGTGAAATAAAAATGTTCATCAAAATTTCAAAAATCAAACACATATAAAACTCTTTATTATAACGAGTGCAAAGTTGTTACCATTTGTGTGAAGCTTCACCCTCTTCTGGAATCAGGATTCTGTTCTTAGGAAAATCTACTTTCTTCCTCCAATACAGCAAAGATTTCAGGAAACTTTATGAAGATCAAATAATCACTTCCTCTTCAAAACCAAGCGATGGATGACTACTATCTTCTCTGGTAAGTGTAATTATGACTTTCTTTCTTGTTAAATATTAATTTAATCTTCTTTAACTCAATTAAAATACAGTTATACCATAAAGTGCTCAGCCCCATAAATTGAAATATCTATTTCTTCATAAAATCATATAAATTTCTCTTACCAATTGCTTCCTCTGGTTACCTTGGGATATTCTTTATACTTTAAACTGTTTTAATACTTTCTATTCTCAATACTTTCAAAAAAAACTCAAAATTTCTACGGAGCAAATTTTTAATACAACTTCTCTTTCAACAACCAGAAAACAAGTGAGATTCTATCAGAATCAACAAAAAAACAAATGACAAATTCAACAAACTTAAATCTATACATCTTTTCCATCTAATCGCCTACTAATTTCTTATTCAAATAAAATTATTAACAAAATCTAATTCTTGATTCAATATTACAATTTAAAGCAATGATCATTCTTTTTTATATTCTTATGAAATTTACTAGCACTACAAACTAATAATTTTCTCTTTTTCAGAATATTTCATTTGGCATTTGAACTATTAATAAAATTAGAATATGGATGGTAAATACGTATTATTTAAAAGTAAGTAGAAGTTTTAACATGTATTTTAACTATTTGTGATGTCTTTTTTTTTTATAATTTAATTTTCTCATTTACTTACACCCCTAATTCATTTAAAATTAATGTTTGATTACTAACGTATTGGCAATTTTATAAACTTTTAATTATCTACTTTACCCATTTATCAATTTCATAATTATCAAAACTTTATATAATGTAGATTAATCATTTTTTTATCTTTAAATAAAAATCTTTGAAATGTATTTGTATATTTTTTTTCTTATTATTCTATTTTTTTTTTTCTTTTTTAGGAATTATGAAGAAGATGATGATAATCAATCCCAATGTTACAAAATTTGCGCTCTGACCCGAAATAAGAAAATCTCCTTTCTCTACTTTCCATTAGATTTTCCTTCTACATCTTATTTAATATAACATAGTAACTAATATCATCTCAATATATATATATATATATATATATATATATATATATATATATATATATATATATATATGTATCCGATATAACGAAATCTGTGGACACGGTAGTGGTCGCATTTCTTAACGGATCAAAATGAAATCGTCCCAAAATCTCGGTCGAGCTCGTTAATGGGCCAAATCGGTCCGGCCGTTTGGGCGTGACATCAAATCAAAATGGAAAAAAATTCGTAACTTTTTTACTTCACCCTGTACAAAAAAATGTTAGGGGACTTTTTTGTTTGTCTTAAAGAGACCTACAACTTATATCTAAAAATTTTTTTTCTGAAACGTATACTTTTAATATATTAAATTAATATAAATCTAATGATGCGCCTGGCTTACCAAGGGCTTTTTTTTAATATATCTCAAAAACGAGGCAATATTTCATACAGAAATTTTTATAGAGAATTAAATTTCCCTTTGAAATAATGTATTAAAATAACTAAAAGTTTTTATGTTCCAACCACAGTATATCTTTTATTTATTCCAATTCATTTATATGTTAAATTCTTTAATAAAAAATAAAATATCGCTGGCTTTTTTTATCCAACATAAATTTTATCTCGACGTATATATCTTGTTTCGCAGGATTTCTTCCTACATTTGGCCCATCTTTTATTCACCTATACGGATCTACAAGAGATTACAGTCTTATTGATGAACATTCCAGTTTAAACACAGGTTTAGGTGAAGGTAAGATACATAGCATTTTAATATAATTTAGGGCTGGTCTGAAATTGTAGTATTTAAATTCAGAACAGATTGAATTTGACTTAGTCTACTTTCAAAGATGATAAATAAACTATTTATCTAATATTTTTAAAATAAGATTTAATCTTAAAAACACAAATTTATGTATTTTTTTCTATTGATACTTAATGTTAAATGTCGCCGCCACTGTGTTAAAAAGTAATTGACTTTCTATGAACATTCAACTCACATATTTCGATCTTATTTGGTCGACTCTTGCTAAATTTATTTATGAAGTCGATTAAGTTAAAATTGGAGTTAATCCGGGCTCTATTTGTGAAACTTCGAAGTGGACAAATTTATTGAAGCGTCAGAAGTCAAGCAATCCAATTAGTTACTGGTTTCTTAAATAAACATTTCGTTATCGCAGTTTTAGCGAAGTTAGAAATGAGTAGTTGTAAATTACAAACCAAGGCAGAATTTTTTTTATTTATCTGGAGATCAAAATGGAACTTTAAACGAGACATTTAAACTGTTTTATTTACAATTATTTAAAATAAAACAATAAAATTTATAAACATTGTATTAGAAATTTGAAGATTAAATTAGGATTAAGTTATGGGTTAACTGGTTAACGCTATATCTATGAAATCGCATCAGTAGTCCTTCTGATTTATATAGCTATTCGAAGTCCTGGCAAAATGTCTCACGCCAGGTAGCTTACCAAAGTCAGCTAAATTTTGCGCTTATATGCCTCAAATAATAAACCAAGTGAAAAACAGATAAATCTTGCTATATATGTGGTTAAAGTTTACTCCCCGGCCCGGTTGGGACCGAAATTAAGAGACATCCAACATGCAAAGATAGTGCGAGAGTTTTTTTGGAGATTAATATCTTGATCCAGATACCTTCCGCTAGAGCTAAAAGGTTTGTTCACAATCAACATATGTACTATTAAACGAACGGTTTTGTCATGCGCATTTCATAAAAGCCGTTCCAATTAACTTTTGACTGGTGCACGAACAAGTACAGTTGATGTTCCCAATGACTACGTACTGATACATGTATTAGTTTGTTAACTAACAAATCGATCCACGCCTCGAAGCATGTACTGGGTCGTTATGTTTCTGACTACATGCGCAATAGCACATTAGATTTTAATGATGTCACTGATGACAGGGAATGGGAAATAATTAGAGGGTTATGTGTCACGGTATTTACTTAATTTGTATTCATCGATTTATTATTAAAATTGATTTTGATGATGTTTCTATTGCTTTTTATCTATACTTCAGTTTGAAATTTTTAGGGAGGTTATAAATCTTCTCACAAAATAACTGTCATCTCAAGAATTTCTTCTTTTCTGTGACGAAACTTCATACAACACACTTAGCAGTCCGGAAAGCGTTCCTAATTCTAATTATTTTGCACTAATTCACGTACTGGTTCTTGTGTATGACATGCGCAGAACACAGTTCAAGTACTGGTACATGTACGAGTCAAAATGATATATTGGGAACAAACCTAATAATGTAATTGATCCTGTGCTAAAGCGCAATGCATTTGTTGCACATCCTGAAATCTACTACTATCCATGTTGTCAGATGACTAGAAACACGTGTAAGAACTCGCTGGTAGAAGAAACTTAAAGGCTAAATAAGTGTCTTCCTCTGGGCAACCTCGGATCTTCGTGGTACCGAAGATTAATTTGAATGTCTCGTCTTACATTGACTTAATCGTTTGGCAGCAAAGGTATTTTCAACCTCCAACTCTCAAAAACGTTGAAACTCTTTTATCTTTGGTGGAGTCTAGAGGCAATGACGAAGTTTTTTTTTGGCAACTTCCCTGTCACACTCAAGCTGTGGTGAAAACTGTCACAGAAGCATATTTCCAACTGTGTGATAAAAATCCGGGGAATCTCTGATTAACACAAAAATTGAGAGTCGAAAACGTATGCCTAAATTTGAAAAACATACAAGATTTTAAGGCCATTTAAAGGTGTGTGTTTTATATCTTTATTCTGATGTTCAACATTTCTAATTAAATAGATATTTGTGTATTAAGAGCAGAAAGTGCTACTTTGTCGCTTGAGATAAAAAGTTCTAGTTCAAGACAAATTTTTTGATAAAACACCAACAAACATCTGTACTTTTTAAAGTACGGTATTTGTAAAACTTACTATTTGCCAACAAAATTAAAACTTTTCCATTTTCACTTATTATCACACAAATATCCATATCGAGGAAGCCCTGAAGTAATACTAAATGAAGTTGGGAAAATTAAATACAAAGTTGATAAAACTATGCAATTTGGTTAGAAAGTTGATTCTTTTCACTTCTGACCATTGGTCCCTTCAAGTGCGGTATTAACTTTTGATGGAAAAACCTGAAATATATTATCTTTATATTACCTATACTCGACGGGAATTCGTGTTTCCCCGAAGAGCTGACCTTTAAGAGAAGTTTTAGTGTAATTCCTAATGTCGTCAACTCTACGTACATTAATCTGTTTGTTTTAGTGGAAACTTGTTTTAACTATTTAAAAATTTAAGAGAAAAGACTTTAACAAACCATCGGAACATATCCTTGACTGATACATGCAGTTGCTATTGGGTGTGAAGGGGCTGTGACAAATACGAGAAAATATGTCATTCCGCTAGTAAAAAAACGTTTAAATCGACCTCTTCAATGAAGCAAGACATTTTGGCATTTGAAAAAATTGAGAGCATTTTATAAAGAATAACTTTTTTGATAAAACTAAAAATACAAAATTTCCTACATAGTTCCGATTTCATTAACAATTTTAAACATCTAATTATTCTGTTCGTAATTAAAATGCAGCGCTCATACTTGTTTAAAAATCTGCCCTTTGTGTTCCAAATTTGATATTTGGTCTAATTTGCAATACTTCACTTTTCAAAGTACATTATTAAGGGAGCTACAATAGCATTAAAGACGTATTTAATACAAACGTTTGCAAGTTATTTTGGAAATCACATCTTTGATCTTTCATTTCATTCTCATATCACATTAATCTTTATCAATTATCTATTTTATATTGGTTTGGTTAGATTTTAATTTATTTCATTAATGTCGACTAAATTGTTGTTAGATCGGGCTAAACACATTAACCTACACAAAAATAGTTAATAGAAAAATTGTTTTTATTTTATTTACAGGTGTTTCTTATCGTGCTAGACTTCTGATCTCAATTCGTACTGAGATAACAGATAATATTGACCTATCACCAGCTACAGTAGAAGTTGAGCCTTGTGTGCCTGTAAATGAGGCTTCATACGCGAAAAATGAAGAATTTTTCCTATTCACCACAATTCTAGAAGCATCTATGATTGACAAGAAACTTGGAGATAAGTCTGTTTATTTTGAAATCAGTATCGGTAATGCTGGCAATGCTATGGATGGTCATAATGAGTCAACCAGGGAGCATTACGATTCGGATAGCGATGAAATAGGTACCCATTAATAATATAAAAATACTTATTTGCGATCGAATGTAAAAGTCTATAGTCACTCCTTTTTCAAGAAAGCCCATTACAAAATTCAGCGAGGCACAGTGTGAAATATGGGAATCATTTGACCTCGACCTCAGTTTTAATCGAATATGTGTTTTTTTCGTATCCTCTTTCTATAGAATTTTTTTTTATTTATAATATTTACCAAAACAGAATGAAAACTTTTATCTGAAATTCAGATAGGAGAAAACTCAAGGCTCATAAGAAACTCTTAATCCTAGAACCTTATATCCGAAACCTAGATCATATAACCCTATACCTTATAAACCTAAAGCCCATAACCATAAACCTTCCACCTTTTGGTGGTGTTAAGGTTCATGGGTGAATATCATAAATACCTCTCGAAAGACTCAAATAGACCTATATAGAAATAAAATCAAATCATTTGATAGAAACTTACTCGTGACTCTATTTGTTTTCCATATTTCCCACTGTTCGAGGGTTTAATTTTCGCGACAAATGTTCTCTACAAAAGTGTTCTAGTTATACAGAAGAGTATATTAGAAGCATAAGAAAGACTGTTAAAAGGAGTTTTTATCTTGAAAACTTTCATACAAATTTATTAGGCACATATGAATGAGCACTTAATTGAATTGAACAGTTCACGAAAGGAATATGAGGTATGTCCAGAAAAAAACCAGAATAATTGAATAACTCATAAAATCGTTATTTATTCATCAATATCTATTTTGTCCCAAAGTAATTCCCCTTAGAGATAACACACTTGTGCCAGCGCTTCGAAGCACTTCGATTTTGGATATGGCCATCAGCTCTTTCTTTGACCCGGTATATCTCCCCAATTGTTGTAAAACGTCGTCCTTTTATCGGTCTCTTTAGTTTTGGGAATAGAAAAAAGTCGCAACCGGCCAAGCCCGGAAAATACGATGGTTGAGACATGCTAATGGTGTTATTTTTGGCCAAAAATTCACGTACAAGCAGTAATGAATATGTCGGTGGATTATCATGGTGCAACATCCATAACTAGTTTTCTCACAAATCCTTGCGTTAAAGCCGCACTGCTTCGCGTAAATTTCTCATAACTTCCAGATAATATTCCTTGTGGCAAGATGCATTACGTCATTGCAATCGAAGGAAACAGTGAGCAAAACCTTTACATTCGACCAAACTTGACGTGCCTTTTTCGGTCTTTTTTTGGTCCATTGCGATGATTGGGCTTTGGTTTCGATGTCATAGCCATATACCCATGTTTCGTCACCAGTTTTGATCCTTTTGAGGATATCTGAATCGTCGTTGGCGGTATTAAACAGCTCCTGAACGATATCCATGCGACTTTGTTTGCCATACGTTTTATGCCCAAAACATCCGATACAATCGCATGGCATCATTCAGTTAATATGCCAACATTCTCAGCAACTTCCCTAATAGTAATTGGATGATTTTCCAAAATCATTTGCTTCGACGTTTTCTTCAGTTGTTGACGTGCTCGGGCTTTCAGAGCGGTTATTGTCATCAACATCTTCTCGGCATTCTTTGAAGCGTTTATACCATTCATACACTCTTGGTTTACTCATAGTAGATTCATCAAATGCCACAGTGAACATTTTCAATGCATTACCACACTTTATTTCATTTTTAACGCAAAATTTAATGCCGAATCTTTAATCCTTTTTGTTCGATAGTAGAAAATCGAAGAGTACCTATACCAAAACACGTCTAACCTTTCTGTCTACAACATATATGAGAGACATGTGTACCAAAATAAGCAGAAAAATTTTTCAAAAATCGAATGTACGTAGCCCTTGAAATTCAAAATTCTCGTTTCTTTGTCGTAGTGTCTTTCGTTCAATAAAACTATTTGTTTTATCGGTTGTGACTATAGAACTTAAAGATTTAAAATCTTTTGGGAAATTTTCACCCTTCTAGTAAACTATTCAATTCTGAAAATTGCTTTTGGAATTAGAAGTAGTTTTGTATAATATAAGAATTTTTTCTTCTTTACTATTTGCTGAAAATAATATTTGCATCCATATGGTCAGTTCTTTCATCTAGCTACCGGTGTTTAAACAACTCGATAACTAGAAGTTATATAAAAAAAATTCTGTTACAAAATTGCAGATAAAGCTCGCTCTCATATCGTGAAAACTGGACCCATCTCTAATCTAATCTAATCTAATCTAAACAACCTGGCATTGTCTCTCCTGTGGAGCCCCATGTTTGAGCACTGCTTCCTATGGGAATATTGTGACCAGGTTCGGCACCAAGAGTCCTTACATGCACCCGATGCGTGCAGGACTCTAGTTTGTTCAGCTGAAAATCAACGTCACGCTGATCTTCAGGTAGGCTAGAATCCAGGTATCCGAAATTCTTTGAGTTACTGTTGCCACAGAGCAGTTCCCTTGATAAGAGACTTGAGTCCTGTGACTAGCTCGTCAAGGTGGTGATAGGATTCAGGATTCGTGTCACCGAAGAGGACCCATCTCAATCGAATCACTGTTTACTTTAAATTTGTTTCCTTTATCAAAGTGTTGTATACTATTCTTAAACTGGTAAAACATTAACTTTTTTAATGCAACATCTCTGCACAAAGTTCGATATTAAATATTAATCCAATAACTTTAAATTTTAGCATAAACTATAAACGTACAGGTTTCCAGGAGTTTATTGTAAATATTGGTTTTCTCTGGGATAAAAAGATCCTGTTATTTATATACAAAAGTTCATTTTCAGTTTATTCTGGAAACACCGATTAATATTAGATATTTTCTCCTTTTTTGGTTTTAGCTACTTTTAAATATGTTTGCTTGGTTAGATTACTGTACCTAAGTCTACTAATCTGAATCTTGTAAAATGGATAACATAACTTTATCTCATTATTATTAATACCGCTATTCACTTTTTAGAAAAACAAAAATAACGAGCATCTTGTGTTTACAAATAATTAAAACTTTAATTAGTTTTTCCTTCCAGAGGTGGTATCAAGCGACAGCGCATCATGGCAAAGCACGACTGCTCCCACAAAACCAATGACACACGACAAAACTTATTACTTTCTGCCTTACTGGGATAATAAACCGTGCATGCATATTAGATCTGTATGGCCGGATCATCGCAGAAGAATGTACAATTCTAATATGATAACCAAAATTGTGGAAAAATTTGTAAGTAAATTTTATTATAGTTTTCTAGCTGCGAGAATGTTGTCAAATTTTCATCAAACCTGTTTTTGTTGGAATGATTTTTTTAATTTATAATAATTTAGTGAACGATTACGATCCTAATGATGTTTTTAACGCTAACGAAACTGGTCCATTTTTCAATTGGCTTCATGACAAAACATTAACATTGAATAATCAGAATTTATAAAAAGAACTTTTTATAGTAGAAAGTTTTTTTTACTAATTTATAGGTCATATTACTATTATATAAATTTTTTGGTACTTTCACATGTAAGAACAAAAAAAAAAGAAAAAAAAACTTCTCTCTCGCAAGATCGATCCCATTACGATAACCCAACATTCCCAACAGAATTGTCACAATCAGCCGCTAATCCAATTTGGCCACGCCAAACTTATATGAAGTCTTTCAAAATGGTAATATGTATACATATTTAATTTAATAACAATTCAGTATAAATTTCGAAATCTATGTATATGCCTAAACACACTTGAAACATGCATTGTCATCCAGTTCTTAGCTATTCTGAAAATTTCAGAGCTCTAGGTAGTCGGGAAATTGGTTTAAATTCGATTACAAAATTCCACGGAATGACACAGAGACAAAGAACACGGCGAAAATATAAAAACTTTCTAAAAATAAAAAATGTCATGAAGGAAAACACAGCAAGAAATGACTTAGGATTCTGCTTTGTGTAGGCACAGAAAAATTGAAACCTTTAAAAATAGGCAAGTCAAAAAAACCTCGTTGTTTTGCAGGCTGTAAATCACTACCTATGGATTATGAAGCCAATAAAAACCATGGATGACTGCAGAATTTTTTAAAAATTGGCTGATTAATACATATAGATGCAAATGGTTACTTGAAAAATAAAAATTCTTCTTTTCATTGATAATTTCACAGCATTTGCCATTAAAGACATTCAAGATACAATTTCTTCCACCAAACACAACATCACAACTTCAACTATATATATAGAAATTATGAAACACTTTATCGAAAAGAAGTTGTTAAAAAACTGATAACTGACATGGAACAAAATACTGTTTCTCCTATTAATGTTCTTCAAGCATTGAGAATAGTGGATAAAGCTTGGCGAAATATGACATTCCGTGCAGTAAAAAAGTGCTTTAGAACATGTGGGTTTCCTTTAGAATATTAAGGGATCATTGGATAGGAAGACAATCAAACGCCTGAAGAATGGAATAAGCACATTTCTGGAACAAACATTACTTTTGAAGATTTCGTTACTTGCGATGATTACGTAGTCACAGCTGGGATATTAAATTGAGAAGAAATATTGGAATCAGTTTTTAACAGAATTGGAAGTGATAAGGACGATGATTTTGACGATGAGGCAAAACTCCATCTTCGAGCGTATTAATCAACGAAGCAAGAAGAGATTTACTGACTTCGTATAATTATAGTGATTATAATTCTTGAATAGTTAACATTATTATATTTATTAAAGAAAGACAATTTGAAAATTATTTATAAAAGTTGACAGTTACTTGGTAGGTACATCGTAAACGTCACTCACTAGATTAATAGATTATTTTCGAACTTAGTGCAAAAATTCATACGGTTTTCATAAAACTGGCTATAAAATGAGACGGATTTTCAAAAACTTGAATTTTATTATATTTCATGGGGTGTCAGAACAAGCAAAACTTTTTATCAAGAATGACATTTTTCACTAAAAGTAATATTTAAACATTTTTCACCTACCTATAGAACACCCCATCCGTGGACACGCTTGTATATTGATAGAATATTTATATGACACTTTTTTTTATATTTAAAAACTAACAGTTGTGTAAGTTAAAAATGTTTTTTTAAAACCGGCCAGAAATTAGTACTTTCCAGTTTATTTTTAGGTCAGAAAATCTCATTTTGTCGGACAAAGCCAGTAAATAAAAATGAGTCCGGTAAAAGCTTTTACCGGACTATCACAACAATTTTCTGGCCCGGTCCGACAAAATGAGATTTTCTGACTCAAAAAAAAAATGGAAATTACTAAATTCTGGCTGGTTTAAAAAAAATATTGTACGTAATACGTCCCAAAAGTGCTTTTACTGGACTCGCAGGCTTGCAGGACTCGCCTGCGGCTCGCCCTGCAATTGCCCACTCGTCCAGTAAAAGACCACTTTCGTGACTTGTTACGTAAACTACTATTTAATCCCTTTATATTTTTCCTTTTTTTTTGTAAAGTTCTATATCGATTCTGGTTCAGATAACATCTAGTGGTTATTACTTTCTCATTTATATGTGCGCATTCACCATACGCCATACTAATGTTGGTATTTTATAAAATAAATTGTCATTGATAAATATTATAATTATATCACAATAAAAACTGAAAATAATACCAAAATTCTACCGTATTCTAACCTAAATCATTTAAATAAAGGTGACATATCAAAGGTTACCTATAAAAAAATTTAATCCGCGAATACACTAATTTTATAAAAAAAAGACTCATAATATAATTAAAAATAACGATCTTACCGTGTGTTGATAGATGCTACATGGATGCTACAGTGGAAATCACTATTTTCTTAAACAATTAGGAAGAAAAATCAAACGCACTTTTCCCGTCAAACGTCACCGAGTTACTGGAATCTGGAATGTTCTCCGTGTAAATTAAGGGTTTTTCACATAAAAATCGCAATAAGCCGTGCTTGCGCTATGACAGCAAAAACCCGTATTATATTCATTTTATATTAGTCGAGGAAATAAAGCACTGGACCTCCAAAATTTGTAAAATAAGTTGGATTGGAATGAGTTTTTTGCATTCGATTCGTTAGAACGTCAGGTAATTTTTTCGCTATTTTTCATAATGTAAAAATGAGAACTTGCATTTCTGCATTAGAAAATTGCATTTGGAAAGTGCATTCCGAACAGACAACAGAAACTCTCCGACGTACCTGGTGACCAGGATGCATGGTATTTACCTCTTCTCCTGGAGTTTTATGCAAATTCTATACAAAATCAGTGCACACTTGGTACTCGGGGTTTTTTGGTGTCGCTAAACACGAATATCATGGTGCCGAAAGACTCCGAGGCACCTGGTGCTCAGGACGGACCTCGTCTCCAGGAATTCTATGGAAATTCGATACAAAATGAGTGTGCTCTCGGTACTAGGAGGTTTTTAGTGTCACTGATCACGAATTTCATGGTGCTGAAAGTCTCCGAAGTACCTGGTGTCCAAATGGATAGGTACTTACTTCTTCTTCTTCTTCTGGAATTTTATGAACATTTGTTACAAAATTAGTCGAAACTTGTTATTTGGGGTTTTTTGAGGTCGCTGAAATTTTTGTAAGTGTTCATTGCGTTCTGGATTTATCTGCTAACGTGATTCAGCCGTTTTTTTCCTCCAAATATATTTTGAATTTATTTTCATTTAGAGACTTTAGATTTTGATTACAATTTGCAAAACTTATTTCATAAAGTGTTACAGTGGAGCACAAAAAGGATAAATGAAAGTGGCAGATTCTTAAAAATCGTTTCAAAATTTCTTGAGCCCATCCGGAAGTCTACAATTAACTGAATAAAATTTGTAGAAATCTACTACCTATTCATATTATATCCATATTAAATCAAAGTGAATATTACAGCTTCTAAATTGATTCGTGTGGAATGTAAATTAAAGCTAAAAATTTACGTAGACATATGCATTTGAAATATATAACCTACATCTACATACGAATACGTTATAATTGTAGCTACGATCTGTAACATTTGTTGAATATTGATAAGATAACTTACACGAAAACTGGAGTATTCGAACTGCACCAAATACAATTTAAAGTTTTTTACCAATTTTCCCAAAATATTATTATAAATAGTGAACGAATTTTGGAATTGGTTATTTGATCTTCCAATAGGAAGCATAGTTTCAAAAATAATTAAAACACAATAAATGGAATTCTATGTAACAAGACGTAGGTATACGCATATACAGTGTGGGCTACAGAATACAGTCCACCTCGATATTTGGCCGTATTTACTAGATTTTAAGAAAATGTGAAAACAGGTCGATTTTTGATCTAAATGGGACACATTTTTACGATACATGTATTCTGGATTTGGATCTGAAAATTTAGGGAGGGGCGAGCTAGTGCTCAGCCAGCACTGAGGCCACATGTGACCCATTGTGCATCCTCCCGTGTGTAGGGATATCCTCACCTCAGGCTGTCACCAGGCCTAATGATTTAAAATAGGTGATGAAGCTCCCTGACATCGGCTGGTGTAAGCCAGTACTCGCCCAACACGGATCTTCTGATTTCAGAAAAAGCAGAGCAGTCATACATTATGTGTTCTACTGTTTCCTCTTCTTGTTCGCAGCCTCTGCATAGCGGCGATTCTGTTAATTTCATCCTAAAGAGATGTCGCAATTGGCAGTGACCTGTCAAGATTCCCACAGCTGTTCGGAGATTTTGTCTGGTCAATGCCTTAAATCTTTTTGCTGTAATAACTCTCTGTCCCTATGGGTGCCAGTCCCTACAGTGGGTTCGATACCAACCGTTCGAAAGCGTACCATGGTCATCAATGCGACCTCCTTAACAAATATATCAAGGAGGGTGAGACCGAGTATGACTTCCATTGCGCTGGTTGGTGTGCTTCGCATGGCTCCTGTTACGAGAAGGCATGCTGATCTTTGGATTTGCTTTAATTTTTTGATAGCTGTCGTTTGTTTCACTTTGGGCCAGCACACGACAGCACCATATGTTAGCATAGGTCTTATGATTGCCGTGTAGATTCACATGGTGACCTTGGAGGATAATCCCCAGGTCTGTCCTATGGTTCGACGGCATTGCTCATAAGATATAAATGCTTTTTTAACTCTGCTTTCTATGTGTGAGTTCCACGTCAGCTTGCTGTCAAGGACAACACCTAAGTATTTCACTTCTGTAGCAAAGCCTACGATAGGCAACTGTTTGTATGAAATAATTATGAACTGTTGTATGTGTGTTCAGGGGTTGAGTCTATTCTGTCGCTTTTTGTACGTTAACTCCGCTCTCCAAAACGGCATGCGTGTTACTTTACAACTCAAAACCGTTCTAATAAAAAAGTTTCCGTTTTTTCTTCAATGCGAATCGAATATCTTTTCATCACATTATTAGGGTGATTATCAATAATTTTTATATGCATTTGTCACAACAGTCATTTAACCGTTCATTTAATACATTAGCATAATTAAAATTAACGTATTCTAGCACACTCACAGATTAGGGTTAACTCATTTATTACACATTAAAAATACTCTGTTGATAGTATATGGTGTAGTTCTGATACGTAAAAAGTACGTGATCAAAATTTCATAATTTAATAATCCAAGTCAAATATTAACATAATGAATGTGACCAGATCTCCGATAAATATCCAAATGTTCCTTTTCTAAATCATGATAAAAACGAATATGTAACTAAAGGATTATCTACTTAACTATTCTGTTTATTAGAGGAGTGGATCATTAACGTTCCCAAGACACATCCTTGCCTTACAGCTAACTGAAACTAAGCTTGAATAACATCTTCAATAATAACTAAATACTACGGGTGACGGGTGACATACCAAAAATGTATATTTAAATGAAGGAGGTTATCTATCTCAAATATGGGTTTTATTATAAATGAAATAATACTCAAAATCTTTTCGTATAGTCATTTAATTTAAAGAAATTAATGTAACGAAGTAGTGACAAGTTTCGGCTCTACTAAGCCATCTTCAGGCTAACAATAAATAAGAGCTACAAACATAGGCAGGAATTATCTGCAGATTACTATGAGTAACATTATTTTTTGGCGGGAAAAAGGAAAGGGTACCTACATATATCACATTTTTAAACTATAGAACCTATTCTTGAATTTCTATTTAAATAGTTCTTTTAATTCCATAAAAAAATCATGTTAATAATAAATCCTTACTGCACGCAGAATATAAAATAGGTCTGAGATTAAGGATGTTTCTCTTGGCAATCTTAAGTTGGAATTATTTATAGATTAAAATGGCAAATAAGTTCAGATGAAACTATATTCTTTGCATCTATTTTTATATATTTTATATCTTGGTACAACTAAATCCATATGTATCAAGGAAACGAGGAAGATGGAAGAGATATTTAAATTAAATATTTTTATAAATGATCTTTTGTAAAATCCTCTGAATTAATCATTATATGATCTGGAAGGCCCGAGGTTCGGCCAATTTTGTCAACTGATATTAAATTTAGAATATATTCAATAAAAACTAAATAACATAAGTAATAAATATCCCATGTTTAGAATTTTCCAGTAATTAAATTATCTGACGCATATTCCTCATAAATTTTTTAAAATTTAGAAATTAGACTAACAATAAAAAACACTTTACAAAAAATGAAAAAATGCTATATCCAACAAGAATCAAACTTGTGATCTTTGTCCTGGCACTGACTTACCGCAAGGTCTTTTTAACAGGAAGACGGAATATCCGAAGTAATGTCAGCAATAGATGCAGATGATCCTAACATGGAAATGACTTTAAAGATGGTTTTAGAGGACCTATCAATTAGATGTTCAAAATATCTTACCATAGCAAAAGAGTCGATGACTGGACCAGGTACTGGAAAAACCAAATTGGATAAAGAGCATTTAAAATTATGTCTAAGAGAAATTGTAAGTACAAATTTATCTTTTAAATATATTTATTTAGATAAATATATAACCAATGTAAACAAGTCTTACTTACCTACTTATGAATTTCGTTTTATGTGAAATAAAATTCCGTTCCATTCTTTGCCCATAACTCAATATAAGTTTTTGCTGTTTTCTCACAGGAGTACATCGGCAATTCAGCCCGGAATCTTAAGGCGCTCGTCACGAAAAGTTCATTCAAAGAGAGATTTAAAACAGCACAAAAGTTTTTGGGGAAACTGAAGTTCCTCACGGAAAACGTGAGTATTAGGTGTAAATAAAACGATTTATTTAAATGTGTTGTTTATAATATTATCTATAGACAAGTAAACTTAAATTATATCACAATTATTTTACTGTAACGCACTGACTACTGAAGAGTTTGATCCACTCTTTGTAATATACTGCTAACAACATTTTTTAAATTGCATTTATTTAATTATTGCTTAAGTAATCACTAGTAATTCCATGATGTTTACAAATATTGGAAATATCCTGGAACATAAAATTAGTCCTTAAAATTATTGAAATATTCTGGAAAATGATTCACAAATTTTAGATTCCGGATACGAACGGCTCCAAGACAGATGAAGAAACAGGAGCAGGCGGGGGTTGCCAAATAATCAGCAAGTCTGGGTGAATTTAATATCGAAAGAAACTATCGTAGACAAAAGATTGTTATCATTTCAGATAGTCAAGTATCCATCAAAGTTTTAAACTTACACACAATCAGTTCAAAGATGGTCTGAGAATGACTTGGCAAACTAAATGAACTAGGACAAAATAACACTGTTACTCCCCGAGGTGTTCCAGGACACATAGGAATAGAAGGAAACAAAACAGCAGATAAGCTGGCATGAAAGAAGCTAAAGCCCTAGACTTGGGACCAGAGCCATCTCGAGAAATCAATAGTCCTACAGTCTTAGTAAAACTAAGGAAAAATGGATAGAAAAAAATCCAAGTACTGGAACCACCTAGATGTACTAAAACAACCAAAGACGCCCCTGAGATCTTTAGGTTGTCTAAATCTCAGTAAAAACAACCTCCGTATTATAACGGGAATATTAAGAAACTACATTGGTAGATGGAGCAAAGTACCGATTCTGTGACGAAGAGGACGACACCTAAATACACATACTCTCGGAATGCATTCCATAACGTAATTCTAGAGTCATACGAAATAAAAGAGAGATCTATCTAACTTGGAGCCCAACGATATTCTAAATTTTCTAAGAAAATGGGACTAGAAGAGGTGCTATAAGTCTGATATAGATAGAAAGAAATTGAAATTAAAATGAATTTCTATGAACAATTTAAAAAGATAATATTTTTCGACCCGGATGTACGATTTTTCCTTTTTTCAGTCCGTACGTGTATAAAGAATAGTCGTTCTTAAAACGAGATTTGTTTACCAAGTATTCGTTTAATAAATAGCAAAATACCGTATCCGAATTTTTTTATGTTGGGGACAAAATGATTGTTTCCAGAAAATCAAATATTTTCAACCTCAATATATACATAATTTGTATTGGTAAATATTGAGTTTGTCGCAGCTCGTACAATTTCAAATATGTTTTTATTTATTTTTTCAGCCCCAGCATGCCCTTCCGGACGTTTTCCTTTGGATAATAAGCGGTGGAAAGCGGCAGGCTTATCAGCGTATACCCGCTAGGGATATTATTTATTCTCCGATTGAAGAAGAATGTGGAAAAGACTGCGGAAAGGTTCAGACCATGTTTCTTAAAGTAAGCATGTATTAAAAAATTTATTTTATGTAGATATGGATCTTATTATAAATATTACTTATACTCTGCTAATTTTCAGTTACCGGGTAAAAAAGGAATGGGACCAAGTGGTTGGTCAATACCAGCAAAACTACATATTTTCTTATGGTTAGGATTACTCAAGCATAAAAAGAATTTCATAAATGGTATTCCTGGGGGGTATGAACATACCCAGGAAATCAAAAATGTAGAAAGACCCCGTGCTTTACCTCCTTCAACAATTCACTATGTAGAAAAACATGTAAGCAACTCTCTTTTTATAAAATGATTAATTTGTTCTTAGTTCTTCATTACTTTGTATTAAAAAACTTGGCTTCTCGTTCCATTGATGAGTACAATTACTTGTAGACTTTCCAACTACGGGCTCATATATATCAAGCTAGGTCATTAATAGGAAGTGATGCGTCAGGATTGTCTGATCCATTTGCGAGGATAATAGCTGGAGAATTTAGCAAAACTACACAAGTCATCGACGAAACTTTAAGTCCAACGTGGGACGAACTACTAATTTTTGAAGAAATATTAATTTACGGTGATGGTGATGAAATTAAAAAGGATCCTCCATCGATAGTTATCGAGATTTTTGACCAGGATCAAGTCGGGAAAAGTGAGTTTATTGGAAGGACTTTCGGAAAACCGAATGTTAAACTTAAGGATGACCCTTATACCAAACCAAACTTCCCACCTTCTTTAGAATGGTAAGTTATATATAAATAATAATTAGTGGGAAATTATAGTTTTTGTAGTAACTAGGAATTAATATAATTAAATGTGCTCTAAAAAAACAATTATTTTAAAACAAAAAACGATTATATTTCCAGGTTTAGTATTCATCGTGGTCCAGATAGAGCAGGTGAACTTTTGGCAGCATTTGAACTTCTTGAAATACCAACAGAAGGTTCGTTACCTTCTCTTCCCCATGCCAAGGAAATACCAATGTATCACGAAACTGATCCAAAAAGAATCGAACATCTTCTACCAGTTCCTAGAGGAATTAGACCTACTTTAGCAAGATATAGAATAGAAGTGCTATTTTGGGGATTACGAGACCTCAAAAGAATTCATCTACTAACCGTAGATAAACCTAGAGTAGACATTGAATGTGCAGGAAATATTTTGTATTCGAGTATAATACAAAATGCAAAGAAAAATCCAAATTTTAGTACACCAGTGAAATATTTAGACCTAGATTTACCAGAACAAGAACTTTATAGGTAAGTAAAATTTAACTTTCTACAAATAATATCAACAGGTATTTCTCTGCAAAAAAAAAGATATTTGAAACTCTATTCGTTTTTCGGAGTCAGTTTCTACGCTTTATACTTTGTGTAGAGGGATTATTTAATGCTTTACTCAATAAAAAGTACGGTTCAAAGACCTGTCCTAATTGAGAAAAATGAGGGAAAGACTGATTCTGTATGTAAATGTAAAAATGTAAATATCCGAATTTTCAACAAACTTTTTGTTTTATACTATACAAAATCAGTAAAAAATTAAGGAAATTATTCATTTTAAAATTATGTTGAATTCGGTACAAAGTATATCATTAATAATTCTTATTACAATATTATTATACTTTTATTTAGTACCGAAATTATTATTTTCAGACCTCCATTAACAATACGAGCTGTTGACTGTCGAAGTTTTGGTCGATATACTTTGGTAGGGACACATACAATCAACTCAATACAACGATATATTTACAACCCTGTAACTAAAAGAGATCGCGAAGCTGAAGAAAGAAGAAAATCTTTAAATCAACTTAAAGCTACAGACTGTGTATCTGGAGGTTGTAACACAGTCTCTCCTACAAATTTTGGAACTCCTCATCATGATAAAGAAAAGAGTCCTTTATTACCAAAAGACATATCGATTCAAATAGGTAAAAAATGTAACTAATTTCACAATTAATTTTTCTTTGTTAATTTATTTTTTAGGATATGGCACACAAGAAAGTAAAAAAAATAAGACTGAAACACATAAGAAACGGAAACAAAGTTTTGAAGAAGATATTGATGATGAGGAGGACAGTAAAGATTGGTAAGTAACCTATTGTTATTATTATTAAGTAGGTACATAGAAATATTGTTGCTAGTCTTTTGTATTTTTTTCCTACATTTCGGACATATGCAAATAATCGGCTAACAAAATGGCTGACGGGCCGTTCTGGATGTGGCAAAAACCCTAATAATGAAATCATAATCAAAACACTATCCCTTAATGAATTACAATCAGGTAGAATCGCTATCTGGTTTCTCCATATTATCGAGAAATAATTAATTTAAATACACGTGTTTTATACAATTTATGATCACAAAAACTGATGTTTGCGATAGTGATTGTACTTGAAATTAAGTAATATTTTACAATAACAAAATTCACCACAATTTGGACAATTTAATAAAAATAAAATTCATAACTGAAGCTAAAGAATTACTTACTGTATCGAAGAGGAATATCAGGAATATAAACAGAGATGAAATGAACGAGCAGTTATAATCTACGCACAAGGAAACCGACGGATGACAGAGCATAACGTTCCCCACTTAATAATCGTGGCGCAAAACAATAAAATAATTATCTACCAATAGTCAGGTGGCTTTCGTAACTAAAACAATCCCTGATTGTAACAGTTTTTTTACTCTATTATTTAGCAATCAACCATTATTTCTGATTAATTTTTTTTTAGTGTTTTTCGGTTTTATTTTTTTCTTATTTTTTCCCTTTTTTCAAAATTTGTGCGAATATATTTTGTTTCTTTATCCTGTTTTTTCGATTTCATCTAAGTTTTTCGCTTGTCCCCAGCTTCTTATCAATTTTTTAATTATTCCTGTGGTTGGTTTTGTTTTATTTCTAAATTTTTGTATTTTTATTTTAATTTGTGCGTGTTTTTTCGTATGATTTTCAGTGTTTTACTGTTTTTGTTGATTTTCATCATATTTTCTTATTTGTTTCAAAGTTTTCATAATTTGTTTTTTGTTACATTTTGAAATTTTTCCGAATTTGTTGTTCTCGAGTTTTAGCGGGACTAACGATATAGATAAAATATTTTACAAAAATTACTTAATTCTCAATTTAGCTTTGTTGATAAACTCTAATTTGTTATATGTCACTCAATTTGCGTTATTTTCATTTATTCTTGTTAACAGAAAGTTTTCATCAAAGTTTCAAAGTAAATCTCAACTAACACCATCAGGTCCTAAATTTATTTTATTCTTGACAGGTGGACGAAATATTTCGCTTCAGTGGAGCGTATGATAGACGAATCTAAAGAAGCGAAAAAAGTTTTAAATCAAAACGGAAACTTACAAGTTCAAGACGACGACAATAATCCACATTCCGGAAACAGTTCAGATAAAAGTCCAGGCTATGAACATAAAAAGCGATTTGGATTTAAAAGCGTCGGAGCGGCTTCGAGATTTGCAGCAAGGATAAGCCCGAAAACAACCAGAAAAAGACCAAAAAATAAAACTGCATTATGTAAGGTAGGTATAATAGGTAGTGGTAAAATAGTATTCTGTATTCTATAAAAGTTTCGTTGTATTTATAGATATATCCAACAGAATTAGAGGCGAGATCGGAGTTTCATGAATTTAAAGAGTGGTTGCATACATTTGAGCTTTATAGAGGAAAAAAGACTGGAGAAGAACCTGATGATGACAGTAGAATTGTAGGGTACTTTAAGGTAAGTGCAATTTATCTAACTCTTGTTAAACTGTTTAAACAGGCTTGTACGAGGGTCATATCATAATAAATTACACATAGGTGCACAACACTCCAGTTGAATTGATAGTGATTATTACGTCGGTATCTTTGAAGAAAAAAAATTAATTTTTGTTGCTTCCAACAGTAGTGCATTTATTTTTTAACTAGTTGTACTCGCAACGTCGTTCGCGTGGCGTGTGATTGTTGTAAAAAAAATTCTCCCCCACCCCGTTAAAGGAATGGGAGAGAAATTTTTATATACCAGATGTTAAGTTGAAAGAAGACAAATACGTCTGTGAAAACCGCATTCGAATCGGATCAGTAGTTTTCATGTGATGCGCGCACAAACATATACATTTCTACAGTTTTATCACAGCCGGACTTGACTTGTAAAGTCCGGCTGTGGTTTTATTATATGTATATAGATATAGATAACAGAAGCTCGAAATGTACCTACCATCCAACTAACTCGGGTCGGTACGAATATGGAAAATCGAAAATTGTACGGAAGACGGTTTTAGATTCTCATTGATTTCACTATTTTTTACCGTCTGCATAAACAACACAGCTCACTAAAAAGATCGGGAAATTAGAACTTTGTTATTGTTACCTTTTGTATTGTATTATTTATGAGATGACCCTCGTGTTATGTCCTCTATTACAATATTTACTATTAATAATTTAACTAGGGAGCAATAAAAGTATACAAATGGCCCTTACCGAAGGACATAGAAGATAAAACAATAATGGGTTTCGATCCCCAATTTGGACTATTTCAAGGTATACCATCAAACGATCCTATCAGGGTGTTAGTTAGAGTGTACATAGTGAAAGCGAATGATTTACATCCTATGGATTTGAATGGGAGAGCAGATCCTTATATTGTTCTGCAACTCGGTTCTAAAAGGATCAGCGACAAAGAGAATTATATTTCAAAGCAACTTAATCCAGTATTTGGGAAGTGAGTATTACATAACAAACACCTAAATATGTTATTATTAGCATACTGTTTATAATTAGTATGTATATTGAATTCCTGTTCTATTGAATATGTAACTTTGTCATATATCTATTTCTGCATAATATACAACGTACTGTAAAAAGTGTGATTATTCGAATATTCTGAAATTTCTAATCGTTATACAATATATGTATGCGTTTTTATATTTCTAGATTTATTAAAGGTTGTCTATTGATTTTATTAATTAGCTAATTTGTTGAACAATGTTTTTTATTTACACAATTAACTAAAATAAAACAATTTACAAATTATAACAAGTACAAAAATAATCACGAAGATTGCGACGATTCGCGATGAAGGCGTTGCTGTCGGTGAACGGTGAAACGTCGTGGATCTTCAGGTTCTGGACCAATCGAGTCCACGTCTTTGTAGAGTTCGCTGGCTTTTACTGGTATGAGCTTCCAGGAAGTGGTGATGATCAGGATTGATGATGTCAGAAGTCTTCGTAGGAGGTCTAGTGTTAGTATAACAGACACAGGGTTTCCTAAGTGGTGTCACGGGTCCCGATAAAGGAGAATTGGCTGAAGATTGTGCTCTTTGTCGTTCGTGTCATGTGTTTCGAGAGAGGTTATTAGTTTTAAATGCAGTAGACGGATCGGTGAAGACATTCATGCCTGGTGTTTGATAACCAAGGCTACTTATTGTTCTTTAGACGGTACGTGGTAGATCAAAACCCGTAAGAGATGCTCTCTAGTGTGTTAATTTGAAATCACGTTTGCGATGCCGATGCCGATTTGAAACCGTGTTGCCACAATTATCACAGAAGTATTGGTCTATATATATATTAGAAAAATTTACACATTATGTTGAATTCTAGGGTCAAATTTTATTCCTTATAAAGTTTATGATTTAAAAATTTTTGTCAAATATTGTTCACAAATATATCTATAAAATGACATACAAGTCTAAGTGTTGGATGTGTTTTCTAAAAATCTTTTTAATTTAATTAAAAGCATTGCAAATAATTATAAAATATGTATAAAAAAACTTAAAGTATCGAAGTTTCGTAAAGTTCAAGCCGTTAAAAATTTAGAGATAAATGAGTTCGCCTGTTTTAGATTTACATACTAAGTTTAAAATATAGTAACCTGAAAAAAACTCCTACTGTTTTCTAGTATAAAAAAACAATCCTCGAAGAAACCTAACATAGCATATTTCGTTGTAAAATTATGGTTTCACGGTGGCCCAAGCTTTATTGGACCATTTAGGACATTTTTCACCAAAGTAAACATCAAGCTCTAAAATAAACAACTTTCTACTCCTGCTCATGTTGTTTTTCTTTTATATGATTTAGATGTTTCGAGATAGAGGCTACTTTTCCGCAAGACTCGCTACTGACGGTTCAAATTTACGACTGGGATTTAGTTGGGTCCGACGATATGGTCGGTGAAACGAAAATTGATTTGGAAAATCGTTTCTACAGCCGTTATAGGCCCAGTTGCGGTTTACCTGAAGTTTACGAGGAGTAAGTGAATTGTTTTATTTACTTGGCAATTAAGGTAAATAAAAAATGAAGTTTAGTAAGAAGCTGAATAAGAAATAAATTTTGCTTGTCGTTTACTGGAACTGACCAAAACTTAATCATTGCTTTTTTGATTGTTACCAATTAAAATAAATTGTTTTAATGTATTCTTAAATACAGATTAGTTACGAAAATGACATAGTATTTCATTTCAGTAGGAAATAGTACAAACAAGACGATATCTGACTAGGGCGAAATCGTCTTTGTTTCATCCGGACCACACACTATATTTTTCATATCACATGGATTGAAACACCAAGTTTTGAGTTTTATTCTCTGTAGCCAGTGAAAGTAAGACTATTTCAGACCAATGCGACTGTCAGTCAGAAAATTCTGCCAGACTTGAAATAATGACATTTGTTTCTGCCCTAGGGGAGAAACAACGTTGTCAGTTTCTGACTGACAGTTGCATTGGTCTGAAATTGTCTTGTTTCGACTGGCAAAACAGGGATCAAAACTAGCTGTTTCAATGCATATGATGAAATAGTATATTGTGTGGCAAAGGGTGAAACAAGACGATTTCTGACCAGGGCGAGAGTTGACTGCCCGAGCGAAGCGAGGGCTGTCATCGCCGGGTCAGAAATGGTCTTTGTTTCATCCCGTGCCACACACTATATTTTTCATATCACATTCATTTAAACAGCGAGTTTTGATCCCTGTAGTCAGTCGAAGTAAGACTATTTCAGACCAATGCAACTGTCAGTCAGAAACATTCAGACAGTCTTGAAATAATGACATTTGTTTCTGCCCTAGGGGAGAAACAACGTTGTTTCTCCCCTAGGGCAGAAACAACTGTCAGTTTTTGACTGACAGTTGCATTGGTCTGAAATTGTCTTGTTTCGACCGGCAAAACAGGAATCAAAACTAGCTGTTTCAATGCATGTGATATGAAAAATTCTTTGTGTTTCAATAATTCTAACATACCTATCGGTTTTAAATTTTCTATACATGATCTACCTCACTTAATCTTCCTTAAATTTTTTTATGTTAGCATTTTCTCCATAAATTATTAATGATGTTTGCAGCTGCGGTTTTTTGTACTTTCTGTTGACAAATTTTCTTTGGTAACTTTTCCTGCTTTTAATTGTGTGGGTATGTTTGTTTTTTTTTGAAAACTCAGAGATAATAATTTGTCTATGTGAAAACTTGTGTGTCTTTCTTTTATTTACTATTCCAATCAGCTGTTATGCGTGACTGGATGGATGGATTGTTTTTGTTTTTTAAGACAATTTTTGGCTTTACTTTTCTAAAGAATTATGTAACAATTATAAATGAATCTTTTAATTTTATTTTTTTTTAAGGGAAGGCTATAATGTCTGGCGTGACGCTATGAAACCGACTCAGATCTTAGCGAAACTTTGCAAAGACGCTAAAGTAGATCCTCCAATTTACGCTGATGGTGTAGTAAAAGTTGGTAAACAACTCTTTTATGTGCAGAACGACGAGATCGATTTTTATAAAACAAAAGAGGCGGAAGAGCATATGGCGTTGGCGGTATTACACAGGTGGGTAATTAAGTGTTAAATTATCTAATTTCTGTACGCATATGCAGCGATGTGGATTAAAAACATATATAAATATAAAATTACAAGAAGCGAATTTAGATATGATAACTTGAATATGGTAATCTGGTATATATTAAAATAAAATTGCGTATGAAATAATTTCAGCTAGCATGTATAGTATACATTAAATATATGGGTTTGTTATATCAGTTAACATACAATAATCGCATTCAGATTGTGTTGATGTTGATATACATATTCATATCTAGATAGATCACATTTCACTCTGTATAGGACTTTTATTTAATCATTTTGATGAATATACCTTCGAGCATATATTATGAAAAACAGCCTTCCGTGCTGCAAATGCAAGAATGGTATGTGAGTGAGATAGGGGAGGGGAGTACTAACCAGCCAGTCAAGTTAAAGAGAGAAATAGCATATCCGAATATTCTTTTTTTTCTCTCACATATCGGCAGCATGGAATGCTCGTAGAGATACTCGTAACCAAATTACTTAAATACAACCACTTTGATAATGTACAAAGACAGAAACACAGACTGGGACTAAACAGATGATCTCCACCTACTCTTTTCTTTTGTGCCTTAAACTGATCTATATATTCATATGATAAATTTATTATGGATTTATGATAACTGACCTCACTCTGTAACTTTGATCAATAAACCAAATATTTTTGTTGTCCACTTTTTTATATTCTGGTTTCTGGTATTGTGCTTATAAAATTAATGTTTCTCTTTTTTAGTAGACTATTGAAATCTATAATAAAATTATTTTTTAGATGGAATGAATATCCCAAAATAGGATGTCCACTGGTACCAGAACATGTGGAGACAAGATCTTTATATAACCCTGATAAACCAGGAATCGAGCAGGGAAAATTAGAAATGTGGGTTGATATGTTTCCTATGGACATGCCACTGCCAGGTCCACCCATAGATATTTCCCCTAGAAAACCAAAAAGCTACGAATTAAGAGTGATAATATGGAATACCGATGATGTAGTATTAGAGGATGACGCTTTCTTTACAGGAGAAAAGATGTCTGATATTTATGTTAAAGGGTATGTATGTATGAGCAAATTAGGGGTAACACCTGCGACCTATAAGATCTATTGTGTCACCTTTTTCTTGCTACACTTCTAATGATTTCTTCAGACTTACACCAGCTCTTCTAGTCCTAACTTTCTTAGAAAGTTTAGGATATCGTTGGGTTTCAAGTTAGGTAGAGATTCCTCTTCTATTTCGTATAACCCTAGGTATCTGATCCTAGAATTACGTATATGTCCTCTGAATCGCCAGTTTCCGGTTAATTTTCCCGTTATAAAGGGGAGGTTCTTCTTACTAAGGTTTAGACAGCTAAAAGATCTCTTCTGGTTATAGTTTCCCAGGAGCGTCTTCGATTGTCTTAGTCCTTCTAGATCGTTCCAGTACTTGGATTTTTCTCTATCCATTCTTTCCTTAGTTTTTCTAAGACTGTACTACTGCTGATTCCACAAGATGGTTCTGGTCCCAGATATAGGGTTTCAGCTCCTTCTTTTGCCAGCTTATCTGCTGTTTCGTTTCCTTCGATTCCTTTGTGTCCTGGAACCCATAGGAGGGTAACAGTGTTATTATGTCATAGTTCATTTAATTCGCCTAGGCATTCCTAGACCATCTTTGAACTGACTGTGTGCGAGTTCAGAGCTTTGATGGCTGCTTGACTATCTGACATGATTACAATCTTTTGTCTACGATAGTTTCTTTTTCTTTATTGAATTCTAGACATCTTTTAATGGCACGGATTTTCGCTTGAAAGATGCTTGGGTATGCACCCAGGCTTTCTGAGTATTTGTGTCTAGGTCCAAAAAGCCATGCTCCTGTTCCTTTATCTGACTTGGAGCCATTCGTATACCATTTTATGGCGTTTTGGTTTAGCCCCAAAATGGTGTCTTTGTTCCATTCAGATTTAAAGTGTAAATAGATTACGATTTTTTATACTTAATTCCACTACAATACATACAAACGCAAAATACTTTTACTACAAGTAGATTAAATTTCAACCTCAAAATATCTGAACCAAGTCCATTTTACTTTCTTTCTTTTTAGTTGGTTAAAAGGTCCAGAAGATTTCCAAAGCACAGATATTCATTACCGTTCCTTGACAGGAGAAGGAAATTTTAACTGGAGATTTATTTATCCATTTGATTACCTAGTTGCCGAACAAAAGATTGTGATATCCAGAAAAGAATCTCTATTTTCATGGGATGAATCTGAATGCAAAATTCCTGCTAGGTTGGAACTGCAGGTTTGGGATGCTGATCATTTTTCTGCGGACGATTTCTTAGGTATGTAATTACTATACTTTCCATGTAGGATACTTTTCAGGCAATTATGTTTATTTTTAAGAGTAGAAGATAGCTGTAGAAAAATTAAAATCTTTTTTACATTTATTAATATTTTCCGAAAAATTCTTGGAGACTTATTTAATATAAAATAATAATAAATAAATAAAAATTTGTATTCGTTTTTTTTTTTGGAATATGGATTTAATAAATGTAATTGAGAAAATCAACCAAATAGTTTCTTCTTCAGAGAAAATCTTTACATACATTTGTTTTTCAGGAGCAATAACTTTAGATCTTAACAGATTTCCTCGTGGAGCAAAATCATCTAAACTTTGTACATTAGATATGTTAAATATGGACGGTTCCGTTCCAATGGTAAATATTTTTAAACAAAAAAGAGTAAAAGGATGGTGGCCTTTCTTCGTAAAAAAAGACAATGAAGAAATGGAACTAACAGGAAAAGTAGAAGCAGAAATACACTTGCTAAGTAAGGAAGAAGCAGAAAAAGCTCCAGCGGGTTTCGGTCGTAATGAACCAGATTCTTTAGAAAAACCTAAGTAAGTTTTAAGTGAACCAAATTTTAAATTATGTTAAACATTTATATATTTATTTTTTAGTCGTCCAGATGCGTCATTTATGTGGTTTATGAATCCATTAAAATCAATCAGATACATAATTTGGCATAATTACAAATGGACTATTCTTAAATTGTTCATCATACTATTTTTAGCGCTCATCATTTTGTTATTCTTTTATTCCATACCTGGTTATACTGTTAAAAAAATGATGGGTGCTTAATTTAAAAGCTTTAACATGAACTCTTTAATCACTATGAAAGTAAAAATCATTATTTTTATTAACAATGTTTTTTTAATCAAAAAAGTTTTCTTCATATGAAAGAGTGATTATTATTAATAGAAAAAATAAAATTTTGCTCATATTTAGGTAGGATTAATAATACCTATACAAAAAATATTAAAAAAAGTATTTACTCATGTAAAATTATTATACATTTAAGCACATTACCGTTTCAATATACTTCTATAAAATAAAAAATATTTCACTGTACAAAAAGGGCAACTTTAACACATTTTAAAGAAGCTTAATAAGTGCTTTATACATTTTAAAAATATATACCTCAATAATTAGTAAAATATATAACATTCAATTTACATATTCAACTGTTCGGGTTTCACTAACATTATTACTACAAATGTTGGGTAAGTCTATACTGATCACAGTTATGTTAAAGCTAAACTAAAATTATAGATTCGAGAACCTATTATTGCAAAAACTATATAGTAACACTTTTAAAAACACGCCTATTTTGTAAAACAAATTTTATGAATTAAAAGCAGGGTATTTTGTCGATCAATGTATGTAGATTTGTAAAAGAAAGAGATATAATGACAAATGTTCGTTATGTGATAAGTTGTGAAATAAAAATAATTTGAAAACCAAATATCCATAACTTCATAACGATTGTAAAAGAAAAAGCTACAAAAATGACCAATTCAGTATAAACTTGCAATTCAAATCAAAGCAAATGCAAAATAATTTTTAATTCACCTTATTACCCTAATATACAGCAACTCACATATAATAATTTTAATTCGAATAGCGATAGACAATGCACATAAGTATTTTTTTCTAAATAGGTTGTTTTGATAGAATACCTACCGAAAATAAAATCTCATTAAAAAAAGAGTAAGAAAAAAAACGGGTGTGGCAGTTAGTGGGACTGCCGGTAGAGGTTATACTTCTATGCAGGCGCCCGGGTTTAGAAATTTTTATAGTAATGTTTTAAATCTAAAAATATTTATTGCGAAAACATAAATCGTGTGTACATAATATCAACTAAAAACTGTATAAAGTATAAGGTTAATCAGTGCCGCCAACGTTTGGGTTTGATGAAAAAAAATTTGAGTGCCAGTTTTTGGGGGAACCCCATTTTTTTTCTATTTTTGTGTGAAATCCTAAGGCGGTTCACAGAATATATCTACTTACCAAGATTCAACAGTATAGTTCTTAAAGTTTGAGAAAAAATAGACTGTGACATACGGACGGACAAACAGACATGACGAATCTATAAGGGTTCCGTTTTTGCCATTTCGCTACGGAACCCTAAATATTACTTATTTAAATTTGCTGCTCTCTGAAATAAAACTAAAAGGTACCTATTTGTATGTATGTATGTATGTATGTAGATAGGGGTAACAGATATACCTGCGACCTATAAGATCTATTGTGTCCCCCTTTTCCTGCTATATTTCTGATGATTTCTCAGACTTATAGCAGCTCTTCTAGTGCTATATTCCTTAGAAAGTTTAGGATATCATTGGGTTTTAAGTTAAGTAATTCCTCCCTTTCTATTTCGTATGACCCTAGGTATTTCACCCTAGAAATACATGCATTCTTAGAGTATGTGTATTGAGGTTTCATCCTCTACCTCACAGAATCTGCAGTTTTCTTCATCTACTAATCCTAGTTTCTTCATGTGTCGTCTTAATCGACAGTGTCCGGTTAGTATTCCTGTTATAATTTGGAGGTTTTTCTTACTTAGGTTAAGACAGCTGTGAGATCTCTTCTGGTTATAGTTTCCCAGGAGAGTCTTCGATTGTCTTAGTCCTTCTAGATCATTCCAGTACTTAGATTTTTCGCTATGCAATTTTTTCCTTAGTTTTTCTAAGATTGTACTACTGCTGATTCCACAGGATGGTTCTGGTCCCAGGTATGGGGTTTCAGCTCCTTTTTTGTCAGCTTGTCTGCTGTTTCATTTCCTTCTATTCCTACGTGTCCTGGAAGCCATAGAAGGGTAACAGTGTTATTCTGTCCTAGTTCATTGAATTTGCCTAGGCATTCCCAGACCATCTTTAAACTGATTGTATCTGAGTTCAGAGCTTTGATGGCTGCTTGACTATATGACATGATTACAATCTTCTGTCTACGATAGTTCCTTTCAATATTAAGTTCTATACATCTTTCGATGGCACGAATTTCCGCTTGAAAGATGCTTGGGTACGCACCCAGGTCCAAACACCCCTGCTCCTGTTCCTTTATCTGTCTTGGAGCCGTCCGTAAACCATTTTATGGCGTTTTTGACTTAGCTCCAATATGGTGTTTTTGTCCCATTCAGATTTACTTCCCAGTTTAGTGATAAATTTCCTTAAAAAGTTAAATTTCTTTGGCATGTCATCTTGGGGCATTTACCAAGTTTGATCAAGTTAGGGTGATCGAGGTTTTTCCTTGAATATTCCTTCCTTGATCATTCTATATATTGTTTTCTTCCTAGCATTTTCTACTTGGCGAGAGATTTAGTATTACTGCCATTGCAGCAGTGGGACATGTTCTCATTGCTCCGGCGATACATGCACAGGCTAGTCTCCGAATCTTTGAGAGGTTTGTCCTCTTAGTGATCAGATTAGCTCTCGTGCCCCAAGCCACTGCCCCATATGTGATTATAGGTCTCACTATTGCTGTGTACATCCATTGCAATGTTTTTGGGTTACAGCCAGAATTTTTCCCAGCAATGTTTCACACCATGAGGGCTTTTGTAGCTTTGAGTATTATTTCGTTTGTTCCAGAGTAACTTATTATCTAGGATTAGCCTTAGATATTTGACCTCTGTCTTCCGCTCAACAATATTTCCACCTATTTTGATGGTTTTTAGTTTAGGTTTCTCTTTCCTTGTAAAGGCTACTAATGTGGTACATATTTACATACTTTAAAAGAAAGAACGACGACTTGGTTGGAGTTTATTTTTTATTTTTTCCTCTATCAAAGCAACGAATTTAGTAAAAAATACATTAATTACTGTGATGTTAGTAAAATCCAAGTTATTAGATATATTCAGAGTTATATAAATGTGTAAATTAACATTCAAACTCAATCAAAAGTGTGTGATAAAATTGTTTAAATAATTAATATTTATTCGCAGTTTAAATAGTAGGTGTTAATAAAAATATATATTTTAAATCTATTAAAAATAGTATTTATTTCATACTTTCAGTTTATAAAAATTGTATAAATTTTTATTTTTAACAATTTTATTAATGATTGTAAAATTATATTTACGAATATATAAATGAAGTAAGTTGTAAATTTATAAATTAAACATATTTTTTATTATACTAAAAATGATATAAGCACTTTATGTAGACATGTTATCACAGATAAAATAAATATTTTTATTTTTCTTTTAAAATGTTTTATTATTGGTAATTGTTTGTTTTAACCGTATGTAATAATCAACTGGATTTTGAATTATCACGTTTGTATCCATTAGATTATTCGTATTATTTCTACATACATTTTCAAATAAAAGTCTACACCCTAAATTTGGATTTTTGATTCTTGCATGCATTATGATGTCAACTTCTTCAGACTTTAGACTTAATCTTGTGTTTAAAATATGTTTTAAGTGATCATCACCAAATTTTTTAAATGGACAGCCCCCACTATCATGAATTCCAAGATCCTTGTCCTAAAAATAATGAATTTTTAGTCTCTAAAATTTATACAATCCGAATCACACAAAGTAATTTGATAGTTTTTCTATTCTATTTATCGAGATTTCGACCTAAGTCCATCTTAACAGTTGCATTTCAAAATTACTGTCACCAAATATTCTTTCGACTACCGAACTTTTGAGATAGGAGAGTTTCTTTAAACAATATTTAGTTTCCAAGTAAAATTTATTTAGTGTTTGATAATTTTCGGTGCAAATAAACTGCATATAGTTTAATTAAATAGGTAGTTTTTGCTTGGCACACAAATTATCACCAAAATAATCTGTATTGGAATTAGATTAGATGTTTATTGGGTAAGCTGTTAGCCTGTATCACTGCGACCTTTGCAGATCTATTGTGACCACCCATTATCTCAAGAATAGGATAAGAGAACCTTGTCCAGCCCTGCCCTCTTAATGAGACTTAATAGCCTTGACAGTGGCCACTCCGCATAACTTGAAGCAGCCGGTTTCTCCTCTCCCAGTACTAGATATCGCGTCCTTGCAAGACCTTCAAATTGACATAGGACATGAAATGCAGTTTCCTCCTCCTCTTAGCAGTATCGACAGATGTCTTCATATGCTAAGTTCAACTGACTCATGTGTTTCTTGAGCCTACAATGTCCTGTCAAGAGACTGACAATCATTCTGACATCGTTTCGCCTTTGTGATAGCAACTCTGCAGTAAACTTCGCTGAGTGTCCCTTTATAAAGACTTTGGCTGTATTGGAATTACAATCCATTTAATATTAATTATTGTGTGTATGTATGAGCAAAATTAGGGGTGACGAAAACACCTGCGACCTTTAAGTTCTATTGTGTCTCCCTTTTCTTGCTATGATTCTGATGTTTCCTCCGACTTATAGCAGCTCTTCTTATCCTATCTTTCTTAGAAAGTTTAGGATATCGTTGGGCTTCAAGTTAGGTAGGTCATTCTATCTTTCTATTTACTATGACCCTATGTATCTGACCCTATCTATATATATAAAACTCAAAGGTGACTGACTGACTGACTGATTGACTGACTGACTGATATAGTGATCTATCAACGCAGAGCCCAAACCACTGGACGGATGGGGCTGAAATTTGGCATGCAGGTAGATGTTATAACGTAGGCATCCGCTAAGAAAGGATTTTGATTAATTCCACGCCAACGGGATAAAATAGGGGATGAAATTTTGTATGATCTATCAACGCACAGCTCAAACCGCTGGACGGATGGGGCTAAAATTTGGCATGCAGGTAGATGTTATGACGTAGGCGTCCACTAAAAAAGGATTTGGATTAATTCCACCCCCAAGGGCATAAAATAGGGGATGAAAGTTTGTATGAAACTTTGTCAATTTTAAACCGTTCGGGCTGAAACTTTGCATGCATATAGTTACTATGACGAAGGCATCCTCTAAGAAAGGATTTTGATTAATTCCACCCCTAAGGGGATAAAGTAGGGGATAAAAGTTTTTATGAAACTCTGTCAATTTTAAACCGATCGGGCTAAGATTTTGCATGCATATAGCTACTATAACGTAGGCATCCCCTAAAAAAAAGATTTTGATAAATTCCACCCCTAAGGGGATAAAATAGGGGATGAAAGTTTGTATGAAACTTTGTCAATTTTAAACCGATCAGGCTGATATTTTGCATGCATATAGCAACTATGACGTAGGCATCCCTTAAGAAAGAATTTTGATAATTTCTACCCCTAAGGGGATAAACAAGGGAATGAAAGTTTGTATGAAATTTTGTCAATTTTTAACCGATCGGGCTGAGATTTTGCATGAATGTAGCTACTATGACGTAGGCATCCCTTAAGAAAGAATTTTGATAATTTCTACCCCTAAGGGGATAAACAAGGGAATAAAAGTTTGTATGAAATTTTGTCAATTTTTAACCGATCGGGCTGAGATTTTGCATGAATGTAGCTACTATGACGTAGGCATCCCTTAAGAAAGGATTTTGATAAATTCCACCCACAAGGGGATAAAATAGGGGATGAAACTTGGTTTGAAACTGTGTCAGTTTTAAACCGATCGGGCTGAGATTTTGCATGCATATAGCTACTATGACGTAGGCATCCCTAAGAAAGGATTTTGATAAACTCCACCCCTAAGGGATAAAATAGGGATGAAATTTTGTATGAAACTTTGTCAATTTCAAACCGATCGGGCTGAGATTTTGCATGCATATAGCATGCAAGTTTTTAAAGTTTTAAAATAATAATAGTCTAATACCACTCGCGCTTTACTGAGCGGGGTGTGTGGAGCGGTGAGACGGTAGCACGCTGCTGCTGGCCGACATGGCACTGTCGATAGACGCGTATAGCCTTGAAAATTCGAGAATAAATTTGTTTTATTACGTAGTGGTGTACTAAAAAATTACTTTTTTAAATTCCATCCCTAAGGATTTAAAATAGGGGTTGCAAATTTGTATGAAACTCGGTGGCAAAAAACTAAAGTCCACGCGGATGAAGTCGCGGGCGGCCGCTAGTAATTACATAATGCAATGCATTCTGAGAGTATGTGTATTGAGGTTTCGTCCTCTACCTCACAGAATCTGCACTATGCTTCATCTACCAATCCTAGCTTCTTTATGTTTCCTCTTAATCGGCAGTTTCCGGGTCATATTACCGTTATAAAACGGAGTTTTTCTTACTAAGGTTTAGACAGCTGAAAGTTCTCTTCTGGTTATAGTTTTCCAGGAGCGTCTTCGGTTGTTTTTGTCCTTCTAGATCGTTCCAGTACTTGGGTTTCAGCTTCTATTAATGCCAGCTTATCTGCTGTAAAACCATACTATTTTTTCATAATCGTCAACGTTTCGTCCTTGCGTTAAAGTTAAGTTAAAACAAAATGACAAGAAGAAGATCAGAATATAAAGTGAACGAAAACAAATGCGTAAGGAAAAGTGCGTAACCTTGTTTTATACTGAGGAAAAAAGTAATGAAGCGAATCAGCCACGTCTACTGGTGGATGTTATAGTTAATTTTAGAATATATTTACAAAAGTAGTATTACAACGTAACTTTGTAAGCCTTTTATGGGATCTAAGAAACGCTAACAATATTATTATTGGTATTTGTAAATTTACTTAACACAATACCAAAATAATCATTCGATTCTGAATTTAAAATAACAAATTATAAATGTTCTGTTATTCAAACGCGACATGGTCAAAATTTAAACTTGACAAGATTAGCTGTTTTTACCTGTAAATATTTGCAGTTTCTACAATTATAATTCTTTCTAGATCCTTCTAATCCATAGAGATGTCTTGTTCCATAAATATATCTTTTTCCATCTTTCTGCCAACTATGTGAACAACTTGAGCATTTACTATGTTCTTTTGAATAGAAATGTTCCCATAAATTTAGAGAATCAGATAATGACATTCCTGCGTGTTTTAAAAACAAACTAAAATCAAACCTAAAACATATTATTATAAATCATGATTTTTAATATTGCAGATAAAATAATAATCGATGTAGGTACCTATCATTATGAGCAAGTCTATTTGTGTTGTGTAACACATTGTTTAAATTCATCATACATAAAGGAAAAAATTTAGACTCTTCCATTATATTCGTTACATTTAATTTTATGGAGCCTTTTAAAACATTTCTTGGATTAGGATTTACACATATATTTTGGACATAATTTAAAACTTCTACTGTTTTTGTATTTTGCATAGCATTTTTAATATAATCGCTGTACATCATGTTTTTTAAAATTAAATTCAAATAAGATTCAAACAAATTTAACAAAAGTTGTTTCCATAAAGTACAAGGGACATCAACCACACCATTACATAAGTCGACTTTTCGATTGGCTACCATTGAAAGACAAAAGTAAAAAGGAACTAAAATAATCAAACTAAAGAATTTAAATTGAAAATCAAAATAAAATTACATACCTTTTATAGTCAAAATATTTGAACTTTCGCCGAAAATACATTTCAGATAACTGTCTCTAAGCATAAAAGAAAAAACTCTAATAAAAGTAGAATATATATTTCGTAATGAAGTGTTTTCATTTAAGCTAAAGGTTTCTCTTGAATGTTTGAGAAGTCTTTTTAGACAGATTTTCATGTCGCGTTTGTCGTATGAGTTTAATCTTTCTTCTAATAATTTTAATTCACTTTTTACAAATTTATAACGAAAAGAAGTATTGGAGCATGCCAACAGTCTAAGTATAAAATGTCCTGCTCGGTCCAAAGAACTATCTTCTACTAGATATTGGCAATTAGTAATTTCTAATATATTATTTTTTAGATTTCTATAACATAATAGTCGTTCGATTATGCAATTTTCTAGGACCTGTAAATGAAGAACACCTCTGGGTTTTTTAATGTAGAATGTCATTGTTACAATGTATTATTTACTATTTTTTTAAATTGTTTATCATATAAAGGCAATAAAGTAAGGTTATGTCAGTAAGATGTCAAAATCAAATTAGTGTAGCCTCTTCCTTATGTTTGATAAAGCCACATAAATAATGAAAATTGTCATTACAAATACTGAATAATGATCTAACCGTTATTAACTTTTCCAGTTAAATAAAACGGTTCATTTAAATATTATGTTTAATAGTTTTATTATCAAAGACTTTTAGAATCAAAAATATTTTGACAGATGGCATCACAGTAGCAAAAAAAAAATTAAATGTGGCGTTAATTCAAATTTTGAATTATCAGCGTGATATTTTTTGAAAATTTCAATACAAATACCAGTTGAAACTACAAATAAGAGATGCATACAATCAAATTGTTGCAGACTGAATATACTGAGAGTTTATATTTTCAGATTGGTAAGTTTAATTACCTTAATCTATTAAAACGTCTATCTATTCGGTTGTGAGTGGTTTAATATGTGCAGTTTATTATATTTAAAAAGATATACACGCATATACTATTAAAAATATTGACAATCTTCAGATTTAAAGCGTGATAGTGAAACCAACAGAAATACAGAAAAGTTACAAAATACATTTTATGCATTTCATTAACATGCAGAAGTCCAATGAAAATAAAGCTATTATGATATCCATAATGCAAAACTCATTTCGCAACATTTTATACTTTATATACTTTACAGACCCGGACGGCCCGCAGATCAACAGGTTGGTGCGCGTTTGTTAGCGCTAACTGAATAATTTGGAACGCCAAAATAAATTTTACCCGAAGATGAAGCTCTTCTCAAATGAACTTTCCATTTATATCCAAAGTCAGTTAAGAACTAATAGGAAATAAGACGAAGTATTTAAACAATCTTAACAGTTTTTGGAGCAACTAGACCAAGCGTTATCTGTTCTAAGCTGCCTCATTTGGGTAAAACGTATATTATCCTATTTTCGTGCTTTAATCGCTTCGAAATATTAAAAATGATAATTTCACTATGCGGACAAAGTTAATCGGCATTTACAACAATAGTTCTAAGAAATCAGGTCTGTTTTTTAAAACAAATACCTTTGTTGTGCAAGTACTTAGTAGATATAAATTTTCATTTTTTTTGTGAAACCTGGTTATATTGTTTATTTAAAACTATAAAGATACTGAAAAACTAACCAGAGGGAGTGGAGGGGATAGCCATTTTAAAAATGAAATCATGCGTTCAAAAAAGCGAGGCGCTTAAAAATTTCAATTATCTCAGCTTCTAGTAGATCAATTTTGATCATTTTTTTTAATGATGTCCAGTGAGTTAAAGCATTCAAGTATACTTTTAAAAGCGTATAATACTCACTTGCAAAATGTGGGTAATGATTTACATCCATCGGACTGGGTTTAGGAGCTTCAAAAAAATGGATTAGAACCGGTTCAAACAACAGAACAGTTAGTTACAGAAAATTTATTTAAGTTCATTAACTGCAACTGCAAAAAATATTACTCAAAATCTTGCAATTGCGTTAAAAATGGGATGAAATATTCCGATTATTGCAATACTTGTCTGGGTCAATCATGTAATCCAGAATGCAGAGCTGCCGAAATATAGAAACGAATAGGTGAAAAAAAAAATTTATTTTTTGTTTTGTTTTTTTCACAAATTATTAAAAAAAAAGTTTTGACCACATCTTCAATCGTACGCCTATTGAAATCATCAATTATAATAATATTTCGAAGCAAAAAAATAGGATCATATACGATTTACCCAACCCAAAACAGATACCAACTGGTCTATCCTGATTTGCAGAAAAAATCTTTTTATTTGGAAGTTGTTTAAGTCTAAAACTGTAATGTAGTTATAGTTATTAACAATCTAAAAAGGGCCATAAAATATAAAAAAGCGATACTCATTTTTATGCGATGTCACAATTAAGCTAACGAATTTCTTCCTTAATAGTTTTTTTTTTCAAACCTAATTTTCCTAGAAGACATATAAAAAAGCATCTGAAGGTTTTTTTTTTAATATACGAATATATTGCTACAATTTAGTTTTGTGGTATCGGTGGACCTAAATTTATCTACTAATTATGTTATTGTTTAAATCAAAACTTAGAGATGCTTATGTCCAGCAGTAGCAGTTTAAAGGCTTTTTAGATAAATAGATTAAATCAAATTGGATAAAAACTGTTAAATAAGTTCTATGATGGCAAACTTACCTGAATTAGATAATAGTACTGATAACTTTGATAATACTGTACTATGCGGATTTTTATTTTAACAAAAGAGCAGGCGATTCTTTGCTAATTAAGTATTAAATCATATGTAAATATTTACAACTAAAAATGAAGGAAATTTTATTTCTATGATATTGAAGTTAAAAATACAAATATATGATTTGTGTAATTACAGGTGTGAATAAGTTAGGCTCCAGAGTAAATTGTGTAAATAATGAATCAGTAAGTAATTAACATATATGTATGAAAATATTCATCTGCTGTTTATACATATATAAGCCGGACACAATAATATTTAAGTTAAGTGTTAGTATTTAAATCTAATCGAGATGAAGGTAAGAGTAATTGTTTTCCTGCTTTTAAGAACTTTTTTCTAGATTCATTTTATAATTTCAAAATTATTTTTCGCAACTAGCTTTTATTAGCATTTATAAGTTTTATTTAGGTCTAATTTTTATCACAGACATTAATTCTTGTTAATATTGACCATCATACTGTTGACTAGTCATCCTAATTTTTATTTATTTAAAAATCGTTAAAAAGATTTTTCCAAACAAAATTTTGTTTTCAGATCGTACCAGTACTTCTACTACTTGTATTTATAACAACAGTTACCTACGCTCTACCATTTCCTTCAGATAGCTCGAATGAACCTGATTCGAGTTCCAGTAGTTCCAGTAGTTCAGAAGAATCAAAAGAAAAGTCACATGTAGGTACTGATGACCAGCATTTAAGTTCAAGTACTTCTTCACCTAGTTCCACTGACAGACATAGCATTTTTAATCTTGATCCCACTAAAGATGAGACTAGTACTGACACTACAGGAAAAGAAAAACCTAAAGAGTCAGGCAACGATTCGTTAAAAGAAAACACTAGACCCAGAAGAGAAAGTACTAATCATCCAATAGTTACAAGTTCTAATCAAGAAATACCTATTCAAGATTCAAGTCTTAGCAGTTCAACAACAGAGAAACCTTATGTTGGACGTGTACCGCAATTAAGTTCCAAAAACGATGATAACACAGAAAGAGAAAACCAAGAAGATAGAAAATCAACATTAGTAAGTTCTACTGTAGAACCAGGTGATGTGTATGGGAATATTAAAGAATCAGTAGAAAATAATAGATCGGCAAGAGATACACAAAAAACAGCAGTACCAAGTGTGTTAAATTCACAATCTGAAGAAACAAAATCTATCCCAACCCCAATTTCAACAATTAATAATAAATATTCTAATCCTCAATTAAGTACTCGTAATGAGGATACTCGCAACAAAGAACCATTAATCAACAATAACAGGCAAACAAGACAGACATATAATAATCAAGACAGCGTGCCAACTTCTAATTCTAATGAAGAGAATCCTATCCAAACCTCAAGCAGTTCTACGACACAGAAATCTGTACAAAATGATGGACATTTATTTCAACGAGCAAGTAGAGCAGCTCAATTAAATTTCGACTCTAATGGTCCGAACACAGAGGAATCAACAAGAAACGTCCAACTCAAAAGTGCCAATCCACAAGTAGGAAGCTCTACTGTAGAACCAGATCAGGAATATACTCCCAATAAAGAAGTGTCAGAACAAAATAAACGATCAAAAAGAGACACAGATAGACCAGAAATACCAAGTGTTTTAGCAGTGAATTCTAATGAAGCGAAATTTACCCAAATCCCAACATCAAGCAGTTTTACAACAGAGAAAAATGCACAAAATAATTGGCAATCTAACGGTCAAATAACCTCTACTGACGATGTAAATACTAGCAACAGGAAACCGTTAATTGATAACAGTAGACAGACAAGAGACACAGAAAAGAATCAACAAAGTTTACCAAGTGTGGTATCTTCTAGTTATATTGAAGCGACATCCATTCAAAGTGCTAATAGTTCTACTACAAACAAACCTGAAGAACATGGATATCAACGTACAAAAAGAGATACATCAGAGTTAAGCTCTGGAGATGGTAGTAGGAAACTGGATGAGGTACCTTCTACGGAGCAACATCAAGATACATTACAAGAAAATAGTTCCACGTCCGAACCAGATGATGTTAAAATATTAAAATTAAATGACAATCCTCTAAATTCTAGAACGCAACAGTAAAATTGTAATTTCATTAATTTTAAATATTATATATTTCAGTACAGTGTAAAGAGAACTTGTTAATAAAACCAGATGTATAAAGAAATATTTGCGTATTGTTTTATTTAATGTCTCTGGGATATGCTGCTATAAATTTCTGAAATTTTTGTAGCAAATAGCTTTATTTTATCTCGCTATCTTTAGGCGTTTAGTGATTAAAACTTCTAGTTAATATATACTCGAAGGTTAGTCTAAATTTCAATATAAAATGGCAATATTGTAAAATTGTAATATTAAATGTTTTTTTTTTTATTTTGAACATATGGTGCTTACTTTTCCGTTGCTTTGTTAATAATATCTATTAATAGTATTTATTACAATATAAAATGGCAATAATTAAAATTGTAATATTAAATGATTTATTTTTATTTATCTATTTCTAAATATAGAAAATATGACACTAGATTTGTTTTCGTGTTCAAAAATTATGGAATACTATTTCATTTTGGTTGTTTTGTTTATAAATTGTAAATTTAACTATGATTTGCTTGGTATTTATTATAGTTTCTTTACTGTAACATTTCGTTTTTTGTGGTATTAAAAACATACAAGTCGATATTTTAAATTAGCAAATTTATTTTAAATAGATACAGTCTGTTATTTCCTACCTATGAAGCCTGTACAAAATGTAGCGTAGATATAAATATACTATATATACAAAAAATATCAAAAAACAGCTAGACAAGTACAAAAAATGCTATTCTATAGACAGTGCGCGACTTATGTCTTACACGACTAATCACAAAATAAAATAAAAATTTGGTACTCCTCTAGGAAGTACTTTAGAATTTTGTTTTCTTTATGTTGTTCGATATACATTATTTAAATAAAATGCATGGCACAATTCCCAAACAATTTAAAGATTTTATTAAAACTGAGCAAATTTTGCGGTTTAATTTATTGTTGATTTTGAGAAAATTGTGACAATTCCATTGGTATAGACTAGTAACTATCAATTATCGCAGATAAAACATATATAATTTATTTCTACTTTCAGTCATATACCCAAGAAAAAATATCCATATAGTTACGAGTGCCTCACCACTATATGGAAAAAATTAAATAAACACAATCGTTAACATTTTTTTTAATCCACACATAAGATAATCTATGCAGCCTATATTTATATAACTGGACAAATTGGTATGTAATTTATTATACATAACTTCTCTCACGAATTCACACCTTCAATTTTAGTACAAAAATACTATATTATAAGCCATTTTCTTTACCTCCCACACCATTTTTAATTAATATGTTTTACCTGCTTAAAAATAGGTCATGTATAGATGAATACTTTCAAACAAATGCAAGAATCTTGAAATTATGAGCATAGATTTGTAATATAAGATACAATTTGCTTTCTGATATAATCATTTTAAAAATTACAGGGTGTCTACAAAAACCACGACAACGGATTTCAGGACTTTTCTAGAATACAAAAAAATTCGAAAAGAGGTTGACCTTAAAGGCCATCCTTGCAAGTTCCCGCTAGTTTTAACCGTGACGTATTTTGACGTTTTTGACTTTTTTTGAAATGTTTAAAAAGCCATAACTTTTTAACGCCTTATTCGATTTTGATGTTCAAGGTAGCATTCGACGCAGTTTTTTGAGACCTAAAAACGTTACCGAGAGTGCAAAATCGGTTAGTCAAAAAAAAACACTTTTTTTTTAATTTTTCGACAACGATATCTCACGAACGGCATTCGACGTGGCTTTTTAAGCTTGAGAGCTGATTAGGCTATGAAATTGATCGATGCAATAGCCAAAAAGATATGCCCAAAAAACATCATTTTTACCAATTGTTTTTTTCGGTTATTTTGAAATTTCTCGAAATCTACCGGCTCGAATCGGTTCAAACTTACAGGGAATCTAAGTTAGATGGAACTCTTTGGAATGCTTTTTATTTCATTCCGATCGGTCAAGTCGTTCAAAAGTTATAAGAGGTTTACATACATAAACACACACACACATCCACACGTACATACATAGACACCCTCGTAAAAATAGTCAGGGGAGGATCCTAAGACCTCAAAACGTTGAGATCCGATGAAAACTCGATTTTCGAAAAACGGGGTGAAACCAATAACTTCCCGATTTTAAAAAAAAATTTAATTTTTTTTAGCGGGAAGTTAAAAATTACCTATTTCACGATTTTTAGCTACTTAATACAAAATATTTTTATTGTTGTAATAAAATCTTGGAAGTCTTTGAATTTAAAACAAAGAATAGAGGCTTTATTTTTTCTCCACGTAATAGTTTCAATTAATGAACAAATAATTTAGAAATATTAATTACATAAGAATCCTTAGAATTTTTGAAACTTTGCTAAAGCCAAACATATTTTTAGCATTTAGCAATTTTTTAGTTACGCATCGAAAATACGGCATGTCAGAAACATATGCGTACCAATATATCATCACATAACCGTCAAGGATAACATATTACTGCCATTCAATCTCAGTTATCTGATTCTAATTGTGTTGAAAGCTGAAGCAGCTTACATATTTATTTATTATTTCGTTAAAAAAAGACGATGGTAGCAGACAAATTTGTATACTAATGGAAGTGTGTAGATAAGTGGAAGACTACAGTTCATTTTAAAATTTCGGGAAAAACACCGACAACCGACTTGTTGCGCGACGGTGTTACGGTATGAAGTTTTGTTGCATGTCTATGCGCGCCTTTAAGCACACATACTCCACTTGAAAGTGAAAGTTATGCAAAGAGCGCTTCAGCATACGTAAGAGTTAAGGAACGCTGCATGCGTGCGTTATGAACAATTCAAAGTGCCAGATTGTAAAATAAAAAAGCTCAAAAAAGCTCTCCACGATCTTGTTAAATTAAGTTATAGGTTTAATTTTTTTTAATATTTCTTTTAAAATAGTTTACATAGTAAAAGTATTGTTATCAGAATAACTAATCGGATTTTAGTTTTTTTTCGGGTTTTTATAATTGTTCCGAGATTTTAGGAGTACTCTTTAAATTCCAGGATCGTTTCAGTATTTGAAAATTTTTTAGGAGCTGTAGACACCCTGAATTTTGTATAATGTTGGTACTAAAAATATTGTATTTTTTTTTATAAATTTTTCTGAACATTTTTATATTTCTTGCACTTGGAATTCAACTATACTGTATTAAACTATTAAAATTGATATGAAATATAAAGAATATTTAAATATACACATATAATGAGTAAATGCTCTACAGTTGTAGACACTAATGTTTCGGAGTAATAATCATAGTATCACTTGATTAACACAAAGTGATACTTAGCATCTATTTTCCAAATTGATACTATTTTTTGCACAAATGTTGAGTATATCGTTGTATTTGATCAAAAACACACTCTAAGAAAGCATCGTTTAGGTAGATTATAAATATCGAGCATTTTTTAATAAAATGAGCTTGTTATTAATCGAGGATATGTACTAACAGGACGTCAATATTTTCTTACTAACAACATGTACTATAAACAATACCTGGTTTAAACTACAGGTTTTGCAAACAAAAAAGAATGTTTTTCTTATAAATTTGCTACTAAACCTTGAGATGTCTAAAATGATTAGATAAGTAGAAGTTAATAAAAAATATTTTATTATACGAAATGTCTGCTGAGACTAATCCTGTAAAGCCAATTCCTCAATTAGAATATTTCAAATAGTATAATTAATTGGTTTGATTCCTAAACTTACTAAACATGAATGTGTGCATGAATAATCTCGTAATCAATACAAAAGAATTTTTATAAATGTCGTACAGGACACTCTAAACAGAATGGTGCACATAAAAGCAACCAACAGGGACTCACTAACTAAAAAAATATATACACCTCAAATTCATTAATATGTGAACGAAGAAATTTTTCCTAAGAAAATTAAAAAGAACGCCCAAAATTAGTTAAGATTAAGTAACAAAAATGAATAACACGATTAAAACCACAAAAATAAATAAATTGATATGTCATAAATAAAGTTCTTTAAATTCTTGGCGAAACGCTAATTACTTGATTTCATTTCATTCAATGTATATAGAGAATCCTGTATCAAAAAAATAAGTTTTTTAATATAAATTTAAAGAATAATCTTTAGCCAGAAAAAGATTTTTAAAATTAAATGTATGAATTAAAGTTAAAATAATTTAAACTATAACAACGGAAGATCTACTAAAAATATATTTTTTATACAAAATTAATGTCTATTTATAAATGCATAAAAACTTCACATGTCAACACAAAACCAGTGTAATCTTTGGATAATAGAAGGAAACCACATTGGTTAAATCTGTATAAATGCATCAGGTTTTTAATTTTATGTACTTATCTATAGTCGACATTCACCCAAATTCGATCTCATAAAACCAAACTTATTACAAAACAAGAAGACTAGCATATATTTAATGTAAATGCTACTTTTGTAAATGAAACAATTGGTACAAAATATTTTTTCTAATTTTTTCTAGAGCTTTGGTAAAAGCTATTTAATAAATAATTAAAGATTTACCAGCTTGTATTGGTTTTTCCAATGACAGGTCATTATATTATTTTAAGCCATCAAAAGTATTTGAGTCAAAGATGTGTAAAAAAATTATACGAAATGCTCGTGAACTAAAACTTCTTGAAGTTAATAACATGTTCGTGTATTGTACCATAACTCGTAACAATGGTTCTGGTAGCATTGCAAAAGGCTATGGCGAGGGAGGAAATAGAACGGCATCGCCACCTGAAATGGTTTCGGAAGTGAAGAAGCGACTTAAACGGAACACGCCGTAGTGGTAATCAAATGACCAGCTGAAAATATCGCTGCGAAGCGTACGATGAATTCCCCAAAATGAGCTCCATGTCAAGCCATACAAGATCTAAGAAGCGCACCATACTACAAACACAGCAAAAAAATGACTGGACAGAACAAAAGAGTTGTTATGCTCGGTCAAACGTGCCAATTTCGGAAAATTGTGTTCTCTGATGAAACTCTCAACATGATCTTTTTTACTTGACCAAACGCACCTACGAGAATTTGAGCCAACAACGGCCACAGCTATATCGCAGATGGGCGCTCTCCAATCGGTTTCATCAGGCCTGGTGTGGAAGTAAACACAAATTATTATCGTGAAAATGTTTTGGATACTACTTTAGAGCCGTGGGCACAAACAATCGGTTGTGAATCAAAGACTTTGGAACAAGACTAGGCGCCTTTATATAAAGGACAAATTAATCAATGGTTAAAAAATTATGGTCCTAGTTTTATTTAGTTAACAAACTGGTAATTCGCTAGGCGCAAATTCGGCAACTCATTTACTGGTCGTTTAAAGGATATAATTAAAGCAAGAGGAACCAAATCAAGCTAAATTTAAATGGATTTTGAAATTTTGATTAGTTTCACACATTTTTGTCATTTGAATCAATAACAATTTCACACTTATAAAATTGATCGTTTAAATACGTAACAGTTTAATCGCCTAAACCTGTATATGTTCAAGTTGTCGTAAACTTTTTTATTATTTCGATAAATTTCAGAAGAATTTTAAACCAAAAAATATATAATTTAATATTCTACCAATTCATTTCAAACAAAAGTGGAATTTAATATACATAAGCAGTGTACAGAGTTGGATGACATGTAAATAAATAAATTATTGAGCATATAAATGCTTAAAAATTACATAAATTGTATCACAGTTTAGTGAAATAAATATAGGAAACAAAATTGTTACATATCGATTTTATATCAGTTTTACCAGCACGAAAACGTGTATATAATTCAATAAATACATTAACATCAACTTATTAAAAGACTCTTATTGTCCCATTTCTTGAGTTATCAATTTTTTTACAGATAAACGCACGAAGTATAGATACCAGGAGTCTACACGGTATAAGCTTTTTCATAATATTTCTGGTCACAATAATCAACCCAGATCATAGTTATATTTTTTGCCACTGGCGGCGCGAGTAATCAGGAGATACCGCTGTTTATGACATTTAAATGTCGCGAAATTAAATTAAATATACAGGGTGTCCAGTAAAGAATGGGCCAAAATTCGGATATAGTTAATTTGGACCAAAATATGACGATTTAAGTCAACTTACCTTAGTGCAATTTTGCTTGCTTTAGAAGTTACAGGGTGTAGATGTGTAGAACATAACTTTTTTATTTCGTTTTTTTGAGATAATGAAGTTATTTTGTTGAGTAAATGCACTCAAGTTTCTGGCAAAACAGGTTTTTTGGGGTGCTGTACACGAATATAGGCTTATTTCTTATGATAGAGGTACAGGGTGTTCAGAACTCCCATGCCACTAGTAGTTTTTTTTTCAATTTTTTTAGGAACACAAATTTTTGGAAAATGGACAGTTACTTTGAATCCTCATTCTATTTGCTTTAAAAAAGTTATTCTTGTAACATGTCGCTAAAATGCACCATTTCAGAGATAACTTAACTTTGATCTGACCCTGCGAATGTATGGAGAACCTACTTTCTACTTAAAACTCTAGGACTTCTTAATTTCAGACTGTTCAATCTAGTAAGTAACTGTCAAATGTACTTAGTCGCACTTTCGACTTTAGTTTTACATAATTTACAATAATTTGTTAAGGAATTTGTTACACCCTGTAACTTCTAAAGCAAGCAAAATTGCACTAAGGTAAGTTGACTCAAATCGTCATATTTTGGTCCAAATTAACTATATCCGAAGTTTGGCCCATTCTTTACTGGACACCCTGTATAATATTAATTTATTTAAAATTAGTTGTCATAAAAGCTGTCAATAGCAACAAAACTTCCCGCGTAAGGATTTAAACGAGTATCTCTTGAACACGGGCGCACTCTACCGGCAATAGTTCTGTCCCCTGAATTGAGACCATTTATTTAACATTACGTTTAAACTCCTGGTATCTATTATTCGTGGATAAACGGCATAATACAATATTAATAATGAATGTTTCACTCTTCTACTAAGCTTCTAACCTTGATGTCATACGATGAGTAGCAGATTATAATCGTAGACTAATATTGCAAATGGTAATTATTAATTTTGTAGATTGTACAACCAAACCCATTTTCTTTATAAGAAACACACTCTTACGTTATTTTGTGTCCGAAGACCACAAGAATGTTTTACATTTATAAATTACTCATCGTAAGACGTTATGACACCTCCTCCCTACTGTTTAGAAGATCAATTATTTGTCATAGCAGTTGATGTAGAGAGAAGATAGTTGCTTTATAAATTGTTTTAATTTTTATGAATATTAAATTGATATAATAAAATTAAGATTTGGTACGAAATTACCAATTACGTTCTGAGAAAGAATATTTAATTACGATCATACTGAAATATTCCATCTCAAAATACTTTTTATGCTGATAAAACCGTATACACAATATGTTACAAACAAAACACAAAACCTGAAAACAAACACCAAAAAAAAGTTCCTCTTTCGACATTCACTCTAAATGCATAACTTACCTTATACCTAAAATCGAGTCATTACACAAAGTGGTCCTAACAGTCGTATAAATAAGAATTATAGGATGATTTTTTAAGATCTACAAATATCTAGTTTAATTTTATCGAAACACTACATTAACAACATCTTTGATGGTGTTGTTCACTTCGTTAAGACATCGAGTGTTTTCTGTAGTGTTTCGCGAGCCTGCCGATCGTAACTGCCGTGCCTGACTTTCCAATCGTGTTAATAACTCTCTAAACTGGAATTTAGTATGAGCAGGAACTACATTATCAGCATAATCCATACAAGATCCATGAAGCAAACATATTTTATCAGATAGCTGCAACCATGTTGCAGATGATACAGCCGTGTTAGATTTGATGCCGTTTAATGTTGTTTCTAAGGCCTGAGATATTTCAAGTATATTGTCTTTTCCACTTTTATCGCTTGAAGATAATTTGGTATCATCTTCGGGGGTTTTATTTTCAATATTTGTCGGTTTGGCCATTATAGGAGGTTTGTTATTTGTGTTAGGTGCAATGGGAGTAGCATAAATTGCAGAACCTGCGGGTCGACTTAAAATAGGCTTAACAGCTTTAACCGGAGGTTTGATAGGTATAACAGGTTTATCTTCATTACAAGGAGGCCAAGATTTTTTGTCCCCTTTTATACCTCTTTCTAATTTTACTGATTCATCAGAAGTTTCAACAGGAGACCCTTCGATAATCTCGTCACTCTTATTGTTTTTTAAAGATAATTTTGGACTTAGTTGTATGTTACATCCAGATTCCGTAGGCTCCCACAGTTTCTTTAAGCTACTTATACTACCAGTACTTTTCCGCTTATCATCACTATCATCTAATTTTAAATTACCACTATCAGAACTAGCTGTACTTTCTCTCTTATTAGTTTCAGTTTCGTTGTCATCATTCCTATCATCAGATTTTTTTTCATTTTCAACTTTTCTGAGCCTTGATTTAAAATCTATGATTACAGAACCATCCTTTTCAGTTTTTTCTTTGGTAGTTGGCTTTTTTGGATCAATTTTTTTGAGCTGAGATACAAATGTTACTCCATTATTCGTTGTTAAATTTCCTTGAGAAGTTTTTCTAGCTACGTTTTTATCTATATCCTTTTCTAGATTGAGAGATTGGGAAAGTTCGGTTACTAACTGAGCTACGGGATCATGGCTTATACCACTCACAGCCAAAAAAGGTTCTACAGGAGATTCTTTAAGATTTTTGCCCTTTAAGTTTTGACTTTCTTTTATTTCAGCTACTAGTTTAAGTTCCATTTCTTTCATTACTAATTTGTTTCTGAATACTTTGGATATTTTATTGTCTTCTTGCGCATCTACGGTATCATCTGAAATAAAGAAACAAATATTAAAATAGTAAAACAACGAATATCATTAAAAGATGATAAATTTTAATTTTTGAAACCATTCATAACACTCACCGCATAAAACATCCTCGTTAACTACTAAGAAAAACATACCAGGATAGTCAAATAACGCAAGAAGACGTTAGTAAAGATGATTTCACAACATATATTTCATAAAAAAATTACCATGCTTTCTCAGAGTTAAAACGACAAATTTGAAAAATAAACGAAATATTTACATTGCAAACCAATAGAATAATGTTGGTTTAAAAGCACACTGATCAGTATCCAAACAGTATTAATAGTGAATAAAGTAAACAATATTTTTTAAACGACAATATCGAATAATGAAAAGCGGTTATTAGATTAGATATGTAAATGTCACCTAAATAGACTATAATATATGAATTAGGATTTAGCATACTTAGGAGACGAAAGTTTCAAAAATGTTTGGACTAAAATATGACATTTATATATTAAATTGTAAATAATCTTTGAGTCTATATTAACACTTTCACTGCGTTAGAAATATAATTGGATTCGCAATATGCGGAATTTTTATTTAATCTTAATCATATCAAAAGCTTCCTTATTTCTTACATAACGGTGCCTTGATCATAATCAGTCATTGATTGGTGAGTATTTCATGTATTTTTTGTAAGACGCACATGAGCGCTCTCCGCACATTTCGAAGTTTTATTGTTTATATGCGGTATACCCTGAGGGTCCTGGTTAATTTATATCATCTATTTTAACGAAAAAACACAAAAAAATTGCACAAAGCACAAATAAAACACAACTAATTAGCACAGAGTAGAAATAAATGTTAGGTTTGAAACTTTAGTATTTTGTAAACTACCTGTAAACTACATGCACACCTACGCCATCTAGGAGCGGTGTACTTATTTAAGAAACGAACAATGTAGAAATCTTTATTACATACTTAGAAATATGCGGCCAAAATTTTAAAACCTTGTGATGAGTGCGAGATATTGTATTAATTCATTTAAACCTATAAGACCCAGGACGCTCAAGCGCGCCCTCCGCATATAGCTTGACATAGCAAAGCCGCATATGTGCGCTTTCCGCATCGAAAGTGTTAACTAGAAGCATCCTTCGATGCTTTGAGCGCGGACTAAGTAACGACAGAAATTGAGTTTCATGCTATCTACGTGTCGCATCCCAGTTTTGATTGTTATAGAAATAGAGGATTGCGCCTTACCAATTAAAAGAGAAATGACAGAGAGATATCGGGTACTCTCATTTTATCTCTCTGTCGTTACTCATTTTGCGCTCAGAGCATTGAACGTTGCTTCTAGGAAGTATATGCTCGAAGGAAATAATTCAAGATAAATGGTTTTCTATTGGTTAAAATGCATATGGTAATGTGGAAAATGACTAAAGCTCTCTTGGCTTTTTATCACTATATATTTTATCGATAAATCAGGTTAAACATAAAATCTCAGTTTCCTATATATTTAAACCATATTTACTGATCGAGTTTGAATCCGACAGTAAGCGAGAGTTAAGCGACTTCAGAAGTATTTAACTTCCATTTCAATCGCTGCAAATTTGCACTTTTTCTAAATTTCTACAGAACAAGGAACATCACCATTAGGTTTAACAACAGACAAAGAAATATATCAGATAATGATTAAATTTCTTTCTAATGATTTCCCATTGAATACCACAAATTGCATTGTTCCTTCCTATTATGCGGTCGTCATATGCGACCTTAAATGGTGTTCTTTTATCATCCTACTAAAAACAGATAATTTTAACCTTAAGTGTTCAACTTATATAATAATTTTTTTAATTTTATGGAATTTGGTTCATTTAGAATCCATTTTTAAAATAATAACAGTAGTTACAATCATATGTCCAACATTTTCTTGCATTCATTAAAAATTACAATTAAAACGTACAACTAACAATATTTGGCAGTCTATGTTAGCTTATCTTAAGCTGGAAACAACCATAATGTATTCTTAACAACAACGTATTAATTCGTTTTGGAAACTAGATTTATTAACAACTTTGTCTCACTTCCAATCACAAATTAAATATCTAGACAAAACACCAACTCACCATTTTCACCAATGTTAAGAGGTGGCGGCAAAGGTTCTAAAGGTGAACCAACAACAGGAACATCAGAGTCCCCACTAATGGGGCTTTTACCATCTTGACTAGGACTAGTGAGGCTAAGACTGGCACGTTGCGGACTCTTTTCTTTTCCAAATTCCTCTTTGCTGTCTTTCTCAGTATCTCTTTTCTTTAAACTAACTCCAAAACGTGAACTGGCTTCTTCTACAGAAGGTTGAAGAGTACTAACATCGCTAGATTCTATTGTATCAGAAGGTGTGGTTTCTTTCGGTTCTCTTGAAATTTTCTTAGTTGTTAACGGTGAGATCGGAATGATTCTTTTGCGAAGTTCTTGAGATGAGGTCATTATCGAAGTACTACAATCTACTTGGTCCGTTCCTAAATTATCAAATTCTTCTGGAGGCGGCGGCAAATCTGTAGGAGGTGGAGGAAATTCCAGGTCCGCCAATGTTGGTTGTATAGATCTGAAATACGACAAACATTTAACTTGATAAGTTTAAATGAAATATTGAAGTCAGTTTGAAATATTGAAGGTTAAAATTAAAAATACCGTGAAGGACTTCCTCCCCGAAAAGTACTATTTTGCGAAATTTTAAAACTTCTAAGGCTGCTTCTAACATCGGCGCTGTTATTCCTTGTAACATGTCTGTTTCTTGTTAGTTTACTTGAAGTGGGTGAACTTGGTGGATGAGTAGCATGAAATGTGGTAACTCCTCCAGAGGAATTACTCCTGATCATTTGAGGTTGTGTTCGAATGTTGGTTCTTGGTGATAGCGACCGTGGAGTAGTTTCAGACTGATCTAACGCTGGATTGGGAGCTTGAATAACGTCGTCATTTGATGATATATTATTTTGACGTAAGGATTCTAAATAAGCACCGATTCGAGCACCTTTTGGAAGAGTTCCATATCTACTTATAGCTTTCCGGACATTTTGAACTTCTAAAGCTGCTACTTGAACCTAAAAATGTATAATTATGAATTATAATTTAAAGATATATAGCTCATGTAAATTACCATTGGTTCTTTTGATTTTGTTTTCTTCCCTCGCTGCTCTAAACCTTTGTTACCCATAATGGGGGCTCGTTTAAAGGAACCAGTACCTGGAGTAAAACTACTTGTTGTGGAAATTTCTGGATAAGAGTGAGCACCTGAGTCGTCAGTATCAGGCGTTTGGTCCTGTAGATCACTCTCACTATCACATTTTGTACCTGTTGTCAGAGTCTGAAGCTCCCGTGTCAGTCCTGTATAAAATTAATTAAAATAGTAGCCCTTTTTTATAAATGAATAAATAATATACCATTTAAATCAGTCCCGTCCTCTCCTATATTTTCAACATGTCCTTGATCATCAAACGTGCTGTCTCGGAAAGAACTGCACGAAGACAGCAAGCTAAAAAAACATACACTTTTTCACATTGTACAAGATGTTAAATAAGCCAATAGTTTATTTTCAACATTGTTTTGACACTTAATTGAACAAACCTCGTTCGTTTCGGTGGCGCAGGCGCTGGCATTCCTTTTTTATTTGTTGATCGTCTCATTTGTACACTAGTTTTTGAGCCACCAGTAAAAGTTGATAATTTTGATGAAGTAAGGTTAATGTTATCTAAAATATAAGAATACTTAAACATTGTGAATGGTTAAGAAGCATTAATAGGTAGAGATACAAACGGGCCCCAACCTATATATTAATAACTAATAAAGCAAACATAATACTGCAATTACCATTTGTTGCTTCTGTTAATCCTACAAGTCCGTGGATGTTCCCGGTACTTCCTGAGTGAGACTTTTTAAAAGCCATATGTGGTGTACCACCGGAACCAGATGGAAAATCGTTACCTTGTAACTGTTTCTCAACCTCTGTAAATAAAATTATTATTAGCCAAAAGCCTATGTAGAAATAAAAATATTTCATATACCTTCGGTAATGCTAGATTCTTGGAACATATTCTCCAATGCATGATGAATTTCCTTAAAAGTAGGTCTATCATTAGCATGCCATTGCCAACACTGTCTCATTAATTCGTAAATCTTCGGAGGACAACCAGATGGGGATTCCATTCGATATCCTTTTTCCAACATATGATATACGTCAGTGAGATCAACACCAGGATACGGAGACATACCGTAAGTCGCGATTTCCCATAGTAAAATTCCAAAAGCCCAAACATCAGATTTAGTAGAAAATTTATTGTAAGCTAGCCCTTCAGGCGCAGTCCATTTAATAGGAAATTTGGCACCAGCATGAGCAGTATAAGTATCGTCCCGCATTAACCTAAAGAAGTTGGGTAATTGTATATTGTGGAAATTTAAACGCAATTTGAAAAAATAAAAACCTCACTAACAAGGTTGGCAATTTAAAATACTCCCACTTTCGTTCTAAAGATTATTTTGACCAAATTAATATAAAACATTAGTGTTAAATTTTCCTGTTGTTTGGTGTTTCAAATAGAGAGATGTCGTTTTCTTATTTGCGAATGATAAGCTATTAAGGTTAATTGCTTTTAGATCAGGGAAGTACATTTATACAGTATATAGTGAGTATACAATAAAATCGAAATTTTGTTTAATTGCTTTGATTTTCCATGGTTTTATACATGAAACTGATAACGCATATGGCACAGTTGGTTTAACTACAATGTTATAGATCCAATATAGCATGTCTGGTTTTAAACCCCATATTTTACCGTAAATGCGTTTGGTCACCATTAAAGTGGTTGTCACCCTCTTGCTTATGTGGTCAATATGGTGTTTCCAAATAAGCTTACAGTCTATTTTTTTTTGAAGTAAGAACTTTGTCTCAGTCTTTCCATACCTAAGCTAATCTAGCATTTTAGAAATAAGAATAACACACTGTAGGAATAATAAGATAAAATCCGACAAATTGTTCTTACCTTGCAAGACCAAAATCAGCTACTTTAACCAAATGATTTTCTCCGACTAAACAATTTCTGGCTGCCAAGTCTCTGTGAATAAAAGACCGGCTTTCCAAATAATTCATACCACTGGCAATCTGTGTGGCAATATACATAAGTACGACCGCATTAATTTGTTCCTTATTGCCATTTCTAAGATAATCCAGAAGATTTCCCTTACTCATAAACTCTGTTATAATATAAAAAGGTGGTTCTCTCGTACAAACACCCATAAGTTGAACTAGATTCGGATGTTTCATTTCTTTCATGATAGCAGCTTCTTCTAGAAAATCTTTTAGAGCCATTGTGTCTTCTTTAAGCGTCTTTACAGCTACTGTCATGTTATACCTAAAAAATATTTTAATGAGTCTTCTTCATATATATAGCAACTTATAAAAAACTGACAAAGGGGATAATTATAAATGGAAAATAAATACAAACCTTTTCCACATAGCTTCATATACATCTCCATATTGCCCGCCGCCCAATTTATGCTTCATAACAATATCTGTCCTATTAATTTCCCATTCATCTGGTTCAGGACTAAGCGGAAACACCGTAGGCTTGTTGTGTTTAGGAGCAGGATATAACAATTGTGTAATAAGCCCATCGGAATTCATCGAATGATGGTGAACTAATTCTGCTAGAGTATTAAATTTGCTTTCGGCTGTTACAAAAACTTTGCCCTCGGAGTCTTCGTTTATTCGGTAATGATAAACTCTTCCTTCATACCTAAGCGATATGCTTCTTTGTCCTGGACTACTTTCAGATTCTCGGACTAGAAAACTTCCATTGATTCCTTAAACAAAGAAAAAACATTACGATCTTTGTATTATTTAAACTTATTGAATAAACTTACCAGAACTAAGTAAATATTCAGCTGCATTTCTAGATATTGGTCCATGATACCAAGAATGTTTCTCAAGAGAATTCACAGGAGTTACATAGTTCGATGGTACCCAACCAACTTGACCACTAGAAGAATGTGCTTCACACCATTCCCCACTTTTATTATAGCTTAGTATCCTAACTTGCTCACCTATAATAATTAAAAACAATTAAAATTACAAAAATTAACCAATTGAACAGAGGCTCATTTATGTTGTCATTGAACTAGTCCTTATATAGAAATGTCCGAAAAAATACAATACCTCTCTTAAGACTCAGTTGATTCTCTCCTCCTGCTTGAAAATCGTACAGCGCAACGAACAGTTGTGGATCATCTTCTTCTTGGGCTAAGAGATTTTCTTTGGACGTCCATCGATTGGCAGTCTCGAATGAAATGGGTGTTGATGGCGCTCCTGAAGTAGATGAACTTGAAAGGGTACCCAGTCCGGAACTGAGTGTGTTGGCATTGAGACTTCCTGGTGGATCTGATTCTGGGAGACTTGGTATATGAGGTAGGGGTCTGCTTTGCAAAAGGGCTTCTGAAAATAAATTAAAATTTAGGATAAAAATTAAAATTTAGGTATAAGTAGAATATTTCATCAAAATTAAATTCTAGTCAGCCTTGTATAATAAGTGCGCTACCTTTATATTGAGACCATTCTCTTTCATAATAAAGAAACAAAAAACATACAAGTGTCTGTTAGGCGCGTCTCAAGGATAATTCCCCTTTATAAGAAAATTGTCTTCATTTAGCCATTCCTTATTTGTAGATAAGCACGATTTACGATATATTTGCTAAATTTGTACCCTTGCTCCATTAATCCGCTTCATTATCTTTTCTGCAGTTTTGTCGGGAGTCGATTGTCCAGAAAGAATCCGGAGTATATATATTTTCTTTAAACGAAAACTACGTTTACATACACACAAAAGAGATAACTATATTCATAACCTGATTATCCAGAGATATGCAGAAGAGATTAGATAAAAAGTCAATATTTTTTATATTTATATTTTTGAGAAGATTTAATTCTACATATAACAAAGCATATACGATGGAGTTAAATTTCGGTCTCGAGTTTATTTTGAAAAGTTTAAGACTACAAGTTAGCTCCACCACTATGCGCAGAAATAATCTATTGTTGTTGTTATTAATATGTAAAAAAGGATTTCGTCAATACAGTGGTTTGTAATCATAATATTATACAATTACCACCTATAGTTAGGGAGCTGCCACGTTTAGGTTCTCGGAAAATTAAGATCTTATTTAATATTTTCCAGTGCGCTAAACACGAATATCAACCTTAAAAAACTTAAAAGTGTGGCGTTTACAATTATTTTTGCGACGTGATGGCCAAAGCGATTATGTTAAGAAGTGACACATGACTGTATGCGGTTTACAAATTTATCTTATACTATTAAACGAGCAATATATATAGAAAACGGCTGTAACAATTTCGTTGAAATTTGAAATATAGGTGCTCACGGTGACAAAAAATCAATGTAGCTGGGTACCACGTCTGGGAAATTTCGTCTTTTTTTTTTCTTTTTTTTTTCCAAAATCATTTTCCCATATAAGATGGTTGTTAGGGTAAGATAATTTTTGCGCCGCCGGCGCGTGTAATCTAAATCTCGCAAAGATTGTATTTTTAAATAAAGTGTTTAGTCAAAATGCCTAAATATTATACAAGCCCTTAATTTTCTGGGGACCTAAAAGTGCCACGGAAAGTATTGGCAGCTACCTTACTAATATTACCAAGAATAGCCTTTATTGTTTTTCTTCCGATTGATCAACAGTAATAAAAATTACTTTATTCAGAATAAACGACAAATATGAATTTTAAACTGCCGTTATACTTTACAAAGCTTTAGGTAATAAATGAACAATTAAGATGTATGTTATGATAAAGTGTAAACATAGTCGACGTCTTCAAGTTGATTTAGCATAATGTGTATAGGTACATAAAACTCTAAAAGTTTCGTATGTTTGTAAGATTTGTCTTGCACTTGTTATTAACTTGAAAACTTTCCTACTTTGGAAAAGAGAAAGATGTACGTAAACAAACAAATGTCGGAAGGTAGAAAGGAAGTTATTACAAATGTAAATTCCAGAAAAGTTCCCTTTCAATAATAACTACCAGAAAAATGAATTCCAAAACGAGAAGTGGCAATTCGGGAATGGCCGAGGCAGGTTAACATAGATTTTTTAACAACGATTTTAACTATTATTAGACCGAACATAATTATGAAAAATATTTGTATTTTATTTTTATAGATATGATAAACCGTAATGTACATAAATTTTATAATAATAATAATACTAGTCTACATAAATAATATAATCTTTATGAATAATCTCGTTAAACCTGTAGCAGATCCGCATCTTATTAGTTATTGTTTTAAACTAGCTGCGATGGATTTACAACCTTAAAGGAATTCATTAAATATTCGATACAGAAACAGAAACGATTAAAAAATGTTTATATTATGAGAAGTTTCAGTCCATTGTTTTTCTATTAAGACCTTCCCACAATTCTTCCGTTGTTCATATAAGATACCTTTTAATTACAATTTTAAAATTGTTATGATTTGATTGGATAATTTTTTTGTATTTGATAACAGGTCTTTATTTCATCCTGTCCAGTAAATAAACTTTCCTATAATCAATTTGGAGCCGGTAAGTAAAACATTACGGTATCATGTACTGTAATGTGTTGCCTAGCAACTCTGCTCTGATTGCTTAAGGGAAGACAATTACTTTTAATTTTTGTCATTTAAGAACACTATAATTACTTTAAAATAAAAATTAAATAATTAATTACTTACTTTTTATTTTATTTTAGTTTAAAACACGAATTAACAATTAATACAAAAATATTTGACAGTAACTGACAGTTAAGGTAATTTGACGTAACTATTTTTAAAATTTTTATGAATTTATTAATTTATAAAAACAGGATGAAATAAAATATGATACGATACATGGTCGTTAGGTGTTAATACAGTACTCGTTTTTATTTCCATACTCGGCTCCTACGTCGCCTCGTCCGTAAACTACCTCGTACTGTAATAAGTCACCTACCGACCTTGTAACATATAATACATATAATAGGTCATTTAAAAATTTTATTTCAGAAAGTGTTGATAGAGTTGTTTTGTTTTGGTTGATATGGAAGGTTACCTAGGGACGAGGAGGAGAAAATAGGAATTGGTAATTGATAAATTTTGGAAAGAGATATTTAGAAAATTTTGAATTGAAAATTAGTTGATTTTTTTATATATCGTTAAGATAATTTTTTGAAAGAATTGAATTTGAAGTTAAAGTTAAAATAAAATGTTTATAAAAAATTAACAATAACTTAATTGAGTTGAATAAGAAGGAACACATACCCGAAAGCCGGAGCAAACAAGTCATCCATAATAATATATATAACAATGTGAAATTTTTGTTTAAATAAATATTAAAACACATTTTTGTAAAAAAAAATGAACAAAAAAAGTAGCAGACCCCAACGTAGTGAACGCTCTGAGCGTATATACGGATGGATCAAAAACAAAGCAAGGTGTAGGATGTGGAATTTACTCTAGATCCTTAAACCTAAAAATAAAATGGGCTATGGACGGCTTGTCAAGTGTGGTTCAGTCAGAACTCACAGGCATAACCATAGCTGCAAAAGAATTAATTAATAGGAACATCACAGGCAGGAATATAAATATATACACAGACTGCCGACAAGCACTACTGACCTTGAATAGACCACGTTTCACTTTAAGTTTAGTACTAGAATGTCACCAATCTCTAACTGAGGCCAGCCAGAATAACGTGGTCACTCTCAGCTGGATCAAAGGACATGGGAACTCTAAAGGCAACCGCATTGCGAACAATTTAGCAAGGAGGGCTGCGGGCTAGAAATATGTGAGCCCTCGCCCATCTACCAAGCTAACATTGTCCGCAGTCGTGGACGTTATCAAACAGCACTCTCACCAAAAATTTATACAGTGCTGGGATGAAACTACGAACTGTAGACTGGCCAGAGAGTTATTACCTCATCCTGGCGAGAAAACAGCAAAAAAAAAGGCATTGACCAGACAAAATCTCCGAACAGCTGTGGGAATCTTGACAGGTCACTGCCAATTGCGACAACATCTCTTTAGGATGAAATTAACAGAATCGCCGCTATGCAGAGGCTGCGAACAAGAAGAGGAAACAGTAGAACACATTATGTATGACTGCTCTGCTTTTTCAGAAATCAGAAGATCCGTGTTGGGCGAGTATTGGCTTACACCAGCCGATGTCAGGGAGATCCCCCTCGGGAGCCTCATCACCTATTTCAAATCACTAGGCCTGGTGACAGCCTGAGGTGAGGATATCCCTACAATACGGGAGGATGCACAATGGGTCATATGTGGCCTCAGTGCTAGCTAAGCACTTGCTCGCCCCTCCCCAAATGTCCAGATCCAGATATATTGCAATGTAAAAAAAGCGGGGGTTCTTTTAAAATAATCTATTGACACTTTTTAAATAATCTATTTTTATACATTTTCACAAAAGCTGGATTTTTTATAATTATTTTTAACCATTATTAATTTTTCATTTTTTAGTGAGATTTTTCATAAAACCGTGTTTTTTAATATTTTCAGACAATTATTCATTAATTTTTTTTCCAATACTTTATTACATTTTTATACGATATTTTTCAATTTTTTTTAAAAACCTTTTTTAATTTTTTTATATTATTGCATTGTCATCGGTACTTGATAATTATGCAAATTAAACCGATGTTCCAAGTCGGTCAAAATCACGTTCAAAGTTTCTGTTACAGAAATACAATAGTATATTGTAATACAAGTGTTACAATGTCCGCTTTCGTAGTACGAGTGAAGTTTGTGAAACGAACGCGAAGCGGTGAGTTTCGCAAAGAACGAGTACTACCAACCGTCATTGTAATTCGAGTTTTACATACTATTTTTTATAATGAACTTTTAAAAGTATAAAAAAATAAATAAAATGAGAGTTTTTCGAAATATTTATTTATGTTGGCGATCTTGACACTTTTGACACTTGACAGTTTTAATGATTTTAAATTTGAATGTTTGTCAAATTTGAATAAAATATTCTGAATTTCGCAATATCGCTGATAACGTAGTTAATACAACATAATTCTTGATTTACTACCTGAACTCTTTCATATTTCTTTGATAATCAGTGCAGTGCAACCAATTGTGTAAAACAAAAAGTTACCAAAAACAGTGTTACAATGAATATATTTCGATACTGTTTTTAGTGTCGAAATAGAAACATTGTGAACGTGAATTATAAAAACGTAATTTGCGGTCTTTATGAAATTTTTTAGTTTCGTGTAGTGGACAGTGTGAGTATATAGTTGTATTTAATGCAATTGTTAGATGAATCTAACTTTCAATTCTTATTTTTTTCTGATAATAAACTAATTTTAAAAATACCTAAAATCCTAAAAAAATGTCCCACGATTTTCTTCATATCTATGTAAATTTCATCAAATTTGCAAGTTTATTATATATGGCTTGCTGTATTCTAATATATTATAAGATATACAAATAGAAAAAGCGCTGAATAGATTAAACAACTAACTTTCCTCTCTTCAGCCAACTGATATAAATGCGTTTCAAGAAGCCAGATAATTGCAAAATCTAAGATTTATGCAACCTTTCTCTTACACATTTCTCTAATAAAAATTTATAGGATAGTTTACCATTATATCCAATTATCAAAGATAATTTTTCATCTTCAGATATCATAATTGAAATTTACATTTGTCAATATTAGCTTATTTTCTCTTCCGAATTCACTACAGTTCACAGTTTTTACTTTTATATTTTTAAATCTAAACTAAACACTTCGTGTTTATTTATTTTTGGTGTAGATTTAAATGCTTCCTTCTCATAAAATCTTAAAATCAAAGCTGAAGTTTAAACATAAACATTGAATGAATAGGATACAATGTAATATCCCGGAAAAAGCAAATGTAATTATTTTTAAAAAGCTTGACTTCCTTTTTACTTCTATACAAGCTGACCAGCTGACCGCATAACAATCAATGGTTTCTTTTGTTTTCTCGAATTTTTGTTAAAAAAATTGCTATTTTTTCTCGATTCTTTTCCTTCCTTTGGATTTTAATTTATATTCTCGGTTAGTTCGAGAGTTTTACCAATTTTTTTCTGGAATACTTTTAATTTTTTTTTTGAGTTTTCGGATCTTTTTTTATCATATTTTGTTTTTTTTTACAATTTTTGCGACTTTATTGTGTTTTTTAATTTGATATTATTTTCTTACATGTCTTAAGTTTCTTATCCATTTTTACCCATTCATTTTCATTTTTCCCCTTTTTTTATTATTTTTGCCATTTATTTTTTATACTTCTATTCGTGCACCCGGCGTTGAAAATTTGTATGGGATTAAATCGACAAAATCATTAAATAACGTTACATCTGTAATGGCATAAGTAAGAGGGCGACAGAAACACATATAGGTAGGTAAAAGCAAAGATTATTTGTTAGGCATTTTCAGTTTTGAAAAAACGACCCTTGACAAATTTGAGATATCTATCAAGATTAATAATCAGGGGTCATTTTCAAAATATTGATTTATTTTTTTAATAGTTTGTTTTTAGTTGCTAAAGTTCCCCAATAATGCCAGAAAGAAGTTACAGAGAATATTTAAATATTTACCTTAAGTTATTAGTCATAACTATAAGTCCTTTGAATACCGTTTAAACATTCAGTACATTGAAAATAAATAGATATACAAAAAACAGTCTGAGCTAATGTTTTAGTATCATACTGCCGTATCATATTGGGCTTGGCAGATTATTTCATTATCCTGTCACGTAGGTATACATATATTAAGTTTAGTAATTTATATTATTAATAATAATAACAATATTCAGTAATGAGTATTGTATTGTAGTTTATAGTTACGTCACATGGTTACAGTTTTATATCCTGCACTATGCTTTTGAGGTTGTTGGCTACATAAACGGAGCTAGTTTTTATATCCTTCTATTTCTTCAAACTTTCTCTTTTAAAGAGGCTCCCTCGCCTTGTTGCCAACCTATACGCTAGTCAAAATATTTGATACTGCACACGTTGGCAGCACTGATTAATCTTATACTTATTAATCCTATACTTTATGTTCGCAATATTTTTTTTTTATATTTTGATCGATAAGCGATATTGGAAAGATGAAGAGTTTTATTATTTATTTTTGACTGTACATTGCATTTTAACGTATAAAGTGGACACAGAAGTTCGAATTTGTAGTATAGTAGGTCCATGCTTCAAGCATGTAATGATTTTGCTAAATAATTCCCACATAAATTTCTAAGCCCGGGCGCGTACATAGAAGTATAACTTTGACCGGCAGTCCCTCTGACCACCACACCCGTTTTTTTTTTAATCTTTCTACTTTACCCATTTTTTCAGTTAACTGTTCGGAGTTTCCGGTTTTTTTTTATTTTCAACTTTTTATTCTTTTTGTCGATTTTTTCCCATTTTCTCGTTTTTACTGTATAATCTAGAAATCGAAACACAACATCATCTATCTAATGTTTACGCAATCTATGTTGACAATAGTATTGATGAACTAACTAACACCACCATCTATTAGGAATTCATAGAACTAAACACTATAATAAATGAAAACTTAATTTAAAAAGAAATAAGTGAATCTAACCATTCTCGAGTCTACTTGCACACACAATTTTTTTTATCAAAATCGGTCCTCTAGACGTTCAGTTACACGTACAAAAGATTATGTATAAAGATTCACATTTTGACTATTTTAATAAGACATGTTTATGTGTCCAAAGAAATAATAAGTATGACAAACATCCATAATAACGATAATTAGACTGACAGACACGACATAGTGAGACGGTGATAAACACACGTACGTGAATACTTTATTAAGTATGCGAAATTACCATGAAACCAAAAGTTGCTAATGTGAGAGAAAGCCGAACAGAGGGCTTTTCCCATCAGAAAATAATTAGTTTTTATGCCAATCTACTGATTATTTTTGATACTAATTACTAATGAGTATGTTTTCATTTCTATACAACTGAAAAAGGTTATACGAGTATTGTAGAAAAATACGATAAAAGAAAAAGTGAAATTTATAGGTGTAACGAAACTGAAAGGAACTGATTATTACATCTTCAAGAAAATAATATATTGTTATCTTAAAGCATAGAAATTATAGCAAATATATATTTGTTATAGAATGTAATAATTAATTAAAAATCGTGGACTGTAGAAAATATCGATAACTACAGGATGTTTGCATATTACATCTATTAAGATATGTAAACAAACATAAATGTTGCATGTTTAAAACAAGTAATGGCAAATATTGAATATTCAGTGAGCATATTTTATGCCGCTCTGTCTGAATAATAATTTAATGGGACTGTAAATATTATGTTAAATTGCATAGATTTGATAACTCTACACTTTACAAAGACAAGAACATGGATGAAACTACAGTGATTTTGGAGATCCAAATAGATGATTATTTTCCGAAAGAGGACTTAGAATAACGCTGAAAGAGGGTCATCTAGAATATTATTGATGGACTTCCAAATAGGCTGCACAAGGACAGAGGGACTATAATATTGAGAGCATACTTGATATTGATGTAGCAATGAAGGATTGGGGTTGCTTCCTTCAGAGGCATTTTTTTTATTTAAGAATGTCCTTGAAGGTATGACCTAAATACGTACCGAGAACATCTATTGGGACAGAAGAGACAATTTATTAATTTGGGATTTAATTTGATCAAATGCTTTTGAAGTGATACTATGTGAGTCTCCCCATGGCGGTGGATGACATCACTCCAGACATGAGTTAGGACATATGCTAGCAGATTGGTTGTTGACCTTTGTTGGCTAAAACCATATGTATTGCCTGTCACTTAAAATATTCTCTCAAGGTAGCTCATGATTTCGTAATTCACGTATTTCTCCATAGTTTTGCTAACAACAGATAGAAGGGCTATGTATCTGTAGTTAGAAGGCAGGGTTTTCAGGCCTTTCTTGTGGACTAATTGTACTCGAGCAGTTTTCCAGGATTCTGGAAAAATACTAGTATCATATGATAGTTGAAATAGCTTAGTGAAAACTGGCACTAGTTTAGGAGCACAAACCTTTAAGAGTAAAGCAGGTATTTCATCATTTCATGTTAGTATTTAGAGTAACAAGGACTCTCTGCACACGCTTAACCCTAAATATGATATTTTTCATTGTGTGGGGAGCCCGTAGAATAGAAGGTAACTCCATGTTTTTCGGTGGGTTTAGAGTCGAGTTCGAAAAGAATATTTTGGTAAAGAGTTCTGCCTTTCCTGTGGAGGACGTAACTATTGAACCGTCATCTGCTTTGAGTAGAGGGAACGAACTATTAGAACGATAAAAAGATTGCTTTGATTTTTTCTCTTTCACACTAGGATAACGGGCTTAAGTCGAAAAGCCCAGTCTAAGTATTATGTAGCACTACGAATTTTCCTAAAAAAAGTGCATCTTCAAGAACAAATGTTCCCTTTTCAAATGATGTTTGATTAAATAAATTTTTTCTACTGGATATTTTAATTTTCCAAATTTTCAAATTTCCTATAAACTGTAAATCATGAAAGTATCAAGTGCGATTTTGGGTTTGGTTTTTTGTAACGGAATAGCTCCTTTAAAATTCGAGTTTGCTATTGTAGTCAGCTGAAGGTATAGAATAAATCAGATTTTAGACAATTCATATATTGCTAATTTTTGTTAGTATAAGAAGTGAACTATAGCATCAAACCTATATTCTGCCATGCATTTCCAGATATTGGAAAACGTCAAACTCAACGGCATTTAAAAGAGAAATACTTTTGATTTAATATGTCATTTGCAGTATTTTAAGAAAAACAAAATCCACAGGGCTGCACAAGCTCAAATGCGACCAGCAACGTGACTTTTATGTTTAGATGATATCTCAAAATCTTGACATGAGAGAACAATTCTGCGGTCAGATTTGTTGGACTCATCGCATCGAAAACCCCCTCAGTAAAAATATTGTCTAGTTTTTGGATAAGAAGGTCGGTTTCACTTTGTTGGTCTGTCTGTTAAAGAAATAAATCAAAACGTGTTTCTAAAGTAAAACATTCCTATAAACAAATGTTCACAACTAAAACATACGTAAAAAAAATAATACAAATTTAGGTGTACGGTCAATTGTAGTAAATTAAAAACTACATTAAAAGCACACAATGCACGTGTACATGTCTATGTCTATTCATTTTATTGATTGGATTTTCGCCTATCGTATTAAACGATAACTTAGAAACGCCTCATAAATAAACACAAAAACATTCTCGACTTTCCACCCTTATTTATTCAATCATTCATATTCATTTTACTGAACTTGAATATGCCGACAATTTTTCTTTTGAAATTTTCTGGAACACACGCGACTACCGGTTAAAAGCAAAGGCATAACTCGGTGCGGATTTAAGGATCTTAAAGTTTTATTAATTAAGGAGAAACAAAAGAATTTTTAGTAAGCATAAGAAGTATGTTTAATGAAAATTTTGTTAATATTTAACAAGTTGTTTTACTATTAACGATTCAACGTTTATTTATATCTAGCAGGCTATCTTTTTATTTCTTCACATTGGTATTGGTTTTTGTCATGTTGGTATTTGAAAGTTACCAAGTCATTGCAAGTCACAATTTGACAAGCTTGACAACAAATTGCATAAATATACCTAATTGTCAATTGTATTTAAGAAATTAAATATGCCGAAAAAAATTTGTGTAGAGACAAAAAAATGCATTCAGAGATGCTATTACATGTTTAAGAAAGACCAAAGAATTTCAGAAGACGGATATTTACAAAAGATCTCTGAGGTTTTTAATGTAAGTACTATATGTGTTTTATACCCGATTATTCCATTATTTTCATTAGCAAATCGTTCCAAACATTTTTAATTGCATTATTAGTTATATATGAAGATAATTGTTAGAAAAAATACACTTTTACAGTTTTTACATTCAAATTACTTATTATTTATTAAATACACATAACCTAAAAACTCACTACTTTTCAATATTTTACAATGTTGCCAGATTATGTAACATAATTAAAAATGTTTTGAAAATAAAATATTTTCTTTAATTAATAAAGTTTGATAATTAAAATGTAATTTGATAGCAAATAGATGAATTAATGTTTATTCATTGATCCATTAAATTAAATTTTTATTATTTTTTTAATCTTTCGTGTTTTTTTAGGTTAGTGTTATATCTATACGAAACATCTTAAAAGAAGATTTAGCTAATGGCAAAGAAGCGGCGGATAAAAGGAAGAATGATAAAGCAGATACATTTGATAACTTCATTTAAAAAAAAAAACTTGCAGCGGCAGATTTCGACGTACAATTCCAAAAACGAAAATTTTACTTTAGACAAACTTTTGACTGATGTGAAACAAAACTTGGATTTTAGGGGTGAACGTACCACTTTATACACACTTATAAAATCAATGGGATATAAATTTAAAAAAGTGAACGGACGACAAATTTTAAGTGAGCAAAGACATATCAAAATCAGCAAAATCGCTTTCCTTCGGAAATTTATGGAACTAAAAAAGCGCAATGAATCAATCAGATTTGTGTACTTAGACGAAACGTGGATATACAAAAATGGCACTCCAACGCGTCGTTGGGTACATGAATTTGATTTAAAAAGCAATCCTTTGCATTTGAAATCTGAAGGAAAGCGATTTACAATTTTACACGCAGGAACAAATACTGGGTTTTTAGAGGGATGTGACTTGTTGTTAGACTCTTCAAATACTGACATTGACTATCACAAAACTATGAACGGTGACATTTTCAAAAACTGGATTGTTAATCAACTCATTCCTGCTTTATCCAATTTTTCAGACAAATGTGCAGTGGTAATGGATAATGCTCCTTATCATTCTGTACAACTAAACAAACCACCTACATTTTCAGCAAAAAAAGAGATAATGTAGGGATGGTTGAGCAGCAATAACATCGCATTTGACAAAAAAATGACAAAAAAACAATTATACACTATAATTCAACCATACAAAAGTAACGATAAGACATATGTAGTAGATGAAATATTAAAGCAACATGGACATGATGTACTTCGACTACCCCCATACCACTGTCAATATAATCCAATAGAGTTGGCATGGGGCTTTACAAAGACGTACTATAACAAAAATATTGCATCTTTATATTCAGACAGGGATAGGGTTAAAAAAACTTGGACAGAAGCGTTAAGACAATGTACACCAGACATGTGGAAAAATTTTTGTAGACATACAGACGAACTTATTTTGGCAGATTGGACTACTTACATGGGAAACTGCTCACATGACAATATTCCTCCTTTAATTATTTCATTGGAGGAATCAGATCCTAACGATTCCGATTTTGGATTTGATAGTGACTCTGATATATCCAATGAAATAATGGAGGTGGATTAAAAATACATACAGAACAGATTAACAATAGTTTTAACCAAATCTGTAGCTTCAATTTTTGTTGTTTATATGTTTTTTTTTTTAATTTTGTATGTTTCATTTTCTTTTGTACTTTATTTTTTTTACTATCAGTGTATCTGCTTTTCTGCTGAATAATTGCACTGAAACTATTAAACACATATTTAATGGATTACCAATATTTGAAAGCTTAGATATATAACGAAGCATAACATTTTATGGGAATTTTTGTCTTTGTTTTACTTATCAAAATGGCTGAAACCAATTGGTATGTGATAATGCCGTACTACCTGGAAAGCTCCACGAAAAACTCTTCAATATATATCTGCTGTAATACTTATCGACAAAATAAAATATTTTGTATTTTCCTCATTTATAGCTGGTCCAATTTAAATGTTTGTTGTAAAACTTATTATATAGACATAGAAAATTGGTTCTAGACTTTTTTCTAAATGTTTTTATTGTTTGCTTTTATTTAATTACTATTATTTTGTAAATGCATTCATTATATGTAAATATATATTTTTAAATTGTTTATTTCCTTTTTTTGTGAAAGTACTAAGTTTTAATGATTTTTGATGGCACTGAATGGAGAACACAATTATTTTATTTATTGTCACTAACACTATGATTTTATTGAGTACGTGACAACAGCGCATTTACAACTGAGAATAAGAATAAATATACAGGGCGAAATTCATCACCCTAACAAGGCCTACTGTAATAAAAATAAGCTTTGAATGATGTATATATAGGATAAACTTTTGGTTGACGGAAAAATATACAGAAAGGTAGATAAAAGCGGCTAATTGTAGAAGGCAAAATGATAAATTGAATGGGAAAAAATGGAGTTTATATGATGTCTGGAACACTCAAAGAACGATAAAAACAGCATAACAAAAGCAGAAACAAAGGCGTGGAAAACAATAGAACTTAAAAAATAAATTAAGAGATAGAAAGCAATAAATACTTTTGATTGATAAAAATATATAAAAAACTTTACGTATACAAAGAGATCCATTGAAAAAAAAATAAGAAATTCAAACTAAAAGAGGTTAATGGTGGACGATGATTTAAAGGAAAATTAAATAAGAATAAAACAGTGCTTGGAAGACTCAAAAAACAATGAAGAGGACATATTTTATCTTAAAAATTTAAAACAAGACGTAAAAAATGAACCCTAAAGTACCAAGCGACAGAAATTCTTGGTTGGCAGAACAGATAGGTATACAGATAAATAAATCCATTGATTAGAAAAAATTAAAATGCAATTAAAAAGTGATAAATGAAAAATTAAATGAGAAACTGAGGAATGAGAATAATGTTAGCATCTGTAAAAACATAGGGTTGGCAACAGCATAACATAAGAAATTTTTGAAATATAAAGCAAGATGTAAGCAATGAAAAGAATGAAAATGGATGAAGATAGAAATCCAAAAATAAACCCAGAAGTAGAGAGACAATAGAAGTTCCCGTACGTATTTAAAAAAAATAACGGTATAATATTTTGATTGCAATAGTTTTTAAAGCTGATTAGTTATGATCAATTATCGTATAAATTTTCTATACAAACAGCACGTACGAGGTCATAAAACAATTAGAAACATTGAATAAACCTATAAAAAGTTGTTATACAACATATTTTTTGTAAAATTTTTGTCATGTCACTGCCTTAAATATTTCTAAAAAAGGAACACAATAGTCAAGCACTTTCACGCGTCGCATGCCATAGCATAGCAGTTATTAAAAAAATTAATAAAGGAAGCGACGAGCCTTGACAAGGACTCTCGGCGGCTTTTTTTATAATTGCTACCTTACTTTGCTTCGACGGGATGAGAAGATACGGTTCTAAAAGGTATTACAACATACCTAAAGTATTCAAAAGAAATAGTTTTATAAAAGGTTATCGTACTAACAATAACTGGAAATAACAATTATTCGATCATTAAAAGTAGAATATGTATAATTTAGATGTTTTTTATCAATTCAATTCAGAATTGTGATAAAAATTCAACAAATCTAGTAATAACAATAGCAAAGCGGAAATCAAAACGTATTCCACTAACATAAAGATTATAATTAATACATATGTTTTTTAGTTATGTAAACCATGACAGAAAATGATATGATCTAATTCCATATAATTTAATACCAAAATTTTAAATTAATATAAAATAAGTACCTACATAATTATTGAATCCTATATTCATCTAATATGAACTACTATAGTTATTAAGTAAACGATTATTTGAGATATCTCTCACGGGATTTTTGAAAATTTTTTCAATTTTTCCTTAATGTAATTTAATATATTCTTGTTTGTATACTTTCTAAAAACTGTAACGATCAGTGATCGTTTTAGTTCATAAATCCACCTGACTATTTGTAGAGATTTATTTTAATGTTTTTCGCCGAGATTAAGTGGAAGACACCAAACCGAAGCTTTCTCGTCGCTTCAACAGTTAGGTATTTCGCGTTTATTTTAATTTCTAATTTCTGTCGTCTTCCTGAAAAGTTCTCCTCAATAAAAGTAAGTAGTTCTATACTTTCAGTTATTAATTTTATTTGTATTAAATTGTCCAAATTGTGGTGAATTTTGTTTTTTTTTTTAATATTACCAATTTCAAGTAGAAACGCTATCGCAAACATCAGTTTTTTATTTGATCATAGATAGAATACGTGTATTTAAATTAATTATTTCTCGATAATATGGAGAAACCAGATAGCGATTCTACTTGATTGTAATTCATTAAGGGATGGAGTTTTGATTTCATTATTAGGGTTTTTGCCACATCTATACTTCATTTAAAAACTAGGAGGAGTGATTTGAAAAGCCAGACTTACAGCCAAATAAGTTACTAGAAAATTTACAAGGCGGCAAATTTAAATACATTTCTTTCATTTAAATAAAATTGAAAATAAATGTTTATGGACACTTTATATATGGTCTAAGATGGTCACAAAGTAAACTTACAATAATTATATTAAAAAAAGAAATCAATTAACAAAAGTCACCATTATAAATATTTCACACTTTGAAAACATAACCTATAAATGTCACAAATTACTTGATAAATGTAAGTGGCAAATTTTTATAGTGTAAACTTGCCTCCAAATTAACCAATAAACAAACGCGAGTGTTGCCAACTTAAATTCAAATCGCTCCTCCTAGTTTTTAAATAAGGTATAGAGGAGTCCTAAGCAGGAGAAACAAATTTTAATTTGAGGACGTGTCGAGCCGTCAGCCATTTTGTTATCTGACTTAAAGATTGTTGAAATTTACCAATTATTAGCCAATTCAATACCATCCATGGAAGAAATTTAGTAGATAATATTCCGAAGAGTATTCAGTCCATTCCAAGGAGAAATTCCTTTATGGAAACCCTTTGAGGAAAACAAAGATAAGAGACTTAATTAATTTTTCGCATTACTTATTAAATTTATTATTGAATGATCTTTTTTAATAAATCATTTAAAACTGGTGTTTGAGTGTTATTTGCTTTGTTTTTTACTTTGGCGCCCTGTAATTTTTGTTTGGAAGGAATTGATAAAACTCAGAAAAGAAGCCACGAACCCAATTGAGCAAGCCAAGGGTTATAATCCCTTAAAAGGGAATTTTATAAGATAAAAAACTTTCAAAAATTTCAAAAAATTTTCATGAACTATTAGTATTTCCCTGTTGTGTTTAGATGATCCTTTTTTGTACAAGTTACTATTGTAAATTATAAGGTCTAGACTTTTCAGAAAGACTTTTATCCGCTTAGGAAATACGTTTGTCACATAACCAGGGTCTAAAGTTATGTCCCAGATATTAATGTCGTTGGCGAACCATTACTTTGCAGTTACAAATATGTTCAGCCATTTCATCTGCACACTCAAAGAATCTGCATATTCCACTCTTCACTTTGTCCATTTTACAGATATGGGAGGTACCTGAGTGGATCGTGTCCAGTGAGAATTCCTGCGATTACTCTAATTTCAGGTTTCTGAAGTTCTAAGAGTAGGGCCATAAAGGTCATATTAACCTTTTTACTTGTCTTTGGCCTGGAGTGTTTTTCCAGTAGGCTGCCTTGAGTTCCTTTTCCCATTTACAAAGTTCATCCATAATGTGCCATTTTAAGATGCCACAGAAAGAATCAGGTCCGATAAAAGGCGTACTAGCCCCTATTTTTGTTAAAATAATAAGCAAACTCCGTTTAGGCACTGGTGCCCACAGCAAAATTACTCAAGAGATTGTTGGCAGTTCTAAAATGTTTTGGATTCGAACGTGGTAGATTCTAGAGCCTACAAAGCAGCTTACCTGTCGAAGGCAACAAACATTCTGGTGGAATTGAGGAGACTTTTGATGCACTCTTAAGCACAAAAGACTATTGTTAAAAGCTTCGCATGGAAGATTTCAGAAATGTTTCCCAGGGCTATTCAGACCTGGTGTTTTAGACCCAGTTGTGTAATAAGTGAAAGCTGCTTTTTTAGGTTGAGCGATTTCGTTTTGAAGACATAATGTCTGTAGGCATCTTGATGGATTCGGTTGCTTCGGACGGGTTTTGGAGACTTGGGCCTACAGACTCTTTCCAGAGCAAGCCTCTTTCCATGTAAATGCAAGGCGGAAAAGTCAAGAATTACTTCCCAGTTATCCCGATGTAAGCAAGTCTTTGCACCTTTTGCAATTCTATTATAGCCTTTTGTTGCGTTGTTTTTTGAATATTTGTTTAAAAAAGTGGAAATGTGTTAATTAAACATTAATTTGTTTTATTTCAATTAATATACTTTTTTTATTTCTTATTGACTTCATTATATTATTTTTGAGCAACTTTCAAATAAAATATTCAAAAAACTGTGGATGTAAACAACCAAGTTGTAATTTGCATAACCCACGATAAAAAAGCTGTCTTTACAATATTTTCTAATTTTTACCGACAAACAATACATTAAGGCTTCAAAAATCAATCAACGTACCCTGCAATTTGAACGACAAAAAAGATGTGTATACTAGACTCAACAAACTTGAAAAATCTAATAAACTGGTTAAATTATAAACAGATTTACATCTTATTTCTAGATCTTGAGACTTTGCTTTGCATCTGGGCATCTGTTTGGAAAATCGTCGCAGTTCATAAGGCACTAGTTCTTGAATTATACATATTTTTTAGTTTATTCGGCAAGACAAACATTTCATATTTTCTAATATCATTTTAATATTAGACAAATCTATGATTTATGATCTTTATTCCAAATCCGTAGATATTTGATGTTGATAAGAGATAAAAAGAACTTCGTCACGTTCAAGGTAAAACTAAACGAATTAAACTAAAATTATATTAATTACCTACATTAGTAATAGAGGTCATCTGTAATAAGCAGTGTAGCCACCAAAAAAGTACAATAATTTAATCCTTTTTATTATTTAAATTTGATTGAAATAATTAATCTTAAAGATTTGTTATGGGACATTCTAGCGGCAAAGTGAAGGAGTAACAGCAAATAACGTTACATAGTGATTTACTTCACACCCACGGTATAAGGGTTGTCTTTTTAGTTTTGCATTAAGCCGCTTAGAAAGCGGCACCAATAGAACCTTCAGAAATAAATCTAACTTCAATCTTTTATTGACATAAATCCATAAAGCACCACACCAGTCAACTATTTCCCGCTGGTATTGCTGATTTCAACATGGTCGCTCCAAACCAAGCGGCGAATGCAGGCTAGATCCACCCAAAACAGCAGTCATAGAGCAAAACATTGATGCGGTTCGTCAGCTAATCAATTATCATACCGAAAGGTAGAGGCATCTTTGGGCATTTTAAAGAATTCAATCCAAAAGATCCTACATGAAAAACTGGGTGTTATAAAGTTGGTTTCCCCTTGGATCCTTCTTTTGCTCACAGAAGAGAAAAAAGCAGTTGGCGTCAATTGGAGTTTGTGGCAATGAATGTTGAATTTACTCCAACGAACCGGAAAATAAAAATCTGGTTATGTGGTTGGAGCTAAAAAACATCGAATTGTTAGCCCATCCACCGTATAGTCCCGACCTAAGTTCTAACGACTTCTTTACGTTCCCAAAGATCAAGAATTCAGCGATTCCAGTCCCCAGAAAAGGCCACTGATGTCTTTAAAACAGCGATATTACTGGTGCATTCATCTTGGTGGGACATATTTTGAAAAGCAATAAAGTACTTTAAATTATATATTTTTATCTTTATGGCTATATAGAAAACTAAAAAAAAAAACTATGGTAAGAAAACAAAGCCAAAGACAGTTCATTGCATGGTCGGCCTTATTATTACTAACATACAGGTACCTATTTGCAAATATAGAATATATAGAATTATCTAAAAAATTTGGAATATTCTTAAAATATTAAAAAAAATAGTAAAAATTGAGAAAGTTGTGAAACATTATTTAATTATATTATGAAAAACCAAACAATAGAGAGGTTTGTTGAAGAGAGGGCTTATTTATAACTCTTTTTTACATCAGTCCCACGAATGCCTGTTTTTTATTTGTATAATTAGAGTTAACAAATCCTAAAAAATATCCACTTTTACAACGCATTTTAATTTGATTTTATATTTTTATTCTATCTGCAGGACACGTGCGTCATATTTAAATTGATTTTGATAGGAAAATTGAATTTAATTGTTAAATGAAGTGTGCATGGATACGCATTGTGATAAGCGGTAAATACCAAATTGGTTACGACTTCTGTATTAACCGTAATCTTTTCAATCTGCAGTTAACATCCTGTTTTACAATAAAAGCAAGAACAAGTCTCATTGCAAATATGCGTTTCCGTTCTGTATTAGCGAAAACAGGAGCTGTACTGTTAAAAAATTATCTTTTTTAACTTTAATTAAAATTAAAATACGTGCGTAGTTTATGAAATGGAATTTCCCGTCTTCACTATGAAAATTTATAAATTTATAAAGTCATTTTTAATTCTAGGTTAGGAATTTCATAATAGTGCAACACTAAATAAACCGATAATAATTGTGTAGGCTTAACAAGTTCGCTGTCATTTATTTTGTTTATTGGGTATTTTATGAAAAATAAATAAAAAATAAGAATGCCTAAGCTATAATGGTACAAAACATTGCTTGGGGTGCAATTTCGCCTCGAGTAATGTATACTTACTATTTTCTTCGAATCTGGTTGAAAAATCGTGGTCAATTCTAGCATTCTATTTATACAAGAACCTTTGCTCATATTATTGAAAAGCGCTATGCTTTTGCGTATTGTGGTAAACATGTCAGTATTATTGCTGACCGCATGCAAAGTACCTAAAACTTTGAAGGAAAGACTTTCAGGCAATTCTAACAAAACGGCACTCATTTCATTCACCAACAAAAGAAAATCAATGATTCAACCTCCTGTTATTAATGACGTGACAGTTTCTTTGTCAGAAGAGGTAAAATACATTGGAGTTATCGTCTACAGGAAACTTACGTGGATTCCACACCTAGCAAATATAACCTCTTAAACCACATAACCGCTATGTGTGGACATGCCGTAGGCTTTTGGGGAAAAAAATGGCGTCTTAAACCTAAAATGATCTATTAGTCGTATCCAACGCGCTGGTTTGTTGATACGCAACAAAAGGCAATAATAGAGTTGCACAGACTCGCTTGTATATGGATCACCGCCGCAACGAGATCGTGTTCTAATGCGGCCTTGTAGGTAATTCTAAACCTTCAACCTTTGCATTGACATGTAAAGAGGATGGCTCTGGAAAGATCCTAAAGGTTAACAAGAACTAAATCTCTAAAACCCGACGATCATACAGGACAACTCAGGATTCTATCGGAGCAACCCAATCCATCAAGATTCCTAAAGACATTATGTCTCCAAAAAAGGACTTCAAACTCACACCAAATGTTAGCATTAATGGGTGTGACTGGTGTGAGTTAACACAAAACGAAAACAGTCAACTTACAAAAGGAGCCCTTACTTATTAAACTGATTGGTCTAAAATATCAGAAGGAGTACAGATAGGGGTTACAGGTCCTAAAGTTAGGCTCTCAACAGCCTTAGGAAACACTCCTACGATCTTCCAAGCGGAGCTATTAGTAACAGACTTCGGTGTGCAAGAGTGAATTAAAAAACTCTTTATTTTACCCAAAACATGTATTGCTTTAGATAGCTAAGCTGCTTTGAAGGCTTTACAAATTACCACGTTCACAACTGCCTGGAACTGTAAACAATCTTTAAGCAACTGGCTAAAGACAACAAAGTACCAGGGTACCAGGGAATATAGGGATTGTCTAAACGAGATTGCAAATAGTCTCGCAAAAGAAGGAGCCGGTACTCCTATTATCGGACCTGAACCATTCTGAATTAAGTTCGAAATTGGAAAAAGGAACTCATTGTAGCCTACTGGAAAAATTACTGCCCCAATCTAGATTAATTTTAGAGCTTCAGAAATCTGAACTCAAGAGTACCTAATTGCAGTATTTCTAAAAGGACACTGTCGACTTGGGTACTAACTTTGAAAACTAAAAAAAGTAAACAGTGGAACATGAAGATTTAGTGAGTATGCAGATCAAACGGCTGAACATATTTTCTGTAACTGCAGAGTAATTGTTTGCCAATGACATAGATATCCAAGACAGATCTTCGTAAAGTCGGATACAGTATCCTAAGCGGATAATAGACTTTCTAAACCTTATGGACTTATAAATAGATGTAGGGTATACTCAAAAGATCTTTTCGAGGGGCGGTTAACTTCTCTAAAAGGTGTACACGGATTTAAAATCTTTAAAGATTTTACGGGATTTTAGGATTTTAAAAGATTTTAGAATAACAAAAGATTTTTAGGGATTTAGGGATTTTTAAAGATTTTTATAAAATTTTCAAGGATTTTAACTCGGATTTTAAGAAATTTTAAGGAATTTCAAGATTTTCAAAGATTTTACGAGGCCAATTTAGAACACAGGCACTGGCTTGTTTTTATCGTTTTGGGGTGCTATACAGGCTGATCCACTAAGAGTGGTGAGCAGCCATATCTCAGAAAATATAGGAGATGAAGCGAAAAGTTAAATACAAAACTTATAAGATATGTGGTAGTCTATATTTCTATAAATATTCAATAGTATGGCACTGCTGGCTATGCCGGAAGTAGGTGTCAACTTGCTTATTTTATAAAGAACAGTATATTATTACATTTTTGAATTCTACATAAAATTATAATTGCTTTTTAATAAATGCATGATTACTTTATGGTTAATAGTTTCCGGGATATTGACTGTTGAAAAATGACATTTTTGATCTTTGACCTTCTACATCTTAGAGCAAAACGGCTTCTACATGTTCCTATGTTCGATTTTTGTAATCTTTCTAAAAGTGTCAACTTCCGGTCAAACCGGATGTAACTTGAAAGCAGGAAATACAGTACTTCCGGTTTGACCGGAAGTTAACCCTTTTGGAAAGATAACAAAAATCGAAGATAGGAACATGTGAGCCGTTTTACTTTAAGATGTAAAGTTAGAAAGCTATAAGCTGTCAAAGTTCAAAAATGTCATTTTTCAACAGTCAATATCTCGGAAACTATTAAGCATAAAGTAATCATGCATTTATTAAAAAGTAATTATAATTTTATGTAGAATTCAAAAATGTAATAATATACACGGTGTTCTTTATAAAATAAGCAAGTTGACATCTACTTCCGGTAAAACCGGAAGAGCCATACTATTATAAATATTTTAGAAATATGCACTACCACATATTATCTTATACTTACCTTTTGCATTTAACTTTTCGCTTCATCTCCTATATTTTCTGAGATATGGCCGCTCGCCACCCTTATAGTGGATTACCCTGTATATACTATAGCCAATAGAAAACTTGTTTTTAAATATATTTTAAAAAACCATACCTACCACTCAGAACCCAACTCATATTAAAAAATACTTTGATTAGAATTATTGCATCGTTGGTGCCGCGCCGAACCTACTCCAGGCTCGCCGACAGGTCAGCATAATTCAGCGGGAATATTTAAATTTTAATCTAACATTCAAGAAGATTTTAGAAGTTTATACGGGATTTCAAGAGATTTTATGAGATTTCGCGAGATTTCTTGCGATTTTCTAAAATTTTAGGGGATTTAAAAAGATTTTACAGGATTTTAAAAGATTTTACGGGATTTTAAAAGATTTTCAAAATCCCAATATATTTTTTGGGGGATTTCATAGAGATTTCATGGGATTTTAAAAAAATTGTACACGGATTTTTAGAAGTTAACCGCCCCTCGGATCTTTTAGGTGGCAATGTAGTAAAGTCACCTGGTCAATCGATCCCACTTATAATCTACAATCTTCAAGTATGAAGAGCTGTATCAAGTACAAAAGTAAACATATCCTTCAATTTTTAAACAATGTAAACCAATAGTGACGTTTTGCACATTTGTCACCAGTGCTAATTACGGTTAAATATGACATAGTGTGTCATTATAAAAGTTCAATATCTCGACTCAAACCGTGAATAATTCTAAATTTAAACAAACTTGTAAATACACACAACGCAAAAGTCTAGGGATATTTTTGTAAAATCCTAAAAGTAACGAAAGAAATTATCGGGTTCATATAAACTTGCTTCTACTGTAACTGTTAGTCTAAATACTTACTTTTTTAAATAAAAAAATTTCAAAACAGATAACAATACGTGTTTTAGAACTTTTTTCACAAGGGACGAAAAAACTGACATTTTAATATTGTATTTAATTCCGATTTTAGTCATTTCATACTGTTCTTGCATAGTAGGTGTGTTAAAGATAGTGTGTTTTTACCATGGAACGACAACATTTAACATTGGATGAAATGAATAGGGCGGTGGGCCTCCTTCAAGCTGGTGTGCGACAAACCCAAGTAGCCGAACAGTTGGGAGTCTCGCAAAGCGTCATAAGTCGATTATGGCATCGGTTTAGAGATACTGGGAGTCCAGCCGAGCAACATCCAGGACGTGGTCGGTCTACAACCGCCGCTCAAGACCGGTATTTTGTTTTAACCGCTAGAAGGCAACCCACAATCACAGCACCCGAGTTGGTTAATGAATTACAGCGGGCAGATAATGTGACAATTTGCAGAAATACGGTAAGGAATCGTCTCCATGAAGCTAATCTTCGTAGTCGGCGACCATTGAGATGTCCACCTCTGTCCAGAGGCAATCGCGCTGCCCGATTAACCTGGTGTCAAGAGTTTCTGAATTGGACTAACAACGACTGGGCTACAGTGGGCTACAGTTTTATTCAGCGATGAGTCCAGATTTGGATTTCATCCAGATTCTCGTCGGCCGAGAGTGTGGAGACAGCCCGGAAATGTGGAACGCTTGCGACATGTGCAGGAAGTGTACACATACAGAGGTGGCACATTAATGGTATGGGGCGGAATCATTATTGACGGAAGAACTGAGCTCATTTTCCCCCGCGGCTTTCTCACAAGTCAGCAGTATTTGGATACTATTCTCCAACCTGTCATTCGTCCATTTGCTGGTGCTGTTGGAGATAACTTTCACTTCATGCATGATAACGCTCGACCACATGTTGCCCGTATCGTAGTAAACTGGTTGGATAACGAGGGTATTGATGTAATGCCATGGCCAGCACAGTCACCGGACTTGAATCCCATTGAGCATGTATGGGACATGCTCCAACGACGAATTACTCCACTTATGGGCAACATTCACAATGAATTTCAATTTCGAGAGCTTCTGAGAGAACAATGGACACAAATACCTCAAGCAGACATTAACAATGTAATTTTGAGCATGAATGCTAGATGTAGAGCTGTGATAAATCAACGTGGTGGCCATACTTTATTTTAAGTTTATTTTTTGTGTTTTTTGTATTTTTTTTGACCTTTGAAAAAACAGTGGTTTTTAGAATATTATTTTTGTACAGTTTTCTGTTATTTTTTGCAAAAAAGTTAATGTTTTTTAATGTTTTTGAAATACTAAACAACAATCTAAAATATAAATTTTGAATTACTTTTTCAAGTTGATTACAGGTGAAAACACAACGACTTATAAAAATATCCCTAGACTTTTGCGTTGTGTGTAGTTATATGCGATTCATGTTATTGGCTAAAACTACAAAGAAATGATTTTTTTGATTTTAAAGTAATTTTACAGCGATTTCGGTGTATCATTAAAGTAATTGAGTTCGAATTAATTCTTTTAGTGGATCCGCTTAACTGACATTCTACCTCTTTTCTACATCGGTTAGAAACCTTTGAAATCATAGAAATTGGATTGTATTTATATATCTTTGTTTGCTATAAACAAGTTATTGATTTAATTACGCAGACTACGGAAAAAGAAAGTTAAATAAATTGAAATACTTAAAACAGAATCCAATATTAACAGAAACATTAGAAATCAATCTAAATAATGTAAAATTATAACATAACACATATAAGCAGCATTATGTTTTAAATTAATTCACTTATCATTATTTGTAGAAGCCTTATCTGTATTCAAGAGAATTTATGCAGAAGCTAATATAATTGGTTTATGACTATTCCCACAATGTTTAAAGTAGAAACTATGCGAATCTACAACCATTGTTTACACATCGAACAAATGTTATGAAAACATGATTTCGATACCACAAAATTGACCTTGATTTTAAATTTTAATTATCGAAATTGTTTGTATTGAATAATTTCACTAATTTACCAGAACATTGAAATATTAAACAATATAGAAAATCGACACCTACATTGAGAAATTTTTTAACACCTGTTCATTCAGGTATACATATATATTTTTTAATTAGATATTGAAACAGGTTTATTACATGATTCCCTTATCAGTGATGAGGGAGACTTTTTTATTTTAAATGTTAGTTCCATTATGACATGAGACGATTGTGGTGAACAGAAAAGGAAAATGTGGAAGGAAAAGGAAGACAATTGCAAGGGATAAAGCATTTTTAATGAGGGAGAAATTAAACCCTTAAAAACAAGTCAAGATCTTCAGAAAGATTTAGCATGCGCTAGAGTTATTATTAAGGTGGAAGAAAAGCAGGAAGACATCAGAAGACAATGCTAGAATGATGAAAAAAACGATACGATTGGGTGAAAAAAAAAAATAAGAACTGGACTACTGAAAATTGGAGAAATGTGTAGTTCTCAGATGAGAGCCACCTTTTGTTACAAGTACAAAGTGCAAATGAAAAACTTGCGCCGGCTCATATTGGTAAAAAAGTTAAACATCTTTCCAAGAAGATATTTTTTGGTCCTCCGTCCAGAAACACTACTATTAATTACTTCAAAATCGTCCGGAAAATGGCATTTTCCGGCCTAGGCCGGCAAAGTAGCTTTTAGATTATCTAAAGAGATGGCGCTATGAGTTTAAATTTTAAGTCACCAAAAATACATAATAAATATAACTTCTAATTAAATTTAATTAAAAACAACGTACAATATACTAAACTTACCTATAACTTTTTCTAAATGTAAGCAGGATTCTAATTTACATTTAATTTCTCTCACAACTTGTATTATAAAATTTGACATTTATGTCAATTTACAACTACTTATCATTCGATTATGGATATAGTTCATTGTCTCTGCTATTTTTATATAAAATTATTAGATATTGATTTTAATATTTTCAATATAACAATTTTCTCTGTGCTGCTTATTAGCCAGAGATAATAGAATTAATTAATTAATTTGTCTATGTTATTAGCACAGTACCAGCTGACATTTTGTCGGCTATCTTCTAGTCAGTGGTCTTAGTTCAGTTAGCACAAGCAGTCAGGTCTTGAACATAACAGAACTTTTGAAAATATTAAAAATTAGTCGAACCAAAAAATAGTGTGTGTTACACGTCCGGAAAATATTTTGCAAGTGCTCGTATTGTTTCGCCTCGGTGCTACGCACCTCGGCTACACAACTTTACTCGCTCTTGCAAAATGTCATTTTCCGTCCTTGTGTCACAAATAACTATTGGGGCAGCGTTTCTTATAAAGGTACCGGATCCCTCGTGCCAGTCGAAAGCATGATAAATTCTCAAAAACACAAAGACTTGTTGGAAAGGAGATTAGAAGGAGAGCTGAGAAAAGTGGATGTCAATGATCAAGCAATTTTTCAACAAGATGTTTTCAGTAAATAAAAATAAAATGATACAAGGTTTTATGTTCTTTTCTTAATAAAATTGGACGAACCGGCTTAGAGTATAGCTACGATATATTTGATAAAATAGTCATTTTATGAGTTTATTTTTTTTTACGGTCTTTCATTGAACTTTCAACAGAGTTTAATGATTCATTTCGTGTATTAATTGTTTTATTTTAATAATATAGTAATATAAAACAATATTTTTATTATAATTTTGTTATCTTATATCGATAAACTATGATAATAACAATAAAGCAGTGATTCACTAATTCGAGTCCTTGACAGAACGTTCTATTTGTTCACCGAAATGAACTGAGGTTATTAGGACAATTGAGTTTTGATTAGAGATAAATTTATAGTAATATCTATCAAAACTCAAATCATTATCTATTAAAATAGAACAACTGTGAAAGTATAAGTGGAATCTAGATTATTTAAAAAATTAATAGAATTTATACATCGGGCTATGTAAATAACATTTCTTTATGTATTATAAAACAGTTTATTTAAAATTCTGTTATTACCATTTCAATTATTCTAGTTATTATATTGAGCTGGATATAATTTTTAGTCGAGGAAATAAAGCACTAAAATTGGCTTTACGTCCAAAATTTAAACTGCAAGACAAATTTTAATGATTATTTTTGCATTCGATTCGTTAGAGCGTCAGGAAACTTTGTGACCCTTTGCGATCATGTAACTGCATTTGTGCATCAAAAAAATACATTTTTAAAGAGAATTTCAAACATAACACGTTATTTATTGGCAGAAATGATTTCAATTTTGTTACTCAGGGCTTTTTAGGATCATTGAAAGTTATCTACGGAGTATCTGGTACCCAGATTACCTATTGCTTACGTCGTCTCCTGGAGTTTACGGTAAAATCGTTATAAAATTAGTCAAAATTCCACACTTGGAGGTTTTAGCGCTTGCTGAAGCGAATATAACACTAAAAGTGATCTATGGAGTATCTGGTGCCCAGGATACTTACTGTTTATTTTGTATCTTGGAGTTTTTGATAATATCGTTATACAATTAGTCCATACGCATAATTCGAGGGTTGTTGCACTAAATAAAAAAAAAGGGTTTTGTTTTCAGTATATTCAAAGGTTGCTGTGCTGAGCACTAGATACTTCGTAGATCACTTTCGATATTATATAAGTTCTCAGCAAGCCCAAAAACCCCTTAGTATTGATTTGTGACTAATTGTTTGATGAATTTACCGAAAAATTCCTGGAGACGAGGTAAATAGTAGGTATCCTGTACACCAGATAATCCGGAGATCACTTTCAGTTTCGTATTTATTTTTGGCGAGCCCAAACCCCCGGGTAGTATTTTGACTAATTGTTTAACGATATTACCGAAAACTCCAGGAGACGAGGTAATAACAGTAAATTTTCTGGAGATCACTTCGAATGTCATATTCGTTTTCAGCGAGCCTAAAAATAACAGAGTATTGAGTTTTGATTTATTTTATAACGAAGTTACCGAAAACTCCTGAAGGCAATGTAAACAGAAGGTATTCTGTGCATCAGCTCCGTAGATCACTTTCAATGACAATTCGTTTTTAGCGACCCCAGGAATCCCTGAGTAACAAAATTGAACTGATTTCAGCAAATAAATAACCAGTTCTATTTGAGATGTACTTTAAAAATGTATTTTTTGTATGCAAAAATACACTTTTCCAATATTATATATAAAGTCACAAAATTTCCAAATGATCTGACGAATCGAATACAAAAAAGAATCATTAAAATGCGTCTTCTTCGGAAGTTCATTGCCTCGACTATTTGAAAAACTTAAATTTATTTGATATTAAATTATCGAACATTAATAATTCTAGAAATAGTTCAAAGAATTCTAGTTGTTGGTTTGCGAAAGTGCAATAAACTGAAAAACCACTACAATGAATTCCACTCATATATTATTGCGCCATCTCTTTTACTCCATACAGAAGTCTTTTGATCTGTTTTTCTTTTGTGAATCTATCCTTTGATATAGCGCACTCGTAGATTTTTTATTAAATTTATTTTCACAGTAAAGGCTTCTATAAACACCTAACTGAGTTAGCTTTAATTGTTACGGTAAAATTATAATTTAAAAAGTACTTAATATAATTTAATTATTTGAAAATCTCTTATGGGATTTTTAAAATAAGGTTTGATAAACAAGGAATTACACAAAAAAATTGAAAAAAATGTTACAACCAGCCGGATGTAACCGTAACCGGTTGACCACAGATGATCTAAGCGGTTAGTAGGTGTTTTTATCATATCTTGATTTAACGTATATCGCCTAAAATACCTACTTAAGTCCTCTTTAAGCACATACATGACGTTAATGAGAGGCAAATTATTTGCCAAATCGACAATTGGAATATAAAACTTTAGGTCACTTTTATTGGGCATTGACTTATTTTTTATTTCTATATTTTAAAATAAGAGTCAGAGTGTGTTCAGAGAAGATTCTGGATTTTTCTCGAAAAAAAGATAATTTGGTTAAACATGTGTTGAATAGAGAACAGGGTCTTCAAGATTGTTACTAAGCAATAGTAGATAGATATTCACTGGGTTGGCTATCACTACGACCTTTGCAGATCTATTGTGAACACCCATTATCTCGAGAATAGGATTAGAGCACCTTGTCTAGCCCTTCCCTCTTAATGAGACTTAATAGCCTTGCCATTTCCCTCTCCACGTAACTTGAATCAGCCGGTTTCACCTCTCTCAGTACTAGATAGCCGCCTCCTTGCAAGGCGTCAGATGCCTTCATCTGCCAAGTTCAGTTGACTCCGGTGTTTTCTGAGCCGACAATGTGCTGTCAAGGGACTGACAATCATTCTGACCGTTTCGCCTTTGCGATAACAGCTCTGGAGTTAATTGCGCCAAGTGTCCTTTAATGAAGACTTCGGCTTGTCGCTTGCCCGGTGATTTTTCCCACCACTTCTGGGCCCTCTCGAGCGTTCATTTTTCAATGGCTGCCTTTCTGAACATGTCAGCAACCCTGCCAAATGGTTCCGGAACAATCATTAAGATATTTCCTCCCGCTGAGGACAAATCATTTTCATTGCTCCCGAAATCCATGCCAGTCTAAGAGATTTCCGACTTGCGGCAAAAGTCATGGCCTAAACGAAGTCCCACACCAGCGCTGAGCTTATTTGTTCCTTTAGAGCTGCTTTGCTCTCTGAGTATATGACGGTTTTACTTCTCATACACTGACTTATCATCTCCGTTGTACAGTGTAGCCTGAAACACTGTAGCGTACGCACCTAGACTTAATTGTACTTGTTTCCTATGTCTTTTACTATATACCCCAACCTGTGCCTTTCTCAGTCTTTGAGCCATCGGTATACCAGATTAACTTCCCTTAGCGCCCCATAGTTCCATGAATCCGTTTCTACGCGAAATTTTTTCATAAAGTTATACCTGGTGACTATCCTGTCCTGAGGCATACTCATTATTTGATCCGGCTTAACCTTATCATATAGCTCTGCTTGCTCTTTTCCCCTCAATAAGGTTATGGGAGCCTGTCCCAGTAGCAGCCTGTGAGCAGTTGCCTAACTTCGCCCTGTATATAGTTTAGAATTACAGTTTCGATTTAAAAACTTTTGTATCTGTGTGTGTGCGAGAGTGTGACATTGAAATCAATAGAGATAAAAAAATGACGCAGTTCAGAGAGACGAAATTGCGTTATCTTTAAGCTGAAACTTGCAGAATGTAGAAATAAATATAACTGGAATTTGCTGAGAACAAAAATATTACTATCTTCGTCGAACATATAAGAGCAGTACTTCTTCAAAATCTATATTAAAATATTGAACCTGGTGTCTGTGGTGGCACATCCAAACTGCCACTATAATCACGTTGCTCTCGTGAAATACGAGCCAAAGACAAAATTATTGTTTGAGTAAAAATAAACCAATTTTAAATACGTAGGTAAAGTTAGCAGTGGAAGTATAGCAGTTTTAAAATCTGACTAGATAATTTCAAAAGGCTCATTAAAGGCTAATTTGGTACCCCATTGCGAAATTAAGTGCTCCAATGGTTTTCGAAAAATTAAGGAAACTGCTAACTTTACGTAAAGTTAGCAGTGGATTCTAGAAACCGCTATAAAAATAGATTTTCAGAATTCAAAAATGGATAGATAATTAAAGGCTAATTAAAGGCTCTAAGGAAATGCAAAAATATTTATAACTTTTTGTGTATAAATACTATTTTTAGCAAAAAATGAAAAACTGCTGAGTTAACCCTATATGACAATTGCCAAATTCCATTAAAGCTTATCTTTTCTAATTACACAATAATTAAAGGTTAATTAAAGGCTCTATGAAAAAGTAAATATATTCATAGTTTTCCAATTATTATTATTATAATAAATTAACAAAAACTATTTTAGCGTAAACTTCAGACCACTGTTGTAGTTATTCAAATAAAATAAAAAACAATATTTGTTATAAAATAACTGTCAAATAATTAAAGGCTAATTTAAGGCTCTATGAAAATGTAAAAGCATTTATAATTATCTAACTATTAATATAATAATTCAACAAAAACTATTTTAGCGCCAAATTCAAACCGCTGCTGTATTTATTTAAATAAAATAAAACATGATATTTTTTGTGAAATAACTGTCAAATAATTAAATGCTAATAAAAGGCTCTACGAAAATGTAGAAATATTTATAATTTTCTAATTATTGATGTAATAATTGAACAAAAACTATTTTAGCGCCAAATTCAGACCGATGCTGTATTTATTCAAATAAAATACAAAATGATATTTGTTATAAAATAACTGTCAAATAATTAAAGGCTAATAAAAAAGGTACGAAAATGAAGAAATATTTATAATTTTTTGATTGATAGTATAGTAATTTAACAAAAACTATCTAGCACCAACTTTAGACAGCTTTTGTAGTTAGTCAAATAAAATAAAAAATAGTAATTTTTGAAAAATAACTTTTAAATAATTTAAGGCTAATTGAAGGCTCTACGAAAATCTAGAAATGTATGTATTTTTTTTTTGTATAAATATTTTTATTTGAATAAATAAAGCAGCGGTCTGAAGTTGGTGCTAGAATAGTCTTTGTTAAATAATTGTATTAATAATTAGCAAATTATAAATATTTTTACATTTTCGTAGAGCCTTTAATTATTTACTACATGTGTAATTAGAAAATACAAGCTTTAATGGAATTTGGCAATTGTCATATAGGGTTAACTCAGCAGTTTTTCATTTTTTGCTAAAAATAGTATTTATACACAAAAAGTTATAAATATTTTTGCATTTCCTTAGAGCCTTTAATTATCTATCCATTTTTGAATTCTGAAAATCTATTTTTATAGCGGTTTCTAGAATCCACTGCTAACTTTACGTAAAGTTAGCAGTTTCCTTAATTTTTCGAAAACCATTGGAGCACTTAATTTCGCAATGGGGTACCAAATTAGCCTTTAATGAGCCTTTTGAAATTATCTAGTCAGATTTTAAAACTGCTATACTTCCACTGCTAACTTTACCTGCGTATTTTAAATTAGAGTCCACGACAACAACATTTTGTTGCTGATTCGGAAACAAACTACGACAAAGATCAGACTGTAATGGAAAATTTTAAAAATTCTATTTGTAAAGTAAATTTTTTTTAAGCTTTACGTTCCAATGGTTTATTTATAATTTTGATAACTAATGATTGTCTGCTACGTTCTAATCTCAAATAAAACCTACAAGAAAAATAAAGTTTTACCAAAAACCACAGTCGGAAAATCATTCAAGCGAACAACAGCTCGCAAATATATCTATCTGTAAGCCGCAAAACAAAAGATTCTTGACAGCGTTTGCCTTTTACGGAAACACTTTCATGAGAACAAAAAGATAAAAATACACACTTGTCTAGACTTTTGTAGTGTTCTTCCAATATCAATTAAAGTCTCGCTAGTTTCCGTGTTTGATTACAAGAAAGTCTATGAGATTTAATGCCGAACGAAATTACGAAATAATACCTATGTAATTACATCTGCATGTCTACATGAGTGTAATGATATATTTGCGAAAACGTCTCGATTGCACTTGAAGAATTAAACCGGATACAGGATGTCCGAAAATACAGTGACCTCAAATTTACTATATGACAAATGAAAGGATATTGTTAAAAGCATAGGTGCATATTATTGCATTTCACAACTCGATACCTTCGAAATAATAAACATCTTGTATGCCATCATCATACGTGGTTTTTAATGAAGACTGTATCACGAAATATATGTGTTAAAATAAATTAACGAAAAATAGTCATAGAGTGATAGTACTTCCTTGGAACGTTGTGATCAAATTAGAATATATTTAATTTTTTAATTAATTGCACCACTTTCATTATTAATTGATTTTTTTTGCTGTACAGGTTTGTTGGATGGAGTCAAATAATACCAGAAACTAATTTTGCTCTATGTCGACGTTTCGACTTTATTTAAAGTCATTCTCAAGACACTTATGGTTTTGGTAGCTTGCCAATTGTTTGTTTATAGTTGCCCATTTCTTCATATATTTACAAGTACCTAGACCATAATTTCGTTGTGTGTTTTGATAAAACCCCATTATTATTTCGATCTTCAGTCAAGGTTGTTCCAAAAACTAATAGTTTTTTTCTATGTGGTTTGTGACTCAGTTGATTTAATTTTTTTTGCTGTACAGGTTTGTTGGATGGAGTCAAATAATACCAGAAACTAATTTTGCTCTATGTCGACGTTTCGACTTTATTTAAAGTCATTCTCAAGACACTTATGGTTTTGGTAGCTTGCCAATTGTTTGTTTATAGTTGCCCATTTCTTCATATATTTACATGTACCTAGACCATAATTTCGTTGTATGTGTTGATAAAACCCCATTATTATTTCGATCTTCAGTCAAGGTTGTTCCAAAAACTAATAGTTTTTTTCTATGTGGTTTGTGACTCAGTTGATTTAAATTTAAATAAAGTCGAAACGTCGACATAGAGCAAAATTAGTTTCTGGTATTATTTGACTCCATCCAACAAACCTGTACAGCAAAAAAAAATTAAATCAACTGAGTCACAAACCACATAGAAAAAAACTATTAGTTTTTGGAACAACCTTGACTGAAGATCGAAATAATAATGGGGTTTTATCAACACATACAACGAAATTATGGTCTAGGTACATGTAAATATATGAAGAAATGGGCAACTATAAACAAACAATTGGCAAGCTACCAAAACCATAAGTGTCTTGAGAATGACTTTAAATAAAGTCGAAACGTCGACATAGAGCAAAATTAGTTTCTGGTATTATTTGACTCCATCCAACAAACCTGTACAGCAAAAAAAATTAAATCAACTGAGTCACAAACCACATAGAAAAAAAATTAATTGATTATCTTGAAAAATGTAAAACAATTAACTCTAAATATTACTGCACCTTTTGGACCAGTTGGATAAAAAAATTCGTGAAACAAGACCCAATTTACAGAAGAAAACAATCATTTTTTTTAACAGGAGCAACGTATCAATATCAAATTTCTCGTTAAATTGAAGAAAACTCCGACGAGTGCTAGAGCAAGAGCCCTATGGGGACAATTCTCTATCACGTGCGTGCGTTTTTGAGTGGTACAAGCGCTTCAGTGATGGTCGAGAAGCACTGAAGATGACCAGCGCACAAACCACATAGAAAAAAAATTAATTGATTATCTTGAAAAATGTAAAACAATTAACTCTAAATATTACTGCAACCTTTTGGACCAGTTGGATAAAAAAATTCGTGAAACAAGACCCAATTTACAGAAGAAAACAATCATTTTTTTTAACAGGAGCAACGTATCAATATCAAATTTCTCGTTAAATTGAAGAAAACTCCGACGAGTGCTAGAGCAAGAGCCCTATGGGGACAATTCTCTATCACGTGCGTGCGTTTTTGAGTGGTACAAGCGCTTCAGTGATGGTCGAGAAGCACTGAAGATGACCAGCGCACAGGTCGCCTGCCACTGTTTCAATTTAGGACACAGTGAACAAAATCAACCAAATTATGCGTGCAGATCGTCGAACGAGCAACCGAATGATTGCCGATGCTATAAACGCTGATAAAGAAACGGTTAAAAAAAAATTTGCATGAGGAATTACGCATGGCAAAATTATGTGCAAAGTTGGTGGCAAAAAAACCTGACTCCGGGCCAAAAGCTGGTTCCTCAACAGGTCTGCTCAGATTTCCTTGAAGGGTTAAAAAAACGGACTGATGAAAAACATTATTACTTGCGACGAAACATGAACGTGTTGAAACAAAGCGGCAATCGATCCATTGGAAGATGCTTAAATCGACCAGAATCCAAAAAGCAAAGACTTCCAAATCAAAATTCAAGGCAATGTTGATCGTTTTTTTCGACATTAACGGTATCGTAATGACTGAATGTGATTTAGAGGGTTAGAGTGTCAACTAGACTTACAAATTGACAGTTTTGGCAACACTGCAAGAACGAGTTCGTAAGAAAAGGCCCTAGTTGTGGAAGAACAACTCGTGGATTTTGCACCAGGACACCGCACCTGCCCATAACGCGCTATCTACGAAGCAGTATTTGGCCAATAAACGCACTCCAGTGCCCGAACACACGCCGTATATGCCAGATTTGGCACCGTGCGACTTTTTTATTTCCGAAGATAAAATCTGCTTTGAAAGATATCCGATTTGAGTCTATAGAAATAGTAAAGCAAAAAACGACTGAGCTCCTACAGGCACTCACCAAAGAAGACTTCCAGCACTGCTTTCAATGTAAAAACATATGGAAAGGTGTGTGGTGAGGAGAGAGGAGTATATGGAAGGAAAGCATTCGAATATAGAATACTTTTTATAATAAAACCTTTTTTCGTAACCAGTATCGTTATTTAATAGCCTGACCTCGTAGTAATAGCTTAGCGTTAAAATTAAAAACATTAGGATATATAAATATACCGGGTGAGGAAAAAGTATGGAAACCCCATTGTAACTCAAAAACCATGGGTTACAGAACAAAACTTACAAGATAATTTATGAATTTTCCCTGGCTGGTAGTTCTGGATTTTACCATGACCATCATGGTCTGGCGATGGCCAAGTCAATTTTTTTAAATGGAACTAGGTAGTTCTGACAAGGGATTTGACCTTGACCACGACGATCTTGGTGTCACCAAGTCCAAATCAGATAATTATGGGCGGTTTTTTTACTATATTTAAAGATATTTGGGTTCAGTCAATAAGTTAGTTGTTTTTTTAATCTTACTTGTTTAACACAAATGAAATTGCTTTTAAAAATAATGCAATGTCACTTCTTTCAACAAATCTATTAGGCTTTCTTGGGGATAATCTCGAGTTAAAAATAAACGACCCACTTCTGGACCTACTTCAAGAATTGCAAATATTCATTTTTTTTTAGTAGCTCGCATACCAACTTTACTTCTCTGTAATTCCAGTAATCGTAAATACCTACATGGAACCAAGTTTATTTTAAGCGTATGTACATATATCATCGGTAAACGTATCTAAAATGAATTTATTTTGCGGCTGTTTTATAAATATTTAAACACTAATGTGTATGATAATGTAGGTTAAACATTAAAAATTCTTTTAGTTCACAAAGCGGTGTTTTCGTGAGAAAAAATACAGGTAAAAGATTATCCAAACCAATATTTTAGTCCATGTTTACTGTAGTGATAAACTGAGTTAGAAATAATTCGTACTCGAGCATCAGAGAAATTGTATTTGAAGATTTATACTGCAAAATTAAAAACTTTTTTTAACTGGAATATATTTTCAACCATCATCAGATGACCCTTAGATTAAGTGTTTGTAATGAATAATCTTCTTAAGTCTAATATAAAAAAAACTTGATTGCATCAATTCATGATAAAATAAAAAGTGTTAAGTTATGGAAAACAAAGGCTAAAAATAAAAAAAAATTGGCTGTTGTTGGACTGACCAACAGATGCTATAGTTCTACTCTGTATAAATGGGTATTAACCCTTTATCGCGCAATTTTTTATTTTACTTCAATTTTTTTTCTATCACCCCGGTACTGTCTAGTATAACAGAAAAATAGTAAAAAAAAAGATTATGTCAGCTTTTTTCAGATATAACAAAAAATAACTATGTAGCATATATGCTACATTGAACCTGAAAGTTGCTTGTTGAAATGATGCAAAGATAGGCTATTAGTGGTTCACTGTAGCGTAATTGCTACAGTATTCTGTGTAAAATTCATAGAAAAGAATTCAGTTATACAACTTTTTTAGGAAAATTAACATTTTTATTACCGATTATACATTATAATTATTGTGAAATTTAAAAAAACAGTTATTTGTTTTGTTAAGGCATAGCGTAGTTTTACATTTTTGACAATTTATAAATGAAAAACCCTTACATCCGGGTACTTTACACCTGTTTCTTTTTTCTTGGAAAACTGGCCAATGGTCCAGGGCATCTTTTCTTACTGGTTCGGGTAGTACGGGAGCAGTAGATTTCTTCTTTTTCTTTGCTAATATTTCCTTATCCAAGAGTGACGGTCTGCCACGTTTATTTACCCTCGAGTAAACTCTACATAGGCATTCTGCAACTTCGCTTCTAAAATTACAAAGGGATAAAATTTTACTTTCGTTCTTTTGCTTCGAAACCCTCCTATAGAGCAGCCAGGCATAAACCACTGTTACATCTAACAAATGGTAAAATATCCTGAAATACCATTTTTTTGACCTAATTCTTATTTTGTACCTTCCAATTAGACTATCTGTCAGATCTACCCCACCCATGTGGCGATTGTATTCATTTACAACTTTTGGGCGTGGGATGAATGTTGTTTCTTTTTTTTTCCTGTCATACCTTTTTACATCTTCTTTTGGAAGTTCTCCGCAGAAAGATGATAACAAAATTACTGGCTTAGTGTCCTTCCAAAGGACACAGGAGATTGTAATACCTTCAATAGTTGTTACGTATTCATATGAGGTACCTCTATCTACCTTTTTCAAAAATTCCTCCTGTGGCATTGGACAATTGGGGATTCTGTTTCTGCGAGCAGTCCCGATGCAATGGATCCCATTTTTTTCAAGATAGAGTATTAGTGGAAGAGAGGAATAATAGTTATCAAAATAAACCCTGTGGTGTACATGATCTGGTACATTCCTTAGTAATCTTATGACCACGTTTCCACTGGCGCCGATGTCTGGTTCTCCAGTGAGTCTTCTTGCGTCAGCATTTTCCTGGCCAGTAAAAATTTCGAAATCATATGTGAAACTCCGCTAACCACAAAAAATTTAAATCCCCACTTGTGTGGTTTGAGTGAAATATATTGAAGCATATAACTTCGAGTTTTTGTGGCACATAACTGTTCATCTACTGAAAGGAATTTTTCAAACGGCACTTTCTGAAAATTTTGTCTCAAGCTGTCTACGATGGGTCTAATTTTATGTATTCTGTCATGATTTGTATCTTTTGCATCAAATGTTTCATTAAAATGTAGAAATTGTCTAATTTTCTCAAACTTTTTCAACGACATAGTCTCTGAAATTTTTTCGTACCCTATTGTTCCTGACCAGTAGTGCCGAATACTGGGCATGTGAATTACCGACATATACAAACATATTCCGATATATTTCTTGATATCTTCTGGTGTCAAATTAATTGATTTTTCTGTACAGAGTATAAATTGCTCTGTTCTACAATGGATTGTATTATGTCTTCAGTGAACAAAAAATTAAAAAAGCTAATAGGAGTCGACAAAGACATTGTGTCGTCGGGTAATGATGAATTTCCAGTGAACTTTAAATTTCCATCATTCATAATGAAGTTCTCTTTTCTCCACTCTACACTCGATGTAGTCTTTTTTTGTTGTGGCTTTGTTTTCTTATGTGCCTCTTGGCCACTTGATCTGACTGTTTCAGTTTTCTTCTTACGGCTGCTTTTTCTAGAAGGTTTCTCAGGTTCTTTTGTTGATTCTTCACTCTCTATTACTATATTATTTGCTTCTATATTTTCTGATTGGCTCTCATTCTGTTTGTTTTCTCCGGTTTCTGAACATTCAATAATTTCCATTTCTGCATCATCTGCAAATATTATTGACAAATCTTCGATCTCGAAGTCCAAGTTTGGTATGTAATCATGGCCAGTATTATTTTCAAAATCGGGAATGTCTGTGATGTCATCTTCTAAATCAAACTCATTCACCTCTAGGCCATCTTCACTAATTTCGCTTAGATGATTCGCTAGGTATTCTAGTTCCGCCTGAGTGAGGGCAGTTTTCTTCTTAGAAAGCTTAGATGCCATCATCTGTAGTAGAAGCAACATAAATAAGTAGGTACCTGCTCAAGCCATTTTTGATGCGTAAAAGAACGTGATTGACTCTTTAAACTGCTTCATATTTCATGTTGCATATATGCTACAGTGGACATAAGAACCATAATTGTTACATACATTTTGGATGTTCCTATGCACACTGTATCATATGTGCAACATAAAAAGTAAACCAGCATTATAATTATTTCCATGCAGATTTTTATGAAACATATTACTAAATGACATATTACATACCTTTACTTCAGGATTTGTCACACAGAGAAAGGCGTATATGAGCTAATTTAGTTTGGAGACTAGAATATTTAGAACACTATACCGGCACGGGCGGCACGGCCTACTCCAAAATGAATTAGGTTGATGACTGACAGAGTGAAAACAACTATGCGATTCTCACTCTTATGATTGCATGCAATAAGGTTTAGGGGAACGTGTAGCATAATGTCTACAGTGATCGCGAATGGAAGAGAGCACAAATAATACTCTTTTATGGGATCATAAAAAAATGTTGCAGATCTGCTACACTGCGCGATAAAGGGTTAAGACCTCTGTTTTATGCCATTTTTTCGAATTTTCATAAATAATTTTTTTGAAAATTTGTCCAATTTCACTGTCTGTCCCAATTTTTCTCGATATTTCTATTTTTTTAACATTTTTTTAGTTTTTCGTGATTTTTTTTAAATTCCGTATGATTTTTTGATTCTTCGTGGGGTGGCAGTCAAATATTTTTACGCATAAGAAAAACTGTTAGACTTTGTGGTCAAGAATTCAAATTAATATTAATTCTTTTTCAAGACATCTGTTTACAAAAAGAAAAAAAAACAATTCGTTGTTTAAATTTACATAATTTGTTTGACCTTACTAGTCGTGAGGTTCTAGGACAGAAGCTTTGAATATAACACTTTACAATATGTTTAAACATATTACAAATTTTCCTAAAACTAATTCTTAAAATTATACATTGTAGGGGATACAATTGTTTAACTGGTTGCCAGTTAGTCCCATTGTTCCCCATACGAGGAGTTTTTGAATACAAAACTTTAATTTTTCTTTTTGTAATGGTTATTTGACTTCCACCCCAAGAATTTTCTTTGATATTTATATGTAGCTGTATGTATGTAACAATAAACCGAATATTCGATGAACTGTTGTATGCCTGTGCGTTATTTTCTCAAGTCTGGAGTGGATTATTTTCCATGTAACACATTGTTCTGGCGCTCTTTTCGATGTTTATTCCGTTTACCAAACTTCAAATAAGAATCATAGCTTCAAAAACACCTGCGCGCAAATTTTTTATGCTATACAGTAACGGAACAGGTATGGATAATGTGGGCGGGTGATTAAAGAAGTTGACATTAGAAAAACAGAAAAACGTGTTCATGGAAGGTGGAAATAGCTGTGAATAGTGCAGGTTGCTTAAATTAGCTTGCTAATGGAAAATAAGAAAAGGATACTAACATGGAAAAACGTAAAAATAAAAAACAAGATATTAACCAACTAAAAGCTATTCAGTCACATTATGAAAAGAGTATCGAACATTTATATATATATTTATTATATTCCAGTTATTATATTTTTAATTGACGCATTATCCGACCCTCATCTTTGTTACAATAACAGCCGTTCTTCTTCCCCCTATACATTATTGGTAAAAATAAATAGAAGTTGTAAGATATGAGAACCTAACTAACCGAATAGACTATAAATTAAAGAAGGGTATGGAAGCAAATTCGTAAAGGGCGGAAATCCTTCCTCTAAATTGAGTAAACATCTAAAACAAATCGAGACAGGAACACTGATACTTCCCAAAAGTTTATTTGAACATCAGCGGTAAGTTGTTTGTGACAGATTTAACGCAAGTATTTCTTTTTTTAGTAACACTTTACACAAGGAAGTAATAAGATTAAAAGAAATGAATATTAAATACACACATCAACATGGTCTAGGGATATTTTAATAAATTTTATTCAGGTTCTTTATATAATGTCACTTTAATTAAATTTTATATAGAGTAACTATAGCACACTGTGCCTTAATAAAATAGTATAAATTTTAACAAAAATCCTTTTTGCTAATAACAAAAAACTGAAGCAATAAAATATCGATATTGAACTACTTTTTACTTTAAGGGCTTTTAAACATTTTATTCTAAAGTAAACACTGTTCGTGCTTGGTTTAATATAAATAATCAAGGAAAGACGACATTTAACAGAGGAGCAAATGTTAAGGGCTGTAGGAATGCTACAAGCTGGTGCTTTGTCAAACCGCTGTGTCAGAAGCCATAGATACAAGTCAAAGTGTTATTTGTAGACTTTGACAAAGATATCGTAATGCAGGTAGAGTTCGTGAACAGCATTTGGGCCCACAAAGAGCGACAACACCAAATCAAGACGGATTTTTAACTTTACGTGCCAGAAGAAATGTAACGGTAACAGCGTTTGAGTTGGTTTCTGACCTGCAGTTAGTGCATAATGTTACAGTAAGTGCTCAAACTGTTAGAAGGCGTTTACATGAGTCTAATTTACATGCTAGAAGACAAATAAAAGTTCTACCATTATCACGTGGCAATCGCGCTTCAAGATTAGTTTTGGCACAAGAGCACCGAAACTGGACTAGAGAACAATGGTCAAGGGTCTTCATCCAGACAGTAGAAGAATAAGAGTTTGGAGACAACCAGGTCCACTGCCACGTTTGCAAACCGCACACAGTTATCGAGACGGTAGAGGAATGGTATGGGGAGGTATTAGCTTGGGTGGAAGAACCGATCTCGTTCCGTTACAAGGTTTTTTTAAGATCAAATGATTACTTAAATCTTATATTTCGACCTGTTGTGCTTCCATATACTGCAGCAATCGGACCCCAATTTTTGTTAATGCAGAACAATGCTCCTCCTCATGTTGCTGGGATAATTTTGGATTATTTGGAAAATGAGTCAATCGACTTATTAAAGTTTCCCGCTCAATCTCCCGACCTTAATCCAATTGAACATGCTTGAGATATGCTACAAAGAAGGGCAATTCGTCAACGTCCTTTTTTGACAATCGGCAGGAATTAATTACTAGTCTTCAAAGAGAATGGGCAGCTATTGAGCAGGACGAGATAGATGGGTTGATTTTAAGTATGGGAAGAAGATGTAGAGCTGTAATTAATGCTAGAGGGGGTCATACAATGTACTAAATAATAAATAATAATAATTCTTATGTTACCAATTTTAAATAAATACTTGACTACACATCATATAAAAATGTTAATAAAAACTATTTAAGATTAAAAAATTTAAATTACTTTTTTATTAATATCCCTAGACCATGTTTAAACATCATATAAAAATGTTAATAAAAAATGTTTAATATTAAAAAATTTAAATTAATTTTTTATTAATATCCCTAGACCATGTTGATGTGTGTAGATAGAAATATTGAGAGTTCAAACTAGCATTGAATATTTAGTTTAAGCGCAGTCACTATGTCATATCGACATTAACAAATTGGTATGACAGTAAAATACTAAGAAATTTCTTGGTCTACATAACACAATTAAATAATTTTGGATCTTGGTACCATTACTAATACCTAATTTGTTTTTGAAATGGTTATTCAAATATTACAGTTGACGTATTTCACTAATTACGTACTTCCCGGTCCAGACATTGAAAAAATTTTCAATGCTTAAGCTTAAACCATACATTAATCACATACTAAATTACCTTGTGTGGACAGTGGGTGTTCTAACGAGACAAGATGGATTAACCATTTTAATAAACCTCTTGGAAGCCATAAAGAATCCTGGAAGTAAGTTGAATGATAAATAGTTGAATTGTATTTTCTTGCTTTGATAAGTTCACATAGACACAAAACAATCGACTCAAGGAAGATATAATATTAGAATATTTTATTACACAGAAATGCTTTCAAGATAGTGGTTACAATTGCATATATAAAATTTACTGTTTGATTAGTGACATATAAAAAAGCAGTTTTGGAAATTTCGAATAACATTTAACTAATAGCCCGTTGTTAAATACCAAACTTACAAATAAAACGTGAAAAGTTATTTGTTTTGTATTTGTAAAGTTTGGAAGGAATGATCTGTCCTCTACAAACACCTAGGCCACATTGTGTAACTTTCTGTAAGTTATAGGGAACTCGAGACCATTAAGTATTGGCTTAAAGTTGGTAAGAATAAGTGAATAGGAATTAATTGATGAAAACTTAGAGAAGTCGTGTGTACAATAAATTAATAAAAACGTGAATAATTTTTGAACTTATTCCTGTCTTAAACCTTAAGTAACCCCAAATAGTATGTACCAAAAAACTTCACAGCCATGAGATCGACCAAAAGAAAGTGTTTTTACTCTACATGTAAAAATGAGTCAGAAGAGCTGTTTTTGATCAATTCCATTTTTTGGTTTTTGATAACGTTATGATTAAATAACAATTTTTCACGACCAGTTCCAATTTTACCAACGTATCAGTTTTTTTTTGAACAATTTTGCAGTTTTTGCGAATTTTAACAGTTTTAATACTTAAATTCTCTAAATCATTTTTTAAGATTTTTATCCAATTTTTTCAAGAGTTATTACGTATTGCAGTAACGCTTTTTGATGTCATTTTTGACGTGACAACGTCTTATTATTCGATGGAGCTGGCTGCATGCACCAAAAAAACAAAAAACATGACTCATGCGGCGTGACATCGCTCTGAGGCGTTCCATTTAAGGCTTGAAGTGCAAGCGAGAGCTTTCTCCCTCCCCCCTTTCTCTCTCTCTCCTACTTAAGTGAGCGATGCGTCCGCGTGGACAGCTGCTATACAATAATAAATTTACCTACATCGTCAAGTATGAAGTGCAGTGAAAAGTGAATGTGGTGTCAATTGTTTATAGCAACGATAATTGCGGCGATAAAGGTAATGATTCTTTCGATATTAAATATATGTTATCCATACAAAATATCTATCAAACAAATAAAATTAAAATTTTCTTTTGAAAAATGCATCAGTATTTTCTTATGACGTTATCATGTTCAACTATCGTCAGTAAACCGACTTTACAGACAACCGATTTTTTTTAAGGTTCAGTTCGATCTCCGTCTTATAGCTGCAGAAATGATTAAAATCCAATAACTATTATCTTAAATAATAAGTCGACTATGCAATGGACTGTCGTATGCGTGCGCGTTTTTCTCTTAAGACAGGTTCACTCTGTCCGCCAAACGTCCCATAAGAAGCATAACTCTTCAAAAGGTTGAATGATTCAAATTGGGAATAGTCTAAAGGAGGCTTTACAAACGGTAACTGCTGCAGCTTATTTATTTGTTACGAGAAGAAGGCGAAAGAGACAAAAACGTAAGATATGGTTTAAAGAGTTCTTTGTAAACAGTGACGAAAATCGAGATTACTTTTTTTAAAAAAATTATGGCTGATGGCGAGACCCTATTTACACGTATGGGATACAGGAATTTAATAATCTGTTAATTCTGGTAGCTCCTCTAATTTCGAAATTTGACATAAATTTTCGATTTTATGTAGCAATTAAATTGTATTGCACTTTGGTAATACCTAGCGTTCGCTAATGTACGTATACTTTTCTTTGGAGCATCCACTTCTAGAAGAACGTGAGCAAAGGAAAATGTACCCACTATTGGTTCTATCGGATCCGGAATTTTTCTTTCTATACCGATGGAACATCGTTCGCAAATTTCTTATTCATTCCTTCAAATCTTTGACTACGCAGTGAGCATTCAAACTTTTCAGATAGTCTTTCCCACACCCTCAACTTTTTACGATTGTCTTTCTATTCTGAATTACGCAAATACCACAAAATGTTGTTTTCGCGATATTCTTCTATCCAAAACTTTACCTTCTCTTGTCGGATAACCTGCGACCTAGAGCAATAAGAAGAAGTAAATGCTGTAAGCTACATACGACTGTACGCCTTCTCCAATAAATATGGCAATTTGCAGCATGCGGATTTGTTGCCATTAGTTGTCTCAATGTACAGCCTCCTTTAGACATATCCAAAATACTCTCAGAAAAATCTACATTTTTTAACAACTATTCTTTCTAAATGGATTACTTAAAACTACAGATCATAAGACAAAAAAAGAGTTTCAATTTTCATATCGTAAAAGATAAAGAATCTTTTACTTCTTATTGATATATCAAATTATAAACAGCTCCTTGATGTTACTCGATACAGATCTCAAATTTCCATAAAAATTTAAAAATAAGTAAGTTATTTTTAACCTCTTTAAATATTTATACCCTTGAGACACATTAAAAACTGAATATTGGAAAGTATTGTATTTCTTTAAATTAAAAATAATAATAATTCTCGAGACATAAATTATGCTTTTACGCATATATTTCTTTATTAATTCATACAAGGGTTAATTATTTTGTAAAAGTTACTGTGACTATTGATCCAACTTTTGCGCTTCATAGCAAGAATAAAAAAGAAAAATACAAACTATTGGCATAGATAACATAAAACCATTTCTAACCTACTAAAAAATCGCTGATTAGTTGTTTATTTTTAATTATTTTACCTTTAAAGTACATACTACTTAAAACTTTATAATTGTTTATTTGCAAAAGAATACTCTCCTACGAGTGACTATATTTTTCATGTACACGTTTAGACATTTTGTAAGAGATTATGTTTATCTCTGAAATTCACACTTTACCTTTGTAATTAGCATTAGAATAATCAGACAAGAAACCGAATGAATTGAACCATATAGAAAAAAAATCGCCTATACCTCTACTCCAAAATAAATAATGATACGTTTCTTCAAATTAAAATACCGAATATTGATTAAGATGAATGGAAGTTGTATATAGATCTAACAATCTTAAATATCGTCCTTTTTGTAAGGTTACGCAATATGGTCATTCAATTTCTACACATGCGACTTATAAAAGAATTAGCTGATAAAGCTAGAAAGAATAAGGATGATACTTGGCAGTGACTCACACGATGTATTAAGGAAACTCAGAGGGTGACCAATTGGGTCGAACAGCGTGAGCAAATAGAGCCATTAATGCCATATATAAACTTGCCGCGTTGCAAAAATAAAACGTTCTTAATGGACAAAAAATCAAAAACACGTAGGGTCAAAAATGATGACAACAGGAATATGTTTGTAATAAATCAATACGAAATAACGAGATTATAATCAACACTTACCAATCTATAAACTTGAGAAGTACTTACCTAAAACAAAATAAATAATATTAATATGTATATTAACGTTTTTGACGATTACTCATCGCCTCATAGTTAATAAGTATATGCAAGGAGATTTTTTCAATAGTGTCTGAGTTAAATGTATGAGACAAAGGTAACTGAATAACAATTAAATACTTATTGAAATTCTTTGAAACGACCAACATAATCATTTTATTGTTACAAATCATATTTTTTTCGTTTTATGGAACTTAAAGTGAAAACATATGTACAAAATTTACAATGGAAATATAGGTACAGCAGGACCTCTTTAATCCGAACTATGAAAATTTTGCCCCTGTTCGGATTGGCGGAGCGTTCGGATTATAGGAGTATAGATGATAAGGGTATTTTTTGTGAATAAAACTACATAATAGGTACATACATAATACAATATCTTCAACTTTTTTTTTAAGAAATCCAGTATTTTGGTTTGTCGTGTGGTGTTCAATGACAAATAAAAAGCTTTGTCTCGTAATTTACGTAAAAGAAATTTTTCTGGCAAAGCAATATCCACTTGATCAGAAGAAGTTATTAATTTCAATCTCAGAATAGCGAATATCATCTTCGGATTCAAAGTCTTCGCCTGTATGTCCTTTGTTGTGTGATTGAGGCCACAAGAGAAACCAAGATTTTTTTATTAGCGATGCATTCAAGTGGTGCCAACTTTCAGCTAGTGAGAAAACAGCATCTTTCATAGTGGTCTTCTTAAAGACATCGTATACAGTACATTCAGATTCCAATTCTTGTTGAGCAAAAACTTGTAGTAAAAGTTTTTTCTTGTAATTATGTTTTGAATAACGTTTTGGTCCATTGGCTGGATAAGAGCTGTGCAATTAGGAGGCATATATAAAACTGTAAAATTGTCATCAATGGATTACAGGTCTTTATCAATCGGATGTGCAGGCATTATTGAGAAGCAATAGCGCTTTCAGAGGCAGATTCTTTTTACATAAGATTTTTTTTTACTTTAGTAATAAATTATGTTTTAAGCCACTCTAGAAATATAAATCTCGTCACCCATGCCTTCTTTTGCCCCATGTAATGTACGGGTAGTTTTCGTACAGAAGCAAAGGCACGTGGCTTTGGTGCTTAGCCAATGACAAACAAAGGCAGTTTGTGCGTTCCAGAAGCATTCGCACAGGGCATAAATGTTAGTCTGTCTTTCGAAACTTTAGAACCTGGAGCAAGGTTCGGACGTTCGGATTACAGAGTCGGACTAGAGGGGGTTCGGATTAAAGAGGTCCTGCTGTACCTATAATAATTTTATATCGCAACTGGCTAACCGAAGAACAAAGGTTTAAATATAAAAATAATCCATTCAAACCTAAGGGCTATTTCATTATTAAAATTAAAGAGGGAATTATTAATTGGAGTTTAAGGTATGTCAGATTGAAGAGAGTTTTAAATTTCGAACATAGTGTCTTAAAAAATATAGACCTTTAGATGCAACAAATGGTATTTCACAAAGGTACCTCCTATTGTTTTCAATTTTGTAAGAAAACCCAAAATTTTTCAGAAGACGCCAAAAAATTGTGCCGAATGCATGTCAATAGACACCTTTTCTTGAGTTCTTCATTTCGTATATGCTTTCACAGACTATACATCTACGTTTTCCTTTGATGGCATCAGGTACATTATCAGTCTTTTTTTGGTACCTTATGCGATTCTCCAAGAGTTGCGATAAAAACTTTCAATTTGCTTTCTCTTTTTATTCTTGTTATATTGCTAAAACTAATTGTCAAAGCATCTACATTATGTTCTTGAACATAAAAAACGTAAGAAAGGCCCATTGTTTTGCTTCTATTTGTGAAAGTACACCTACAAATGAAGTAAAATTCGCGACATTGTCCAGTTATTGTACTTCCAGGCATTTTTTTGAGAAAAAATAACTACGCGAACACTGACCCTGGACTAAACAACAAACAGATGAATCATAGCACATTATTTATCAATTAAAGAACAGTGTGAATAAAAACACTGTTTTACTGAAAATTAAGAATACCCCAAAAGTACACCAAACTGTTAGTACGAGTAAAAGCAAAAATATTACTGAAAAACTTCTGGAGGAAACAAAATGTCACTATATAAATTCTTAAAATCTTTATGGTACTCAAAAAACGAAATGAATTACAGATAACTTTGCAGATTTTATTTATTGTATTACTCAATTCTTAATTAAAAATTCTTGATCGCTTGACTACGTATAAATTTATAATTGTATTTTTTACTCTTTCTTTCATTGGAATGTGGTCTACCGCAAGAATTCCTCAATTTTTTTGTACACAATTTTAGTTTGGTAACTATCAGTTTTGCGAGCCACGGAATGTTGTATAGCAACATCAATACATAATAATAAATATTTAGAAGGCTGTTAGGGAACTTTTAAATTATTATTAATCGGTCTTCTAATATACAAAAGTAATCTAATGTAATGGGTTTTGAACTTTAAAACACTATTTTCGATGAGTGTAAAAACATTTATGGGACTTATTGGTGGATGGAGTGAACGTAGAAAGAGCAACAGAAAAAAACGTTACATAAAGGCGGCTACTCACTACTCGGAACTTGCCAAGTACTTGCAAAGTAAGATACACCATACTTCCACAGTAAGAGAAAAATACACATGCATACAATAGTTCTTAGTCGGCTTATTATTGCATACATGCAGAAATCTATATAACGCTCGCATTATTCTACTCAACGTTGTCGTACTTTTACATTTGAAGAGGCAAATGATTAAAACAGTATTTTAAATAAACTTTCGTCCTAGCTTGATTTGCATAAAAGACTATTACAATATTATAATCAACCTGTCGTACTAGTTCTGTCTCTATTGTTAGCACAGCGCACTGCTTAAAAAAGAATTTTCTACTAAAGAGGTTCTTACAGGAGCACATAAGATTCTCAATGCGACATCACTGTAACAATTAAAGCACCTGCATAGATAATCTGATACAGCTAAGAAATTGCGGTAGGTAGATCATATTTAATCCGTTACCAAATTCGAGAACATGAACACACTGATTCTAAAATCATCTTTGTATATGTTACAAAATATAGCAAGTTAAACCAATTCTTTTTTATGTATATTTTCTTTCGTAAAGACATTAAAAATTTTATTGAGATCATCATACAAGGTTGTCTTTTTAGTTACGCATACATAAAGCCATAAAGACAAAAATATATAAACTTAAAGTACTTTATTGTTTTTCAAAATATGACCCACCATGATCGATACACTTTTGTTTAAGTTCAAACCAATTGGTTAAATAGCTATTCCAGTCTTCAGTTGAAACCTACAAAGTCGCGTTTTGAAGGCATCCATGGCGACTGGAATCGCAGCATACGCATTGAATTCTTTATCTTTGGGAAAGTGAAGAAGTCGTTGGGACTATACGGTGAATGGTCTACAAATTCGATGGTTTGAAGCTTCAAAAACTCGATTGTCTTTTGGGCAGTGTGAGCACTTGCATTGTCCTAATGTAGGATGTCTGAGCTTCGCCATAACTTGTGGTAAATAAACGTTTATGGGATAAAAGTAAGTAACAGTTCTTCGATCTTCTAAAGCAATAGTTGCCACATGACCAGATTTTGACACCAGTATGAGACCATTTCTTTGGGATACTTGGAGAACGCATAACTTTTTTTGGTGATGGCGTTTATTTTTCTGTTTCGTAAGAATAAATCTAAGATTCATCGCTACTAACAATACTATAAAAGTTTTTTAAGCTTAATTTGTTGCACCGTTCCAATGTTCTTCGACACCAATTACGTGAACCGCTTTTTGCCAGTTCTTCATATGGGATCTTTTGGATCGAGATTTTTGAAATGCCCAAAGATGCCTCTAGCTCCCGGTATGTTACACAGCGGTCATCCTGAATTAGCTGATGAATCGCATCAATGTTTTAAATGGACCTAGCCTGGATTCGTGGCTGACAATGTAGCGACCATGCTGAAATTCGCAATACCAGCGGGAAATAGTTGATTGGTGTAGTTCTTCATTCCCAACACAGAAGCCATTTCAACAAGACACTGTTGTTAGCATAATCATCTCCGAAAATTGTAAAAAATGTTCTCGGCTAAGATCCATTTTTCGACTGACTATTATAGCTAATTTCAAAAATTCACTATACCTACACGACTTGTTGTATCGCAATGAAACTCTGGATTTATGTCAATAAAAGATTGAGCTTAGATTTGTGTCTAAAGGTTCTAAATTGCCTGTATGCAAAACTAAAAAGATAACCCTCGTAAACCTCGTTTCGTTGTAGCTCCATAGTTAATTGTACGCTCAGCTGAATATTGAGCGGCAAAATTGTAGCTGCCAAGGTAGTTTCAATTTTCCCTCCGTGGGCAATCTACAGCGCATTTAACCCATATATAAATACGCCTCTGCTTGTGGGTATTCCTAATGTCATAAATTGATAAATCAGTGTTGGGAATAAATTTTGTGAGAAAACCAGTTTAACGATTAACGAATTTAAACAGAAAATTATAATTTTTTTGGTTTTCTAAAGAAAAAAATAACCAGATTGAAGGCAAGAAAAAATAATGAATCAATCGTAAAATATTTTAAAAAATCGCTATTAAAAACAACGTAACAAGCTAGAAATGTAGAAAATGTAGTGTTCGAAAGATTTTGTGTATTGTAGTTAATTAATTGACTATGGAATAAAACACGTAGAATCTTTATAATGAGACCCTTAAAAACCGTAATCGATATTCTGGAAAAATAATTAAAAACGCTAGCAGAAGTTAGAAGATCACATACATATATGACATAATGAAAACAACGACTTATACCAACTTTATATCAACTTATTATATAAATAACTGAAAATCTCAAAATATACATTAAATTAATGGATGAATAGCCGTATCAATACACCGAATTGTATACCTTATTTTATTAAGCAACAGTAGTAAAATTATCGTTCTTTTAATTATAAACATATATTTATCTAAATCCATGAGCAATAAAATAGAAGCATGTTGAGTAATTTTCAAATATTATCAAAACATAAATGTTTAACTAGCGGTAAAATTAATTCTGTTGTAAATTTTAAAGAAGCCGATAAAACGAACACTCTTTAATCAATTTCATTTCAAAATGATAACATGCGGTATATAAAGGAAAATATATAGACACACAGCTCGGTTTCATATCGTCGAGGGGTTAATAAACTGGACTTGCATTAAAAATCAAGCCAACTTCAAATGCACAAGCTCGCTTTTAATAATAATTAAATTTAAAACAGCACCGCGTCTCTTTATAAATTAATCTTATTATTTATATCGTGGTTAATTTGTATTTATGACTAGAATAACAATTAGAATACACATGGAAAATTTTAAAAGTACGGTTTTGTCAAGCTAGAATAAATACCTACGAGGTCCGGCTATTAAATAACGAGACTGCGCGCCAAGAGGGCGGCCTAGAGGGATGAGGAAAAAACGAGCCGTGCGTTAGGTAACTAGAAGTCATCTCCGAAAGAGCACTGAAGATGACCAGCGCCCAGGTCGCTCTGTCACTGTTTCGACTAAAATCAACCAAATTGTGCGGGCAGATCGTCGAATAAGCACCTGGATGATTGTCGAGGCTTTAATCGCCAAATAAAGAACGATTAGAAAAATTATACCCGAGGAATTAAAACGAAAAGTGGACGTTCAATACAATGTTGAAACAAATCGACAAACGCATTGGAAGGTGCCTAAATCGCCCAGAATCCAAAAACAAGGACTTCCAAATCAAAATTCAAGACAATGTTGATCGTTTTTTTCGACATTAACGGTATCGTGATGACTGAATGGGATTCAGAGGGTTAGAGTGTCAACCGGACTTAAATTTGTCAGTTTTGGCAACACTGCGAGGACGAGTTCGTAAGAAACGGCCCGAGTTGTGGAATTTGCACCAGGACACCGCACCTGCCTAAAAGGCGCTATCTATAAAGCACTATTGGGCCAATAAACGCACTCCAGTGTTCGAACACGCGCCGCACACCCCAGATTTGGCACCGTGCGACTTTTTGGTTTCCAAAGATTAAAAAAAGGGGAAAATAATTTTTTTTTAATAAAAAACGAATCGCCTTCAAACCGGAAAATGCACAAAAGGTAAGAAATAAAGTATTGTTTGAGAATTAGAATTTGATTCAATAAATTTATTTATCTACTCTACCTCATATTATGCATAGTCCATGCATTTCACTGTCATTATAGACAGCAGTGCGTGAAGGATTGAAAGTGTGCGTGAAGTAACAATGTATTTTAAATGGGATTTACTTTTTCGCACTGTTTTTGACACACCTTCATATAATCAAATATCCTTAGCATTCGCGTTGCCATGCTGTTGCTATGAGAGCATTAGTTTTGTTAGTATCTTGTAAATGAATTGAAAATAAATTGCTTTCTTGTAATTATTTTTTATTTGATTATCGTAGATAAAACATTGTATGAACTGTGCGTAAAGTGCTTTTTGCGCACTTACGCGATATATAGCACTCGCTTCGCTCGTGCTCTAAACAACGCGTGCGTGCGCAAAAAGCATACTTCACGAACTGTTTCATAAATAACTATTTTTACATTTTTTTTTAATTTTTTTTTTAACAGAGGGCCAGGCTTAGATGTAGACCATGGGATTGCATCGCAGCTAGTACAGCTTATTGTGCACCCTCATTCACAGGTCCTCATTCTCCGTCAAATCCCAGGTTCTTAATGAACCATGAGATCCTTTTGACTATGGTTACCCGTTCTTTCCTTTGATCTCCGGTCGGTAGGCCAAGGGATCTCACACGCAGACCTTGCAGGGCTGGGCACATGAATTTTATTTATTTTTACATTGGTTCCTATCCTATTTCTACGCTACGTCCATTAACTTTTGTCCTCAACACACTTTATGCAAAATGTCTATTTGCAAGACGTATCTTACAAACAAAAATAATGATATCATATCTGCAATAGGATGCAGTTTTCTCGTCCCCAGAATCATTAAAAAATGTTGAATTGGGATTACTTATAGAATCTAATTTCTTCTCTCTCGATTTTCAACGTAACAACCCGTGGAGCCACATACATTTCGAACAATCACTCATCTTTCGATTGCAACATACATGGGTGAAAAGAGCATAATGCAATTAAAAAGAGAAATCAACAAAATCGCATGTAAAATAAAAATCCGGAATGTGGAAACAAAGAAAATAAAAACTAAAAAAAATGTTGGCAGTATTCGATTGTAGAAACTATTTCCAATTTTTCACGATTTTTCATGATTTTTTCTGGTTTAAACAGTTTTTTTGTTAACTTTCAATTTTTTTAAGATTTCCCATGTTTTTATGAATTTTATTTTTGATTTTCACAAAATTTAATATTACAACAAATAGTGAAACCCATTTTGGTGTTGTTTTTTTAACATTAAGCTCGTCGCCATAACGTCCTACAAGAAGCATGGCTTCAAAACTAATATAAAACACAATAACTGTATATACCTGTCTGTAAGTAATAATAAGCAGGCAACTATCGTATGCGTGCGAGTTTTTCTATTGCAGTAGGTTAATATATAAAAAAATTAAGAAGTATGGACACTTGGATGTTCGTGACATCGTGACCGCCAAGCAACGAAAATAACGGAGGATAAAGTAATGAACGAACCACCAGAAAACAATAAATCAGGGATAGATTAAAGGGAAAAACAGAACTCTTCTCCGATACGTAAAACGTTATATGAATAAAATCCTTCAGTATTTCCCTTTTTTTTTTCTTGCATTTTTGTCTAGGTTGATTTGACGTGTACTTTTCAACTGTGTTATTTGTTCTTTTCAACGCAGCTAATCATTCAATAAATTCTTATGCCAATGTATAAATGTGTTTTATATTGTTTGAAACATCAAATAGTATGGGAATTCTAGAAATTTAAAAGTATAATTACCTCTCGTTCTCAGTTTCAATATAAAAAAATTAGATAATTACAGTCATTGGGATAGATGGATCGTTCAAAAGAATTTGGGTTTGGTCCATTAGTGACCTTACATAACTAGATTCTACTGATTGATTGTCTCGGAAATTCTATACGAGTAGAGAATTGAAATGATAAATCGCAGTAATAAATTAGGGGTACAATTTGCTGTGAAAATTAACTGTTTGAATAGTAGATTTTGCATTTTTTAATTATTGAGGTATTAAATTACACTCTAGCATAGTAAAATAAGTATATTTATTTATTTAAATAACCAGCAGGCAAAGGCCCAATTATAGGTGTACAGACAGAATAGTTTTTTAAATACAGTGGAACCTCGATTATCTGCCTTCCCATTAACAGGCACCCTTTGCTGAGGCATTAAGGCCAATTCTCACATAGCAGCGCCGCAGCAGCGCGGCGCGTAGCCGCAAATGCGGCTCCATAAAATATTCCTTATTTTAAATGGAACGGTTCTGACATAAGCAGAGCAGCGCGGCAGCAGCACAGCACGTCGATATATAACGCCTTCGAGAGCGTTGTATGCTGCTCTGTGCCGCGCCGCGCTGCCAAGTGGGTATTAGGAAGCAGCAAACACTGCTGAGGTTGATGTTATTTGGTTAATATTTGCCATAAACTACAGAAAGCTAAATAAATAAAAAATAATTTTTATGAATGATCCCTAAGAAAACAACTAGATGGATTGGGAACAAATAACACCTTTTATAGATTTCTGTAGAATAGAGAAAGATTCTATATTTGTTTAGTGTTAATATTATTAAGTACTTAGATGTCGTTAATTTATTAGAATATTCGTTCGGTATTTCACATAGTCAGCATTAATTAGATATTTCTTTTTTTATGCAAGGGTGCGGTTTTATTTTTTATTGTTGAATATTGAGTAGTTCATTTTTAGTTTTTATTGAAAAATAAACCTAGTACATATATACGTATAAAGGGGGTACATACAGGTACGTGATCTAACAACATCAAATCGAATGTTGATATTTTGATTTTGTCCTTTGTTTAGTTAGATATTGTTAGTAAAAACAGAAGATGGAAGGCAAAATCGAGAGATTGATTTTATTAGTTAGTGAGAGGCCAGAAATCTACGATCTAGGTAATAACCATTACAGTAATTTAATAAGAAAAGAAAACATCTGGAATGAAATAAATAGTCTGAACAGTACTGGGACAAATGTTTCGCAACCGCTACGGTCGTGATTCTGCTGCTGCTGCACTGCTTATGTGGGAATGCCGAATGCCTTCATGGTTTTTGCATCGCGGCGGAGCTGTGAAGCGCTGCTGCCGCGCTGCTGCTATGTGAGAATCGGCCTTTAAAATACGAAACTGATAGTGCGCTATGGCCGCTATGTCATTTTAGTAGTAGATCATTTCGCGGTGCGTTTGATTTTCTTTCGGCAAGTGTTACTTCAATAGAATGCGACACTGCTGACATCGAAGTGTATTTGATTTCTTTCAGCGCACGTTATTATATTGAATCATCAAATATTCAAAAGTTTATTTGTTTATTGAATGGTACGAACAACAAGAGGAATAAGAGGATGCGAATAATACAGATGCAATGCTCCTCAGGCGAATGCGAAAATCAGTGAAGCAAACAAAAATTACAAATTTTCTTGTTAAATTTTAGTTTTAAATAAATATTTTAATGCTTTTTTTCAAAAAAATAATTACTGCATACAATTCTTAGCTTTTTTCATGAAAATCTCGATTATCCGGCGTTTTCGATTATCCGACAGGCTGTTGGTCCCGTGCCTGCCGGTTAATCGAGGTTCCACTGTATAATTAATGTACCATGACACAAAAAAAAAGAATACAGTGATTACAAATAGTTTCCTAATTAATTGATTAATTAATTAGAATAAGACAAAAAAAACTGCAGTGGCTGCTTGATTCTAGGTTCTGCACATAGTTGATAGTGGAGAGTAAAAATGATGTTGAGTGTTTGGATTTGGTATTCACGGTACATTAAAATCTAATAAAAAAAAGAAGAGCTGACGAATCAATTTGACCGTTTAGTACCTTGTAAATAAATAGCAAATCATTTATCTCTCTGCGTTTGTTGTACTGAGTTCCTTTTCCCAATTCCAACCTTTATGCATAATGTGGAATTTCGAGATGCCTCAGAATGATTCAGGTCCGATTTTATGAGTAAGTAATAGCTCCATCTTTTGCGAGACTATCAGCAATCTCGTTACCAAAAATCCTTTTATGTCCTGGTACCCACAGCTAAGTTACGTTGTTGTTAACTACTTGATTGCAGTTTCCTGCTAATCAATTGTCATTTCAGTAAAACGTTTATCAAATAGATGTCAAAGATAATAATAGTATACCTAATACTATTATGACTCAATACGTCGAAACCGGTCTACAAGTGATATCCTATCGAATTGCAAACTAAAATGGTTAGTTCTATCTTGCAGATATACTAACCCCGTTTAACTTTGAACTGTAATTCAATGTCCGTCGTGGCATATAGCCAGGGAAGTAGTTGTTGGTTCTTAGTAAACGGTCTATATGTTCTTTGATTTTCAAAGACTCTGTAAAACGTCATAATAGTATTAGGTATACTATTATTATCTTTGACATCTATTTGATAAACGTTTTACTGAAATGACAATTGATTAGCAGGAAACTGCAATCAAGTAGTTAACCCTACAAAGCCGAGAGGTTTTTTGTCAAATAGAATTTCAGTTTGCAATAAGTTATGGAGATGTCGCTATTATCGCACTTTTAACATTTTCTTTACTAAAGATAATGTATTTGTGTGATTTCAGACATATCTCCAATCTAGTTGCTCTTAGAGCTTCTGGATGGATATCTACCTTGTACTGATGAGACGCAATACGTCGAAACCGGTCTACAAGTGATATCCTATCGAATTGCAAACTAAAATGGTTAGTTCTATCTTGCAGATATACTAACCCCAGACTAACCCCGTTTAACTTTGAACTGTAATTCAATGTCCGTCGTGGCATATAGCCAGGGAAGTAGTTGTTGGTTCTTAGTAAACGGTCTATAAATGTTCTTTGATTTTCAAAGACTCTGTAAAACGTCATAATAGTATTAGGTATACTATTATTATCTTTGACATCTATTACGTTGTTGTGTTTAGTCAGTTGCTTAAGAGACTGTTTGCAGTTCCAATTTGTTTTGGACTCAAATGTGATTGTAAATCTCGAAGGCAATTAATATTCTAGCTGAATTGAGGCGTTTTTTAATGCACTCTGGAGCATAGTACCAAAAGGTCCGCTTAGAAGATTGTAGGAGTGTTTCTCCAGGGCTATTGAGAGCCTTACATTAGGACCTTTAACCCCTATACCTACTCCTTCCTGGTGTTTTAGACTCATCATTATAATAAGTGAGGGTTCCTTTTGAGCAATTTCGTATTGTGTTGAGTCACACTCATTAATACTAACATTTGGTATGAGTCCGAAACCTCATTTTACTAACTGCATACCCCACGTTTTGAACAGGTTGGCATTAATGCGAAAAGTTTATGCTTTTACGTAGTTTTCTTTTTAATAAATTTAAGGTTATTTGTACCAACACTAATTCGCACTTTTTCGTTTTCGTTTTTTAATTGATACAAAACACTTTATCCTCAAGTGAAGGTTTAATTTATATTAAGAATACTTAAGAAATCATAATAATAGAACATCACAAAATATTAAAATTTTAATTTTGTTAAAAACTTATCAACTGTTTGCTTTATACTTTGAACATCTGATGCCATAGGAAAATATATGTCGATATAAATCACCATATACGTAATATATGTTTGTTGAAGTAATTTATTTGTTCCGGAACTTAATTAAAAATATTACCAGTAACTAACTCTTAGTAATTATAAAACTATTAACCGTGATTATTGACAACACTTACACACTGATAACAACGCAATGTATATTCATTGCATGATTGTACCACAATCTCATTTGGCTTCTTGCTGCCAAGTAATATTTCCTACACTTGCCTCGAAACATTATCTGTTTTCTACTATCTACGTGTTATCTCCCGGTTCGAATAGTTTGTTATTCAATGGCAGCAAATGTTAAAACTTAGATAATTAGAGATCTTTCGATAAATCCTGGCTAACAGTGTAATCTGCGATAGCCGCAACTACTTCGGAATATAAATTATTAATACAGGATGATAAATTGGTTAGTGTAATTATCTTTTTATAATTTCAAATTTTTAATACAACTAAGCATGGTTACTACAACGTAACATGAAAATGAACATGGATAAACACAGAGAAACAACTATCCGAAGAATAATCAAATTATACACTTGTTCCAACAGAACATTGTTTTTCAATTCGACATAACATCGTTTTTTATCGCCTTGTCGGAATTGTTGAGTGGATGATTTAAAAACATAGTACAGGAAAAAATTTAAAATATACACGAAATTGTACCAAAAAGTAGATACATAAAATAATATTGTTCTGAATTATCATATATTAACATGCCCTTTTTAGGGTTCCGTAGCCGAATGGCAATAAACGGAACCCTAACAGCCCGTTCAGACGGAACGGTCCGGGTAGTTTATCGGAACGATAAAAATGTCGGATTGCTTAGTGGCGCATAGTTTTAAATGTGCATCTTCACACTATTCGACCGTGTATCGGGTTAAGACATTTTACCAGATCCGGCTAAATTTAAATATGATTTTGTCACTGCAAACCGGATGCCGTGACACGATAAAAAATCTTTTTTCAGGTATTTGAAGGTTCTAAATGGTATTTAGGAGGTAGTAGATGAAAAATTCGTATACAAACTGCTAATTTTGCCCTGTTGTTTTTTAAACAATTGCAAAAATAGAAAAACAACTTATTTGTTAATAGAAATTCGTTCCGGTTCGACGTGTGTCGTGTGAATGAGTGTCACGATTACCGTTTCTAATTTAAAATCGGGCCGTCTGAACGGGCTGTTATAGATTCGTCATGTCTGTCTGTCTGCCCGTCCGTGTGTCACAGCCACTTTTTTTTTAAATTTTAAGAACCACACTGTTGAAACTTGGTAAGTATTGTAACGTTTGCAACGTTATCTGTGGCCTGGCCTATTGACTATTAAATTTTTATAGTTTCCTTGTTAATTGTGCGGCGTCGTATCAGTTTTGGTAGGAGAATCATAATTTGCTCGTATGTTTCGACGTTAAATAATTTTATTTTATTTTGAGAATTCATTAAGTTTAGTTGATTCTTCACTTTCTACTACCCTCGTTTCGGTGAGTAAGAATTTAATTATTTTAATTTTAGTTTGTAAAAATCCAAATTTGGTGAATATTTTATTTGATATTTAAGTTTATTCCTTTACTAACATTTAATTATTTCGTTCACAATCGCTTGTCAAGAATCAGTTTTTTATTGAGTTAAGATATAAACATAGTAAGTGATTAATTTTTTCTCGAACTTTGGAGAAAACCTTTAGCGATTGTGTACGAAATTAAGGAATTTATGGTCGGAGATTGATTGCCTTTTTTTTTAATTTCATTAGGGCTGATGCCACTTTGAAGAGGGTCCTAGGGAGATTGTGAATTCTCGACCCAACCATTTTTTTGAAATCATCATTACAACCATACCGTAATCGAAACCACTATTCCTGAAGTCACCACCAATTCTTCTAAACAAGCAATAACTGTTTGTTCCGAGGACCACAAAATTGAAATCCAGTTACTACTTTTGTTAACGAAGGCTCCGACAGAAGACATCAAAAACAATCAAAGATAAGATTAAATTAATTACAATTAATTTCAATTTTTTTGCTTATCATCAAATCAATATTTAAAGTTTGAATAAACAATTTTAAACTGATTTATTCTCTATTATTTGTATGTCTGTATTTGGCGCCCTATTTTATTTGTTTGGAGGGAGTTAGAAAAAAGCCAGAAGGAAGCCACGAACCCTGGGAGCTAGCCAAGGGTATTTTCACGTTACAGTATGTAATCTGTAAAACGCCTTAAAAGTTTACACAAAAAAATGGTGTTCTCCATAATTAAAACTGATATTCAAAAATTTTTTTTTATCAAACCCATAAGTGTGGGGTATCTATGGATTGGTCTTCAAATATAATATTCAGGTTTCTTATATCATTTTTTTCCAAACTGAATAGTTTGCGCGAGAGATTCTTCCAAAGTGGTAAAATGTGTTACACCCCTGTAACTTCTGGAATTAGAGAATTATAAAACCAAAAAAATATATGATGTACATTACTATGTAAGCTTCCACCGAAAATTGGTTTGAACGAGATCTATACCCTAGCCGGCGAAAAGATTGAATGATCACGTGAACGGCACGCACTGTTTGAATATTATTCTCCCCAACCAACGTCACAAGTCCGATTTACATCACTCAACAAAAAAGTACCCACCCTCGATGTCTACAGTTTATTATATCTCTGGTATGAGTACAGTGTAAACCGTTCTTCATTATTTCAGTTTAGAAGGCGTAGCATAGTACTATTACATCGTCCAGTCACTGATCACGCGTCCTTCAATTCCATCTTTTCAGCGGCTCCGGTATAGTAAGTAGTTTTTTTAAACATCGATCAAAGTTACAAATACTACAAGAACTTTTACATTACATTACTTGCTGCTGCCGAACCCTTGATGCGCGAGTCCAACTCGCACTTTTATTCTTTCTTATACAAACTGTAAAAGTAGTTAGTGTTTCTATTACCTATTATTTTAAAAATTGGTACACCCTTCTGGCTTCTGTAAAGGTTCATTTACACCAACAGAGCATTGTTTGCGAACGTAAAAAATCATTCATGAACATGCAGGTGGAGCACCCGTTTACACTGCCTGATCACGTCCTATGAACAGTTATTCTCGAACATTCGACCAAGTTCTCAAGAAAAATTTCGAGCATGGCACACGGGTTATTAAAACTTTCAATTTGTGTTGCCTCAATACTGATACTAAATAAAAACAACCTAAGCACACCGAAAAGAACGGCCTCTCAAGTTCTTGTTTTAATGGCGTCTACACTGGACATTGAATTCTTTTGATGATTCGTCAGTTTACCGACAAGTTACAGAGCGCTGTGGAGCATTCTAGAGTAGAGCTCGTGTACTATGTTCGGCGAGGGTGAGTGTTCACTTCAACCAAGAAATTTGTTTCCGATCGTTTGCCAACAATGCTTGTTGGTGTACAAGTGTCTTTAGTTTAGCGGCCGGTTGCCTAATTATAAGATAGATTCATTGTAGTAACAGGTTAACAAGCACAGGTTAATTTTTTTTAACGAGAAATAGATAACCGCTGGTAATAAAATATAGTTCATAGAAGCAATTACTTTGATTTAAATCTAAATGAAATTTGAACCAGCAAGATGTACTTTAATTGTTTCTAAGTAGCTTATAAATCAGGTATACATAATAACACTATGATTCAAACTAATTTGTAATACAATAAAAAAAAATGAAAAATACAACTGCAAACATCAAATGTGTATAAAAAATTTGGAAATAAACTTATATCCCAAAATGCTTTTCAGATAAGCTATTTGAATCGATGAAGTCTAGAGCCCCTTGCAAAAAAATAAGAAAACATCATGTAAAAAATCCAATAAGTTCTTTCCATAGCCAATGTGTGCGCCGCCGCCGGTTGGAATGGTTGGATACAGTTCAAATTTGTATTCTCGAAATTTGTTTACTTTTCCGCTTCCAATGTCTCGCATTTTTTCGTGATCTTAAGGGGAGCATATCTGCTATTGAAATACTGTGTCTGGGTCAGGAGCGGCTTAAAAATCTCCGAAGGCGACATCGAGTTGGATGCAAATATTAGAATGTCAAGATACCTAATCTTTAAAATATGGCTGGGTATTAAGATATCTCGTCTTTGATTTGAAGTATATTTGAAATCATGAAAGTTCTTGGACAGAATAAAACTTTCGGTGTTATATGTGTTACTTTCAGATTTTCGACTATTCTCATTGAAATTAGTTAGTACTTCCAGAACAGATTAATCATTACAGCTCAGCTAATGATAGTAAAATAGGAATGGCCGGATAAGTTTATGAAACCTAGGCTGCGCGTCCCGATTCAAACCCGTTCTACCAGTGCGAGAGCGAAAAAATATAGCAGTATTTGCTTCTCTTTCTAATGAGCCGAGCATACACGATAACGTGACCTCCTTGGTATATTTCAATTAGAGGCACACGTTAAATATAAAAATATTAGAAAGAGAAGCAAACACTTCTTCTGGCTTTAATTAGCACGCCCAGTCTAAGTATTCAAGTCTATAAATGGTACACCATTAGTCAAATCATCAGGAGTCTGTTTATACTTTTAATTTGTTACCTTTGTGGTGCTTATTTGTCTTTTCGAATGTACCTGCAACCAAAATTTATAAAAAGATTTAATAGAAGTAATAGTTCATCTTAACAACATATTGCATGTTGTAGATAGTAACGGTAAAAACATTATTTGTAATTATATTACAATGATATTATCGTCTTTTTCAATCTTAATTTATTGTCTATGTACAACTGAACTATTTATGAAATCAACACAACTAACAACTGAAAACGACAAGAAAATCATTTCATTACCATACCCAGTTATTTCAAGGTATGGAGAATACTGTTAGGAGTACTTTTAATTTGCTACCGGTAAATGTAGTTGTAAACCAGAAATGAAGAAAAATAAAATTCATTCCGGGAAGGATATTAAAAGAAACTCAGGAAAATGTTGAGACTGCGAAATCTTAATTATTTACGAAAACACTTCGTGAAATTAGGGTGTGATGAGAGACAGTTTATACAACTTTTTATTGTTCTAAATTTAATAGTTCATCTGATACAATTTATGAAGAGGTAGTATGTATGTTAATTTTTTATACACAACTAATTTCACCTGCTGTAGAAGACAAAGAATTTTTGATTCGCATAACCACCTACATACTTATGGAAGTTATCTAAAGAAACACATGCCGTGAAATTTCTATGGTTTATTATTCGCCACCCACTTCAGATTATTATTATTATTTCATTTTAATAGACTTGATTGGTAACTGCTTAGCCTCTTATTCTAAGTGCGCCATCTAATTTAACGGGCGGTAAATAAAGACCTAACGGAGTATTGCCTTTTATGGAACGTGGATGGTTAATGGTAATACGCACTTGAAGATTATAGATAAATGGTTTTGTTAGAATAAATAATAGGAATATATCAAATTGAACGTTTGTATACAGAGTTATTAAAGAGAAAATATTTACACAAAGAAAATAAACATGTTCCGGATTAAAACTTAATGCATCGGACAAACAACTATTTTATATTATAACAAATAAGTTTGAACTTATTTTTAATACAATTAGAATGTCTTATACAAAAAAATAGAAAGCAGTAGCAAAAAACACTGTCGCATTAAATAAAAACGGTAGATTTTAAAGAAACGTTGTATTCTGAATTGAGCAACGTGCAGATCCTCTTCTAGGTATGTCTTCTCAGTTCTTCCATAAATGTCGGAGAATGCTATTTATTGAAAGATTCCCTCAGGAATATTCTACCATTTATTATGAACGAATTGTTTCAAGTTCCTTAACATATGTAGAGCAAGCATGTAAAATTTAAATCATATCTAGATTTTAACGAGTTCCTAGTTAGAGTAATCTCAAACGACTCTCTAGTAACTATGTGGTATCGATAGCTGACCCTAGCTTGGAAAAGCTAACATTTCTTAACATTCTACCTAAGACAGATAGTCTTGAAACCCTCTTTGAGATTTAATACATGCTCATTGAGTGTCAAGTTCATGATGATTAACTCATTTTAACCTTCTGATGATGTCCTCTATTATTCGTTCACATTTTGATATTATGCTGCTAAATCCAAACGGAAGAACTGTAAACTACCTATTCTTCACCAGAATTTTCGGCTTAACAGTGTTTCATTAACCGTCCTGCTTTTTTGAAACATGTTTCTCCAGTGTAAACTCTATGTTTAACTGTGTCGGTCCTTCCAGGTTTACAATTCTTTGAACCAAAGATTGAGTTAATGGTTGTTGGTCATGTAGTCGACTTGGTCTAGGGTTTATACTTCTTTGACAATAAATTAAAATATTAAGAATTGTGGTTTTCTTGGTAAATGTTGATGATCAGTTATGATCTATGAACACAAAAACTGTCAACCCTAAACAATAGTTTGAATGTCACGTAACAAAATAGATATAAGACGAAATAAATAGATACTGACATCGAGTTGCATAATTAACTGTACTGTCATGTTGTTAATTGAGGTGGATATGTTATTTGCAAACTCTGTTAATCAAGCTGGGATTAGCCATATAATTAGTTCCTTGTATTTTGAAAATTAAACAGCTGACTGTTTGAATAAATCAGAGAGCTTACTCAGTCAAAAGTAAAGCTAAATACTGAAACACTTATTTATTCAACAAAATTGTTACAGATACACAAGAACTCTGCTGGATAAAGTCTAAACAGATTTACAATAACAATGAACTATTTGAACTCCCCTTAACAGCTCATACAGAACAAACGAATATTCTAGACTTTGCGAGAACGTGATCTAACCTATTAACTACATCTAGAAAATTCTGGAATACATAAGCTAAAAACTGTCTTTCCAATAAAGGTCCTTTCCTTTTTCGGTTATCCCGTTACACTGTCCCCTCCTTAGATTAATTCCTCCTGGAATCTTATTTCCTAAATCGGGATCCCACACACACTTGAGCCAGCCAAACCATTTTCTTGGAGCTGTTGCACATCCCCACTGTGGTTTCCCTGGTAAAAACCAAACATCAAGTTAGTCTCATTTCTCTACCAAACAGGACCTTCGCAATAAAGGTACCTTCCTTTTTCGGTTATCCCGTTACACTGTCCCCTCCTTAGATTCATTCCTCCTGGAATGTTATTTCCTAAATAGGGATCCCACACACACCTTGAGCTAGCCAAACCATGTTCTTGGAGCTGTCGCACATCCCCACTGTGGTTTCCCTGGTAAAAACCAAACATCAAGTTAGTCTCATTTCTTTACCGAACAGGACCTTCGCAGGCGTTTGGCCTATTGATTCATCAATGGCCTATCGAATGGCTATTAAGAATAGTGGAATATATCGATCCCAATCCCTCTGACACTCAGTTGGTTATAGTCCGATTCATCCGATCCACCATTCGATCAGACTGAGGATGCATCGCTGTGGTTCTTGTTTTGTAGATGCCTAATCTTTGGCAAACTTCTTGAAACAGCTTGCTCTCAAAATTTCTCCCATGATCTGAATGTAATTCTAGTGGTACTCCAAAACGGCTTATAAACTCTTCAACTAATATACTTGCTAAAGTGGTGGCTTCCTGATTGAGAGCTGCTTAGGCTTCAAGCCATTTGGTGAAGTAGTCCATTACAACAAAGATGTACTTATTTCCTACATCGCTATGTGGAAGTGGCCCCAATACATCTACTACGATTCTTTCGAAAGCACTTCCGACCAGGAATTGTTGCATTACTATACCTGGATTTGCAGTCCGTTGGCATTGACGTCATGTGACGTATATGCAAGTAGACCAATACGCGGTAGGAATGAAGCGTAGTTGCCAGGTTTAACTTAGAAAGACTTACAGCGTATTGGTCTACTTGCATATACGTCAAATGACGTCAATGCCAACGGACTGCAAATCCTGGTATAGCAGCACATGTTAGAGAAATTTACCCAGTAAAATCTCTCTCGGACCTTTTGCAGCGTTTTCGTGATACCCAGATATGTCTTCTAGAACTATCATTATGTATCTGTTTTAAAATTTTTAGTACGGCATTTCTTGGGACTACTACTTGTTTTCGTGTTTCTGTGCCCTCGGAATTTTCTTCAAGTTTTTTAAGGAGCCCACTGTCCAAAATTAAAGATTTCCATTGGGCCCAATATGCTTTTAAAACAGGAGATGATGAGGATATCTCTCTCCACAAAGGACGACGGTCCATTCCCGAATCTTTTTCAGAACGGGATCATTTTCTTGTTGCTCCTCCATATTAGAGCTCGTCATTCGTTGCTTTGTGAACCGGGTCTTCGAACTTCACAGAGTCAGGGTCCAAATTATTACTTAGGTAGTATTCACGGAGCCTATTCAACAATACGGATTTGCACCCAATAGTTTCCAAGTCTAATTCTTTGAGCTCTTTTCTGAACTCAGTCACCAATAGTTCATTAATCTTCTTTCCAGGCTTTCTTGTATCTTCACCCCACACCTGACACTAATTTAAAACACTTATGGGGAGTTTCAACACAATTTATTCACCAAAATTGTTACAATATTCGATTATTACGTTACAATACTATTCGACAGAAAATAAATCACTACAAAGTGCAGAAACATCGACTTCAAAATTATATGATCAGTTGTTAATAGAATTTACCAAAAGACTATTAGTATTGTGTATGTACCTATTAGTACAACTGGGTCAAATTTTACTACTGATTACTAAGACCAAAAGGAAGGAATGTTAACTACAAGAAACCTACATATATCACTGGTTAGTGATTTTCTCTTTCTATTCTTCACCAGAACAACCTAGAGGTCTGGTTCGTAGTTCGTCAATTAACACGTCATCAAGAAAACATTCTGCATCTTATTTTAAAAAATAAGTCATCATAGTTTTCTGAAACATGCTTCTCCAATGTCAAACAGTATGTTTAATTGTGTCGGTCCTTCGAGGTTTATAATTGTTTGAACCAAAGATAGCCATCAATGGCTGTCAGTCAATCAATTTGGTCTAGGCTTTATTCTTCTTTGACAAAAAATTTAAATTTTAAGAAATTGATGTTATCCTTTTCAATGAATAGTTGTGATTTATGAACAAACAAGTAGTACATCCATAGGAAGAAGTTTAACTACCGTTTTATAAAATAGATATAATACAGATAAATATACTGACATCGAGTAGTTAAACAGGTTAATTAACTATGCACTGTAATGTTGTCAGTTGGGATATGCTATTTGCAAACGCTGTTAGTGGTGTTTGATTAAACTCACTCTTAACCGTATAATTAGGAACAGTTGACAGTTTAAAAATAATAGAAATAAAAGCTTATCCAACATTCAATCTAAATACTATTCAACAGAAAAGAATCGCTTTACATCAAAATTCAAAATTGTATCATGAGTTGTTCATAGAATTTGACTAAACTTATCATTCACCAAAACACCATAAATCTTGTTTATGTATTACTATCATATATTTAATTAATGTAGATAGGTATATCGAATAGGTACAAGATTCGATTATATTCTAAACGTCATAGAAGTTTGATATCTTCTATACAACAACAAATAACTTCCAGTTAACTAAATCATTTATTCGATATGGACATGAAAGTAAAGAAGAAATGTGAAAATAGATAGAAGCCAATTTAAAAAATACAATAACGTTTACAAAGGCGACCGTTTCAAATATTCGCAAATTGTTTTTAAAATATCGTGAATTCATTTTATTGGATATATTTTGATGGATATATACACCTTCGTGTAACAAAAATAACCAACCATTTCGAAAGATTGATAACTCAAAAAAAACTCCATTGTTATTATTATTGACTGGTTAGAAGTATTCGCCATATGTCTGTGTGGAATGGCATGCACAGTAACTATAGAAAAACGAGTTTTGTAATTTTGAATCGTGCTATAGCATTATATTCCGTAATTCTTTCGTAAACAAGTAGATGATCGAACTGTTACTGTATTGGCGTACGTGAATATAAGCTAAATCTATAAAAATTTTTAAAAATATTTGATGAGATTATAATATTTTTGATCAATTGTCGAAATATAAAAACAATTATAAATTATGATATATACGTCTAATCGTAAAGTAGTAGTAATGGAAATATATGCGTGGTAGAAACTATAAATATATTATTAAATTAATTACATAGTACTAAGTACCACTTAAGTTTTATATTATAGAAACTAATTAAAAATTCAGTTTCTTAAAGTAAGAATATCAGCATATGCGGGAAACTCGAAAAAAGTCAATTTACACATTGAAGCATATAAGAAGGACCCTGGTCAAAAATTCTACTTTCCTTCCAACGTATTTTCGCCAAAATGCATGTAGATACGAAAAAAAGTAAATTCCGGGATACGATTTTTGCTTCGCATTAGATACTTATTTTCGACCGGATAGAAAAACAAATAAGTAGTTAACTTTACTCGGGACAAAAGTGGTGCATCCCTGTCGGCAATATATCCACCGAGAAGGATTATCGTCAGTTGTAAAATAATGTACTATTTCTTCCTACCCAGGTTAAAAAATTCCTATTCCCTCCCTACATTCTTCCACCGAAAGTCATTGTTTCTGCCGCATGTATGTACAGACAGGGTAAATATTGGGATTAGCTCTGATTGCCGCGCATTGGCTACGAAGTTTCTACTGGAATAACCTACTTTTCTTTAAAAGTGTATTACTAGGAACAAAAGTGGATTATCTCTGCCGGCGTATTGCACCACTCGCCTTCGTCTCGGGAGTAATGATTCGCCGGGAGGAATGATCGATTTTCTTCCCTTGTAATGTGCTAAATATAAGTTATAAAGGTCCTTGGGTGTATTATTTTGACAGATTGTCAAGGGTTGACTTTTGATTGTAAAAATACACAAAATATACTTTCTAAATTTTGATAACCAAATCAGTATTATTAAAGTATTATATATGGTTGAAATCAGAAAAAAATATCTTTAAGTTTCTGTTACTTAATTTTATTTATAAAAAAATAATCTCATATATATTTTTTAAATTTAAACAATCGATTGTAAAATCATGAGTGAATTAAACCAAATGCTGTGAGGGTCGAGAAAAGGATCAGATTTATGGACCGTCCGCTGTTCCCAGGTAAGTGACTTCAAAGACTGGTTAAAAAATTCCTATTCCCTCCCTAAATTCTTCCGCCGAAAGTCGGGATTAGCTTTGCCGTGCATTGGCTACGAAGGTGCGATCGGAATTTTCTCCTATTCTTAAAAAGTGTATAACCCGAAACAAAAGTTTATTATCCCTACGGGTGGATTGCACTACGCGGCTTCACCTCTTATGTAATGCTTTCGCCGGGAGGAATGATCAATTTTCGTCCCTTGTAATGTACTAAATATAAGTTTTAAAGCCCTGCGGTGTCTTTTGATTGCAAAAATACACAAAAATATACTTTCTAAGCTTATGACAACCAAATCAGTTATCACCCTCAAAGATTCCTAATTAAAATGTTATAACTTTTACATATTCATCGATTTTTTTTCGCACAGCGTATGTCATTAATAATATTATATTATATAAGAAAAAATTGTATCTATAGAATTATTTTTAATAAAAAAATCTTTTTGCTTGTGATTTTAGAAAGATATTGTGCTAAGGCCACAATCAACTAAGAAAGTTTCATATTGGTATTCCGGTTCTTTCTATTAGATTCGTCTTGCTGATACCATCAACTGGTTATTTTATTTTTCTAAGGAATGGACAAGGTCGTCGTCCATTCTTTTCATCCTGCGTGAACAGCATCTGTAATCTGTAAGAGATTTTTTTTTACAGAACGGAAATTAGATATAACTGCTCAGCGTGATATCGTGATACGCGCGAACTTTGTATTAGAATTAAGAAACCACAATGCGATTCTATGATAATAAAAACATCATGACAAAGCGCAAGGTCGGAACAATTCTTTGAAAAGGAATTTAACGGGTTATAATTAAGTAATTCATAAAGTCGTATTAATTTTAATTAAGAACCATAACTTTTAGAATACCGTTTAAATTTTTGAATGATTTCCACGTTTTTAGACTAGTTAGAAGTCGTTAAATCAGGTAAAATATTTGAATTGTTAATAAAATAGTATAGTATATGTTGTATTTGAAAATTTCCAAGTGGATAAAATATAAATAAATTTGTTGGTTTTACGATTATCTTCTAGATATAAATTCTATTAAAAAAAGGAGATGTGGCACTGAAGGAATGACCGTTTATATTATTATTTTACCGAACACACTTATGAATAACATGACATAATAAAATGATATTTGTGTTAAAATTTATTTATTAATTAAAATTATGTATTGGGTACATACCAAAGTATATAATTCGTAGCGAAATTGTTAAAAAAAACGAATGTAACAGTCAGTGGGACTGTCGGTGTAGAAGTTATACTTCTATGCACCAGCCCGGGTTTAGAAATTTATATCGGAATGATTTAGCAAAATCATTATATGCTGGACCTACTATACTATAAATCCGAACTTTTGTAGTGTCCATTTTATAGGTTAAAATGCAAAATACAGTAAAAAAAAATCACATCGTATAATAAAACTTTTTAGCTTTACAATAGTAAGTTACAAAATACCGCTTATCGATCAAAATCTAAAAATATTTATTGCGAAAATCTATATCGTGTGTACATAAAATCATAGAGTATAAGGTTAATCAGTGCTGCCAACGTGTGTAGTGTAAATTGGCAACAAGGTGAGGAAGCCTCTTTAATAGAAGCAGATCGAAGAAAGACTGTAATATAAAAACCAACATTAAATAGCGAAACTTCAAGAAAAAGTCACCTAGGTAGCGTATTTGTTGATCCCTTGTACCAGGTATTCATGCCAAGTTATAAAAAAATAAACTCGAAAATTCCCGAAGAAGTAACCTATACGCATATATAATGAAAGAATATTTATAATAATTTTGTAGAAATAATGAAAGAATATTTATAAAATACCTACATTATGATTACCCCAAAACCTTAACTGAAATATATTTCTTAAAAGCTCTGTTTATGTAGCCAACAACCTCAAAAGCATAGTGCAGGATATAATAGAAGCTATACTGCAACCAGGTGACGGTCCTATAAACTGGAATAAAATACTCATTTCTCGATATTATTGTTAATATAAAATACTAAACTTAATATGTATACTAACGTGACAGAAAAATAAAATAATCTATCAAAACCAATGTGATACGTCACTATGATACTAAAACATTAGCTTAGACAGTTTTTTGTATATCTATCTCTTCTATATCTAAATCTTTTTCAATGTACTGAATGTTTAACTGGTATTCAAAGGACTTATAGTTATGAAGAATAACTTGTGGTAAATATTTCATCTTCATTTTTAACCGACCAATATACCTATATGTGTTTCTGTCTTACTCACGGCATTACATATGTAATGTAATGATTTTGCCGATTTAAATCCCACAAATTTTTATTGCCGGACGCGAGAATAGAAGAATAACTTCAAAAAACTTTTTGACTTCCTTACACTATTTTACTACAAATGTCGAAAAAATGTGGATGTAGACAATTAAGTTTTTTTATCATTCATTCACGTCAAATTCAATTACATTTTAGTTAGGACAATAGTTCCTTTCGACTCGTTCTGTGCATTCTTACAGTTTTTTTGAGTTTATACGTCATAGCGCTCCAAACTCCAAAAAATAGAGAAATATTTAAGTTTTCAGACTTTAAACAAAAACTCAACCGTAAATGGGGAAGAAAAACCAAGAATGTGTAAAAAAATATTCACAGTAATTTGTTTACATAGTTGCCCATGGAAACGCCCTGATCGTAACTACTATCAACTTCCTTGAATCACTTAAAAAAAAATAGAACCCAAAAATGAGCTACTTGACGTTATTAGAATTATTTTCTAATGTAATCAAAAGCTGGTTGTCTACGTAGCAGTTGTTTTTTTTTTAAAGGAAAGCCAATAAATGTAGTAAAGGATTTATTACACGTTGTACTTTCTGGATACCAGCACTACAACATCAATCTTTTAATCAAAAAAGCAATACCTTCTCAATTTCCTTAACATTTTAATTAGTTAAAAAGCAGCTTCAAGTGATTTGTACCTATTAATTGTATAAACGTATTACCCTTCTGCTTCGTCTAGAATTCTAGAATTTACATTGTCGGTCCGTTCTTGATTAGCAGAAAAGCTTTTCAATTGCACTGAAAACTTTTATAAATGTCCGTTGGTGCATCGTGCTAAACTGCAAAAAATGAAACTTTTGGACCTTACAAAGTAGTGATAGGTTTATAAAAATTGGCTTTTAAAGAAATATATATTAATAATAGTAGTTTAGTTGGATGCCGGCACTTAATCTTAGAAAAAAAAACAGTAAAATTGCTTGACAGACAAATTTTGTTTTTGTTTTGTGTTGTCGGGGCATTTCAATATAAACCATTTGGAAAATGTTAAGTACATTACAGAATGAAATTATTTTCGTACGAATCCATTTAAAAGACTATTATAATATCAATCATCTGTATAATAGCATTAGATTTAATTAAAACTTTCCATATGAAAAGAGATACGAACCGCGGCACTTGTTTGAAACCAGATACTTAGTGTGTGTTGATGTTCTGCTTGAACTAATTAGATTGTTTATGAATCTGAACTGTTTTATATTTTATAATTGGGAACCGACTAATCATCCTGTGTTAACCAAAATAAAATACTTAGATGTCTACCATAAAAAGTCAAAAGGTTACCTAAATTAAAAAAAAAAGTAGATGTATATACAAATGGTGGTCTCTCATAAGTCCGAAAAACAAGATGTCAAAAGTCCAAAATTCAAAATGTTTTAAATTTGATATAGAATATACAAAAACAAATTTCGATGCTAAGCAACGTCTAAATTTTTACAAGAAATAATAAAAATCAGACTAGAATGAGAATATCGCAAGGTATAACCGGCAACTTTATTGTAGAGGTCCGATAACTAGAAAAAGCTGGGCTAAGAAACGAAATATAACAATTGCCGAAAGTGAAAATAAATTTTACCAATAAAGATTATAATGCTGGAGATACAACCATTGTCAGAAATGAAAAGAATTCTCCAATTCACTACAATGATGAGCCCGGAACCATTCGGCGGAGTTGCTGACACATTCAGAAAGGCAGCCATTGAGAAATGGAGGCTAGAGAAGGCCCATGAGTGATGGGAAAAATCACCGGGCAAGCGAAAAGCCAAAGTCTTCATAAAGGGACACTTAGGATGTCAGAATAATTGTCAGTCTCTTGACAGGACATTGTAGGCTCAAGAAACACATGAGTCAGTTGAAATTAGCACATGAAGACATCTGTAGATACTGCCAAGAGGAGGAGGAAATCGCATTTCATGTCCTATGCCAATGCGAAGGCCTTGCAAGGACGCGGTATCTAGTACTGGGAGAGGAGAAACCGGCTGCTTCAAGTTATTCGGAGTGGCCACTGTCAAGGTAATAAAGTCTCATTAAGAGGGCAGGGCTGGACTAGGTTCTCTAATCCTATTCTTGAGATAATGGGTGGTCATAATAGATCTGCAAAGGTCGCAGTGATACAGGCTGACAGCCAACCCAATAAACATCTAATCTAAAAATCCAATTCACTTTACGTTTTTTCTTCTTTGCCCTTTAATTTGTACAACTTTAGTCATAGGCTTCCTCTGTGTTTTTTTGCATTCATTTATGTTTTGTGTATTATGGTTTGATTGTGTTTCTCCTATCTTTCTGATGTTGTTCCCCATCTCAGCGAATGTCGTCCTCTTGTTCTCTTTCCTCCATTGTTTTATTGTGGTATTCCACCTATTAATATTTTGTGTAACATTATTAACTACGAGGTGACATTTTAGCTTATCGATATAGGCTCTTGCGTCTTTGAATTTTGTTTTGTTTCTTATTCAGTTCTTTGGTTTTTGTTTATAAAGTTTTCCCCACCATTGATCTCTCCATGCCTCGTTGTGTCTTCGTTATTTTCTCAATATTTGCTTTAGTAAAGGTCTATGTTTTGGATGCATGTAAGAATTGGTTGGATGAAATAGTTAAATACTATTTTGTTTATAGGTATTGTTTTTTTTTTCTTATTCTTTAAGACCCATTTTAATTCTTCCTAAGCTAATCTGTCTCTTCTATTTGGTTTTCCTTGTTTATTCTATCTGTTCGAAATATAGGTATATAATCATTGACCGCTTCTATTTTGGTGTCGGTCAATATGATGTTTTTAATATCTTGTATGTTTTTCATTCTTGTGTTGTGTAATAATTAATAAACCTATTAGTAGTTCAGATGACTTTGCTAGTTCTGTTAGCACAGTCTGTAGTTCTTGCCGAGTATATGCAATTATTTCTAGTCATCTGCATATCTCAGATGGTTTAGTTGCTTTCCATTCATACTTTTCCCTATGTTTACCCATTCCATTTTTAGTGATAAGGTTAACAGTTTACGAGAAATAACAATTCCCTCTCTTAATGGGTATATTTCTTGTTGTTGTTGCTGCTTTCTTGTAAACATTGTGTATTAACATTCGGATTTTGGTATCTTTTCTCCAGGTTATGTAACTTTTTCTATTGCCCACATTACT